>JANFCV010000043.1:1200000-1800000 GCA_024500475.1 Phthorimaea operculella | reverse complement strand
ACCCCAATCTTACCCTAGAGCAGAGATGGGATCTAAGGTGGAGCGAGCTTGCCCAGAAGATGCCTATTCACTCTAGACTTAAAGAGATTCAGGTTATATGCACTCGGAAATACAGACGCAGGCAGGGAATTCCATTCTTTAGCCGTGCGCATAATGAAAGATGATTTGAAGCGCTTAGTGCGTAATGTGGGTATATCAACTAAGAACGGATGGTAGCCGGCCGTGCGTCTGGATGTCCGATGGAAGAAAGGAGACGGTGGTATGAGCTCATGCAGCTCACGCGCACACTCTCATACCATGGGAAGTAGGAGGGTCTGCCCCGTACTACACCGTAGGTAAGAAAAAATCGCACAGGCTCACTAAACCCAAACTCGTCGAGCCGAAGAAGACGGTGGCAGCACTGCTGGGAGAATGGGAGAGACCAACGCGGCAGGTTCTCTCACGACGGCCCAGCGGAGCGACGAAGAAGCGGAAGCTGAGGAGCCGAGCATTGCCCCCGCCCCTCAGGACGTGGAAGCACCGGGTCAGCCACGTCAAGAACCACCCAGGGATGCGGTCCGTTGGATGCAGTCACCGAATACCCACCCTCTCTATACATGATGGTGCTATCATGTATAGAACTGAACAGACTGCTTAAGTCTGACGTGGGCATTCACTACCTACTCCACGTCTAGTAGATAGGATCGTGGGCACATTCCCAGAGATACCCGGCTACTGCTACTTAAGTGGACATGACCGCTGGTTCGGGACACCCTCGCGAGGAGGATGAGGCAGACAATCACCGAACTTGACCCATCAGATGTAACGAGCCGCCGCTGGTTGACGGGCACTAGCTGGACCTCCCCCAATGGGGAATCACCCGGCTGGTTCAACCTCGCCGCAGCGTGAAGTTTTGCTTGGATTTCTGGACAACCACGTCGCTCACAAGAGCGACCCCCTATCGTCTCGCCTGTCGTCACAGGTGGCAATCGAAACAACGTTAGAGTGGCTCAGCCACGTCGCAGTCTGGTTAGGTCTTTGCAGGCTGAATCACCTGATTGTCCGAAAAGCAAGATGGTTCCATGCTTCGGATGGGCACGTTAAGCCGTCAGCCCCGGTTGCTATCTATGATGGCGGTCGTTACACAACCATGTCAGAGGCCTACTACTTGCAGTAGGCGGTTGAATAACTGACACCAGGGTTCATCGGGTCGTTGGACGACTCGGTGTCCCAAACGAAGAGAAAGAGAACCACGTTAACGTCTCCCCGCCGTACTTAACCGCAAAAAACTCCACGATCAAAGAGTCCAACAGTCTGCCGTGGTCCGAGCTCTACGAAAGTAACCAGCGAAAGGTAACTACCGCGACTCAGCGCGTAAACCTGTTTTCTGATCTTCTTCGGCGGGGAGTCACCTACGAGGCGATGACAGGTCGCTCTGGTGGATATCGCGGCTATCCAGTGATCCTCTTAACCGATTTTACTGAAATATGGCAACTTGATTATTAGCACATCGGTGACTGACATAGACTACCTTTTATCACCATTTGAGAGTTAAGGGTGCTTAATGTAACCATCAGAAGCCCCTGATTTTTAGTAAATCAAAATTACCGGAATAATCGATTCCCGGAAATCGGACTTCCGGTAAGTCAAAGGCATATCCATAGTTTTGATAACATTAGCCCCCGTCATTCCGATCTATGGTTATAAATATCGAGTTATGAGGGTCCGGCATTTTTTGGGCTATTTGGCACCACAAGCTGCACAAGCCACTATGAGATGCGGTACAATTCAAAAGCGACGAGCGACAATGGTAAGAGCCCTTAATTTTTTGGGCTATTTGGCACCACGAGCTGCACAAACCACTATGAGACGCGGTACAATTCAAAAGCGACGAGCGGCAATGGTTAGGGCCCAGCATTTTGTGGGCTATTTAGCACCATAAGCTGCACAAATCACGTTCAGATGCGGTACAATTTAAAAGCGACGAGCGACAATGGTAAAGGGCCCGGCATTTTTTGGGCTATTTGGCACCACAAGCTGCATAAGCCACTGAGACGCGGTACAAGTGACAGGCGACGAGCGACAATAATAAGGGCCCGGCATTTTTGGGCTATTTGGCACCACAAGCTGCACAAACCACTATGAGACGCGGTACAATTCTAAAGCTACGAGCGACAATGCTAAGGGCCCGGTATTTATTGGGCTATTTAGCACCGTAAGCTGCAGAAACCACGATGAGACGCGGTACAATTGACAGGCGACAAGCGGAATGGTAAGAGCCCTTAATTTTTTGGGCTATTTGGCACCACAAGCTGCACAAACGTTCAGACGCGGTACAATTCAAAAGAGACGAGCGATAATGGTAAGGGCCTTAGAGTCTCCTGGCACAGTTTTTTTAACTTGAAAGGAGGTCCCGACCTTACGTCGTAAAGATTCTTTTGGAAATAAAGATATTTTTTATCTATTGGGATTGTAATGCACTCACAGTGCTATATTATTCTCACAAGTGAAAATAAGAAATAGAAAAATTGACATGCATCGACCGGGGAACGAACCCGGGCCGCATGGGTAAACGCCCCATGGTCCCAGGTCGATGCATGTCAATTTTTCTATTTCTTATTTTCACTTGTGACATTTTTTATTTTCATTACCTAAAGTATTTTGAAAGCAAGCTATGATGATCTCCCCGACCGATTTCGGCCACGGCGATAACTTCTACTTTTAATAAAGTCGGCGCTGATGCCCGTAGGTGGCAATTGTAGCCAATTTTGGCAGCAAACTCCTGTGTACAGTATGGGCTCGTGAGTTTGTCATTGTTCGAGCCTTCGAAGTTTATTAGTTCGTAAGTACCTTTGAAAAAGTCACGTGGTTTTTGTTATAGAAGCCTTGAAATTCGCAAAACCATGGCGTCTTCTTTTCCGCTAACAGTTAAATAGACATGAATTACAAAACAATATGTAGGGTCCGCACCGTACCAGGAATGAAGTCTTGCATACCTACCTACATTGTGCTCCGCATACTTTGTGGTGTATTCAAAAGACATTATTCTCTAATTGCGTGAAAACACACTATTTGACCCACTATTGAGCATGTAAACGAACATGTCATACATTTATTTATTTAAATTAATGCTACATGATCGGACTTAATGCCAAGGGAATTATCTACCAGTCAACCTTAAGGCATGTGGCAATCGATGAGGTAGGTACATAAGGTACGTTAACTTTTAAGTACTTACTTACATTTTTAATCGCGGCACATGAGCCTTCTTCTGTCGTGATGACTGTATTTTCATTCCTGCTTTCTCTTGTAACTTGTGCACCATACCAGCCGCGAACGCTTGTAGAACACTTAACTCCGATCTCTTATCCCTTACAGCGCACCATCTTTTCTCATTCCTGGTGCCACTTAAAACTCGCACCAATAGCCTCACTTGCAGAATATTACCTGTATTGTAAGATCACGATTGTTGCATCTTTTCTCATTCCTGCCCAATACTCAATACTAAATTCTTTATTGCTTTCATGTTGTACATAAGATCTTATAAAATAATGTTGCTTGACACAAACATGAACCCGGATAGGGTATCGCAATTTTGGTGGGTAACACCAGGTATATGATAAAGTTAGTAACCTAAATCTAACTATCACGACAAATGTATTTAGACATTTACAAGCTAGACTAACGAATATTTTAGCCTATTATCTTTATACAAATACAACTTTACTTATAACTTATAATAAATAGTTTTCCATATATCACAAAAAAATTTAGTCATCTAAGAATTCTTGGACGGTATAGAAGCATTTTTTTAACAGAATATTTTTTAATTCCATTTTGAATTTATTAGGGTCAGAAATCTGTCGGATTGTCTCAGGGATTTTATTGTAAATTTTTACCGCCATCGCAAAGGGGCCAGTGTGAAACATTTTCATTTTAGAGAAAGGTACGGCAAGTTTGGTCGCTGGTCGGAGATTTTGTGAGCGGGAGTATTGGGGGAATAAATCTGAATTCAATTTTACAAAACCAGTATGTATTTCCAGTATGTATATGCAAGGGAGAGGTAAGATCTTTAAATTAACGAAATGCTTTTTACAACTTTGTAGGGCGTCTATGTTTTGGATAATCCTAATACATTTTTTCTGCAATCTGAATAGTACGATAGAGTCCGAGCTATTTCCCCACAATACAACTCCATATTGGAGCCAAGCATGAGCATAAGCGTAATAGGCATTTATTGCTGTCTGTCTGTCCGTTGTTGTCTTCAGTTCGTAAAGTGCGTATGTAAAACTCGACAGTTTAGAAGCTATTTTATTAATGTGACTTTGCCAGTTAATATGAGTATCTATATTTATTCCGAGCAGAGGGTAATTATCAACTACTTCTAAGTGTTTATTATGAAAAGAATATTTTATTTCTAATGGGGTTCTTTGAAAGGGTCCAAATTGAATGATTTTTGTTTTCTCAAAATTAATTATTAAGTTATGTTTTTCTAACCATATCACTATTGTATTTAATATATTGTCTAATTTGTTTTGTAGTTGTATATTATTTTTACAGGTTATTACTATTGAGATATCGTCGGCAAAGAGTGTACACATACAGTCCTTCTCGATTATTTTAGGCAAGTTGTTTATGAAAATTAGAAAGAGGATGCAGCCTAGGACACTACCCTGTGGTATAGAGTTTATGGTGGTAGCCATTTCAGATCTTATATTTGTGATATCTCCGGTGACGCTATCGTGGTTTTCGATTTCTACATATTGTATTCTGTTCTTTAAGTAAGACACAAACCATTCATAAGCTGGACCTCGTACACCTATGCTCTTTAATTTGACTAATAACTGGTTATAAGGGACTCTATCGTAAGCTTTTTTCATATCTATTAAAAGCCCGACTGCATGGTTCTTTTCATTAATTATATTTAATATTTTATTTATGTAAGTCAATACAGCCAGAGACGTTGTATGATGTTTACGAAATCCATGTTGTTGATTGCTAAATATGTTAAACTTTTCACAATATGAATATAGCTGGTTTGACATTGCAGTTTTTATGGAGGAATTTCATCATGCCCAAAGCTTTTCTTGTTTTTCATTTTTTTAATAATATTAAAAACTTCTTTTTCATTCACCAACCGTAAGTACATTGAATTTAACATGCTGCTTGCATCTATATTAGATCTCTCAGTCTGACTTGGTTTCGGAGATGTAAGAGGGATGTCTCTATTTTTTGTTGCACCTACTGATACAAAAAACTTAATAAACTCGTTTGCAACTATTTTTGGGTCTTCTATATTGGTATTATTTATTTTTAATTTTATATTACTTTTTTCTTTTTGGGTAATTTTATTAGTTTTTTCTTTTACTATTCGCCATATTGTAATTATACTATTTTTTGAATTCTTCATTCTTTTAATATTGTGATTCTTTTTCGATATTTTAACTGTGTGTTTAAGTAACTTTTCGTATTTTTTATAATGGTCTTTTAAAATATTGTTATTATGTGAAATAAAAGTTTTTAATAGACGCTTGTGTTCACAAGATTTTTTTATTCCACTGCTGTCACTTATAAATCGAGACACTAGCCACAATTGCATAAGGAAGGTGTTTATTGCGTCAAAGAAGTCGTAACATTCAAGTTTTTATTTTTCGCTACCGCTTATGACTCGGAAGAACAGTGGCGATCGTCAGTAGAAAGTGTTCATTTCACTGACGATTAAAACCTTGCTTCCTCCTTCGAGCAAAAAATTCTACTGGCGCTTAATGTGATACCCGCTGCCGCGTATGAAAACCCTTGCTTCCTCCTTCAAGCAAAAGATCCCATGATTCTACCTTTTCTGCTGGCGCTTAATACCATTCCCGCTGCCGCTTATGACTCGGGCCAACAGTCGCGATCGCTTGCAGAGCATGTCTTGAGATATGGCCGACATTTTCCTAAGATCTTTATCGGTATCTGCAAATAACGACCAAAGATTTCTGGTTTAGCACTCCGCTATTATTGATTTCCTATTACCTAGGATAGTTTTAAAACCAATTCAACGATTAAATTTTCTGGGAATACAGGGTGTTAGGAAAAGTACTGCGTTCCTTTCGAGGGATGAACCAGCCCATGAAACTGAACAACTTTCCCCATGGAACATAGGTCGAAATATGAAAAAAATATGGTCTTCCCATACAAACTGACCCGGCCGGCCGACACACTTAGTATGAGAGGTCCAAAATTTCTTTCCATATTGCGACCTATGTTTCTTGGGGAAAGTTGTTCAGTTTAATGGGCTGGTTCATCCCTCAAAAGGAACGCAGTACTTTTCCTAACACCCTGTATAGCGCACGAGCTATATAAGGTCCTATTAATTCACTGCAAATATTTTAGGGGCAGATAAAATAAAATATAAGCATGTACTGGGCAAATTTTTAAAGAAATCTACACGCTTGTTTTCGAGAAAATTGCATTTAACTAAAAAAACACAAAACGAAAAAAGTGCACCCTGTTTGTCCTAGAAACACACACTTCGATGAATTTAAATTACGCGCCAAAAAAAGGTGCTGTGATTGGTTGATTGTTAGTGTGCGTGCCGTGTAAGTGAATCCTGTCTACGTGGCGGAACGTCAGTCGGGTCAGTCAAAGGATGTTCACATAATTAATTAAAAAGTTTGTTTGAAAATGAAAAATAAAATCTAGCGTATAGATTTTTTTTTAAATGCCTCAAATGTTTTTCTTATACATATTTACGCATGCCCTTGAAATATTTGCAGTGAATTTAATAGGACCTTATATACCTAAATAATTTCAAATAAAATAAGTATTTTATGAATAGAATAACAAAACACGAAATATACATACATACAGAAAGCAAAAACCAGCTGATAGGTGCTGCATGCACTGCACTCCAACTGCAAGGAATAAGTAAGAAAAAGTTAAAACGAATTTCCAAAGAACAATCATCAGCTCACTATAATCTAGCCAATACTTACTTTGTGTTGTCGTGTTGTGCCGGCTTAGAATAGCATCACCCCATAATATCTTTTCCGTGGGTGTCGTAAGATACGACTAAGGGGTTTGATACGTGTAAGTAGGTATTGCAATTTTAGGTGACAACCTGTCTCTATGATGATACACAGTCTTCTGAATGACTCTCTGCCTACCCCCAAGGGACATAGGCGTGATATTTGTATGTATGTAAATAAATTCTGAAAAGGTCGCATTGCATATTTGATTTCCTGGCTAGTTTCAGTAGCCTTGGAAAAAGATTTGAAATGTTTTTGCATCAAATAATGAGTTGATTAGCTCCGAAGCTTACAACCATACAAAACTTTTCTACATATTGCGTACTTATTCTAAGTTTGTCAAATAGCCTCATATATTTTGTACCTTTTATAAGTAGTGTTAGGGTTTGTTTACCTTTTTTGTCTTCTTGCCTTTCACAACTTTCATCCAGAAGAATTTCCAACCTGAAACAAAAATGTTCTCTCAACTGTAAAACTACACGGTTCTTTGCCATCTATTGCCGAGTAGCAAAAACAATGTGTACAGCGCCATCTGTATATGAATAGTTAAACTAAAGTAGACACTGCCATCACTGCGCACTAAACTTGTTGCTACTTTACTCGCAAGATGGCGCTGTATTCGGTTTTATTGCCATCTGTCGGCGAGTATGGTAACTAAACTTGTTCTTATTGCACACGTGAGATGGTGCTGTTTGCAGAAGTTTCGAAATTTGTTTGCTAGATGGAGTAAAATGTTTATTATAGAATCCTAGTTATCATCAAATTTGTATAATATAAACTGATTCTAACTACCTATATTGCTAGATTGCGTTTTTTACATTAATTCAAGCACTTACCTAACATTTCGAGCACGCATACTTCAGCTTTATGTACCTACCTATTTTTAAACAGAACTTGCGAAATATTCAAGTCAAGTCATAGATCTGGACACACGGCAGTGTGTCCGCCAAGTTCGAGCAAAAAAAGCGACACACCGGCCGTGGGTTATATTACACGAACCATTTCGGGCCAAGTTCGACCTACCTATAACTCAAAATCTGTTTTATCTACGCATATGAAATTTCTAGTATCTGTCGAGATCTACTTACTTATCTAAAATACAAAATTTCATTAATGTACCTATTGTAGGTCTTGAGATATTGACGTCAGAAAATCGCTATTTTTACTATACACTCACTGACTCACTCACTCACTCATCAAAAACCTAGACCACTTCCAATGGTCGTATTGACTTGAAATTTGGCATGGAGGTAGGTCTTTAGGTCAAGGTAAAGGAAAAAATCTGAAAATGGCCAAGTGTGAGTCGGTTTTAAAAATAATGAAGGTGTAAATTCATACCCCTAAGGAACTGAAACAAAAAAATTATCTACATCTTCCAATCGTCGTACCGACCTAAAATTCGTTACGAAGGTTTGTTTTTAGTCAAAGTAAAGTATAAATGAGATATTTTCTTACCTAACTTAATCATAAGAAAAAAAGAAAATAAACCTTACAAAAATAAATGAAATGAGATCTAAATAAATACCAAGTTCCATACACAGACCTCAGTTAAAAATAGTTACAGGAATGCACACTTGATTTTCCGCAGTTTGGAAAGTAGATTCTTATTTCCAAACTGCGAAAAATCAAGTGTGCATTCCTGTAACTATTTTTAACTGAGGTCTGTGTATGGAACTTGGTACTTATTTAGATCTCACTTCTTTTATAGGCGAAGCATTCCAATATTATCGAACTTGGCAGCCTTTCACATTTATGTTTTGGGTGGGATTTTATTTTACAGCGAATTTATAAGCGAAATTCAAGCAAAATTTTAGATAACGTGTCATTTGGGATTTTGGGCAACATTTGGGAAGCTGTCAAGGCTGTCAAGCACCTGTCTTCGAAATCTGTCCTGTCCAAGTCCTGTCCAAGGTCCTGTCCAAGAAGATTATAGGACTTGTATAGGACTTATAAACAATACCTATAAATCTATGGTCCTGTCTACTGTAAAAAATGAAAATATCTAAGAAAAATAAATTTTAGACTAAGCTCCCATTGACAAAGTCTTACCTCATAAGACTACCAATTGGAAGTATGTTATAACGATAAATAATTTTTAGGAGGTCATAACTCATAACTTTGTATGGGCCATCCGAAATCCTGTTTTATTATATCCGACTTTAGAAACCAATTTATTTTCAGTTAAATCAGATTTGGTATCTATAAAGACACACTGTACAGTCTCTCACGCTAACTCATGAACAATTATATTATTAGATAAGGTTTAGATTTTCTTGTGATTGATACCGACAATCCGGACAAAAACTATGTTGTACCTACGATTCAATAAATGCTAGATACTGCATATAAAAAAGTAAAAAATATTGATGTAAAATGTTATAGTCTGAAAAAATAGCAACCTTTAATTTGGATGTTTCATGAGTAGGTAAGCGGGAGAGACTGTAAGTACACCGTACACACTCTTTCCATCACCCAAAGGTTGCCTGATAGAAATTGCTACTCTATTTGTACTGAATGCAAATAAAGCATTTTGTATTGTATGATATTGTAAAGAGACGGCTTTGGCGATGACAGACCGCTAAGGTTGCCAACTCTAACGCCAACAGTTTCCATGGTCAGAGACCAAAAAATAAATAGGTACTATGAAATTAAATTAATACAGATCGAGCATACTACATAAACTCACGGATACCAATTCTTATCAAATTTATCATATTTAAATAAACTTTGTGGTTAGTTATTGCCGGTAACTCATACATTGGTTTCTAGATGACCGGCGTGTTCAGCCAGGGTTTTTTTCCTGTTTGGGGGCTCCATTAGTCTGACGTTTAGCCAAGCATACTTACAACCTACTTACGTGTTGTTGTTATGTAATAGATTTAAGTGATTTTATTATGATTATTATTATTAATGTATTTATAGCGGAATTATGTCTTTGAGACAAACCTTGTCGAGGTTTATCAAAGGCATTTAACTTATGGTACAGTCCAGCAAAAAAGAGTAGACAAAAAATGAGGGCGCCACTTTGTATGAAATTTCAAAATTAAATGGCAATATTGACTATGAATGGCAACAATTTAGTATGAAAAAAATTTAGTCACATTTTATTTAATTTCTACTCTTTTTTGCTGGGCTCTATGTTTTCGTATTCTGTACTGTATGTTTTCGTATTCTAAGCCAAATCTTATGAGGTAAGACTTTCTCAATGAGAGCGTAGTCTATTTTAGTTACCCTCATGAATCCTTCATGAATCTTTTTGCAAGTTTCTCCTCTGAACTTCTTGTCTTTTTTGTAGATAACACATTATGGTAGAAAAAGGCAGCGGTTGTATCTACATAAGTTTATTTATTTATTTTGTTAGTAATCCCAGAATAGTAACTTTATAATAAACTCTAAATGTAAATCAAAGGCTTCATGGCATGTTATAAACCAATCAAAATCTTGCTTACCCAAAGAACCAATAATCAAACTGAAATATGATAAACGCCTTATACAGAATCCCACGGAAATAGCCAATGAATTTAATAATTACTTCATTGATATGATCTCTCACAATAATGAACCTGATTTAAGTTTAACAAGCACAATTAAAAGTAATCCTAAATCTATATTTATAGCCCCCACATCACCACATGAGATTGTAAAAATTATATCGTCGCTAAAAAACACCACAAGTGTGGGCAATGATGGTATAAGTACCAAAGTGATTAAACTTGTATCTCATTTAATTGCTACACCACTATCTCATATAATTAACCTATGTATCGAAACAGGTGCTTATCCAGATAGTCTGAAACCTGCAATCATAGTTCCTCTGTATAAAAAAGGTAACAAAGAAGAAATAGGTAACTATCGTCCGGTAGCATTATTATCAATATTCTCCAAAATTTTTGAAAAGGTCCTACACAATAGTCTTTACACTTTCTTTGAAAAATACAATATCTTATCAAATTCACAGAAAGGGTTTAGGAAAAATGTTTCAATGAATATGGCTTTATTTGACTTGGTGCAAGAAGTTACGCGTAACTTGGATGAAACTAATCCAGTTTGTGCCGTATTCATGGATTTAAGCAAAGCATTTGATCACGTTAACCATAAATTATTATTAAAAAAACTATACATTAGTGGAGTAAGGGGAAATGCTTTGAAATTATTAGAATCATATTTAGACAACAGAAAACAAATAACTGAATTGACGCAAATTTGCATGACTACTGGACAGGAGAAAAAATACAGGTCAGATACTAGATTGATTAAATGCGGAGTCCCACAAGGCAGTGTACTAGGCCCACTTTTATTCCTCATGTACATAAATGATATGCCAGAATACAGCCAACACCCCACAATTCTTTTTGCCGATGACAGTACAATAATATTTAAGTGCAATAGTATTGATACATATGAAAATGAAATAAATTTTACTATCAAAAATATAATAGACTGGATGCAGAATAATAACCTAAAAATCAACCTAGACAAAACAAAACTTATACATTTCAGCCAGCGGAAGCTTACCCCTAACCTTAATATAAACTATAACGGGACTATAATTGAAAAAGTGGATAATGTAAAATTTTTAGGAATCTCTATAGATAAAAATATGTCGTGGGAAACTCACTCCTTAACTGTTTGCAATAAATTATTTAAATTGTCTTACATGCTCTACATGTTGAAGAAAAACGTATCTCAAGATGTAGTTTTAATGGCGTATTACGGATTCGTTGATTCAGTTTTAAGATACGGTGTAATATACTGGGGTAACTCAACTTACAGGGAATTTATCTTGAAAGCACAGAAGAGATGTATACGCTCCATTTGTAGTTTAAAACCGGTTGATAGTTGCCGCCCATACTTCAAGTCACTAAATATACTGACATTCCCATCACTCTATATTTTAGAATGCGTTATGTACGTGAAATCCAACCCTAATGTATTTAAAATAAGACCAGTACCACAGAATTTAAATTTAAGACCCAGGAACACCATGATTGAGACCAATATGTGCAGAACTGCTTTAATGAAAAAAAGTTTTCTGGAAATGGGTCCGAAACTGTATAATAAACTGCCAGAAAACTTAAAAACTATTGAAGCACCATCCAAATTTAAGTCAGCTGTGATCCGTATATTTCAGAAAAAATGTTACTATAGCATAAGCGAATATTTATATGATGATAGCCTTCTGTAATCTTAATTATAGTATTTTTAATTATTGTTACACATTTCATAAATTTTTAAGCTTCCTAATTATTAATTAGCTGAGGTTTTAATTGTTACTACCAATTTGTATTATTTACAGTAAAACTTTTGTATTCTTTTTACTATGTATGGTATTTACTCAAAAAATAATTCGTACGCCTAAAAGGTAAACTGTAGCGATACTAACTAGTTTTTAAGATCTTTTTGTATAACCTACAGTTACGAATAAACTATTTGATTGATTGATTGATTGATATAGTTTGTCACTGACTCTACTATCACTTCTAAAATATTGTTTTGTTCACTAAGTATTATACGGGGTGGTACCGAACGACCCACTTTCCCGAAAACGCTAAGCTCAATGGGCCAAACTGAACAACTTTCCCTTAGGACCAATGTTCAAAGCTTAAAAAAGTACCTACAAAAAAATCTGCTACTAGGAAAAGCGATAAAATATTATTTATAATATTATTTATTACTACTCTTTTCCTCATTTCCTGACGATGTTTTTCTTTTGCGGGAAATGCTCTTTTAAAAATTCAATCTGTAATGCGTAGTAGAGTTGGTCTACAACCTGGTATGAGAATCGGCTACCATTTCATAAAAGCCAACCAGAACACGTCGCTAAATCGTCCACCAGCCAATCAGAACCCGTCCGTCCGGCAACCATCTTGTACTGTCTAGTCACAACACAAAACACAAAAGTACAAAATGTATAAGCACTTAACGTGCACTACCTTCAAATCTGGGGGCACGGCAGTGCCCCCACAAAGTCGAGCTGAAAGCGGCACGGCCGTACCATCCTTTTCTCGAACCAGTTCAGGTAATTTTCGACCCCCCCATAACTCCCTTGTCAATAAGTTTAGAACCTTCATTTCATAATATCTTATCAAGCACTGCATAGACACAATACCTACATTTCAAATTTCATCTAATTTATACTTGTAGTTCAGAAGTTATATAGGGTGAAATTTTACTAGTGACCGATAGCGAAAACTCAGAACCGGCTGGTGATAAGGAACAACTTTCCCCAAGGAACATAGGTCGAAATACGAAAAATAATTTTTGACCTCCCATAGTAACTCAAATCAGCTGATCGGCAATTTTGTATGGGAGGCCAAAATTTTTTTTTCGTATTTCGACCCATGTTCCTTGGGGAAAGTTGTTCCTTATCACCAGCCGGTTCTGAGTTTTCGCTATCGGTCACTAGTAAAATTTCACCCTATAGTTAGTCAAAGTTCCTTAATTTTCTGCCTGACTGACTGACCGATCATCAAAATTCTAAGGTACTTTTAGCTGACTGAGGAGCTTCAAACTTAAAATACAACTTGTATTTAGTGTATGAATAAAGGGAAAACTATAACATTCTGCAAATTCAGTTGCAACCGCATAATTAACTTTGTATTGCCAATGGTGGGATATAATTAATTTCTTACCTACTTGTACTTTTTAATCGGAACGTTGTCCATTTGCATCTCTGAAGTACCTAGGTGAATTCTGCCACACTCGTCAGTTTTCGCCCAAGTTTGCCGTACTTAATAACTGAGTTAGCTCACCTATAGGTACATAGTGCGCTGCGTCGCGCGGATTATTCGCGTGGACCCGCAATGCGCGGATTTGCGCGAAATTCACTCACTTCATCTGCACCGCTTGAAGTTAAGTGAACTTCGTGCGCGGACGAGACAGCGCGAGTGGAAGCTAGTATCTTCCTAGTTCCTACAAACAGCTGGTGAAGCAAAGCGTTTTTTTATTTACGAGTCTCTTTGTCATAGTGTGTCTTGTTGTGTGATTTGATTATTTTATTTATTCAATGTATTGAATGAAAACTTTTTTGACCACCAACACTGGCCGAATGTAGGTTTCTAGAAGAAACCATTTGAAAATGACAAGCAGAAGCGAAATGAAAAGAAGAACACGTTTATTCGAATTTTTGAATCATTCTAAATCAGGCATCAGTACCGGGAGCATTCCTTGATCGGAATTTATTACAATGGCCCAAATTTTCAAGTGAAATTTATCAAGTGTATAAAAAAATTGCAACATAAAATCAAAATTCCATGTTTTAGGCTGGATTTATAAGTTTTTGGACAAAAATAACTAAAATGGCTTTAGTTTTGAAGAAAGCTGTTTTCTCCAAGAACACGTCCCTTCTAAAATGTATGAAGGGACGCCATTTCATATCAACAGCCAATAAAAAGCCGGCTATTGCAAGTAAGTGTTACACTATTTCATCATTTTGTAGTTAGTTTTCATGCTAGAATCCATACCCAATTCCCAGGCAAACCAATCTTCCGATTTTATTGAAAACTATATTCCTTTTCCCAAATTAGGGTTCCCTTTCGTAGGGAAGTAAAGCTCATGTAGAATCACTAATATTCAGGTTCTGTAGTTCCCTAGTCTGCTGCAGGTGTGTGTAGGTATGTAATTTAGTCAATGTGTTTATTTCTTTTGACCTGAACCCGTTCCGCGCTTTTCGAGACCGCAATTCTTTCCGTGCATTTTCTTCAAAAACAGCTGATTTTGACAGCTGCCAGTGTGCCCGTGTTATTTCTAAGAACGGTGGTCGCCGAAAGGACCTCCCAGCTGTAATACTAGGCACGCGCGATCCCGTCGTTCTTCGGAATAGCACTGGACCAGCGCTTTGAGCCTGTATTATAGCTTGGATGTCCTTTGCAGCTGGCGGATGCGACGCCCAAATTCTGAGCGTGATCAACTACGTATGCCGGACCCTATATAGCAAGGGGCCGTCGCGCCCGTTCTCGTCTAAGAAAGGAGGAGATAAGAAAAAAGATAAAGGCGGTTCCTGTCCCTGCGGGCCTTGCCCTTGTGGGCCTTGTGGCCCATGCGGGCCTTGCTGCCCCTGTGGGCCGTGCGGGCCTTGCGGGCCCTGCTGTAACCCGTGTGGGCCCTGCGGACCGTGCGGGCCTTGTGGACCTTGCGGGCCCTGTTGCAACCCATGTGCACCGTGCGGACCTTGCGGACCTTGCGGACCATGCTGTAATCCCTGCTGCAACCCCTGCTGCAACCCTTGCTGCAATCCCTGCGGCCCTTGCGGACCATGCGGGCCATGCTGCAATCCGTGCAAATGCGCGCCCCCGTGCGGGCCGTGTCGTTGTCCTTGCGGCCCGTGCGGCCCTTGTTGCCCCTGCAAACCCTGCTGCCCGTGCGGCCCTTGCTGTCCATCCGGGCCTTGTTGCCCGTGCGGCCCTTGTACCCCGAAGAAGAAATGCGCACTCGACCAAGGCGCTGGAGACCAGCCGGCGAAAGCTGCGCAGATGCAGGCGATGTGTGGCACGCCTTTGGAAATCGGAATACCTTTGCCTCGGAAGAAAGATGCACCTCAAGATGGCTCTACTCCACCCGCTTCGTCTGAGTCTGCCCAAATGGAGCACGACGTCGCCAGAATGCAGAACGAGTCTGCTCAGGCCCAAGAAGTTTTTACCCAAATCAAGCAAGATTCTCAAGGCCAAGAACCTGCCGAAACAAAGGACTCGGCGCAAGCACAACATGACACTGCCCAAGTCAAGCACGACGCTGCTCAAGCAGAGCATAACTTGGCGCAAGCGAAGCATGACACGGCCCAAGCTAACTTTGATACGGCGCAAGCTAAGTTAGATACGGCACAAGCCAATTACGATTCGGCTCAAGCACAGCAGGATTTGGCCCAACCCCAACAGGCTACAGCCCAACCCCAGCAAGATTCGGAGCAAGTCCAGCACAACACTGCTAAAACCCAGGACGAATCGGCAACGAATACGAAGCGCTGTGGTGTTTTTAAATTAAGACCGTGAATAAAATAATGGGTCATAAATAAAATGTCAGTGATAATGTGTTCAATCTAGTTAATCAGTGTTTATTTATTTGTTGTATTTTTCATACCTTGATTTATTTATATTACAAATAAACCTCAAAACGTACTTGTATAGTTTGATTTCTGCAGCGTTTCACACTTCATTAAATCATTAGTTCTACACAAGATTTATCGCTCGGAGTGGTGAATACGGATGTTTAGGATCTCAGCGGATCATTTACTTTTTCGAACACCAAAATTAAAGTATCCCCAACCCCCGCAAATAGTCGTGACTAATAGCACGCGGTGTACATCGTTACATACCGTTTCCAGCAGCGGCCTACCCTCGACGACGCTTCAGGGAGAAGTCTTTGCTGAGCGGATGGGTCTCGAAGCTAGAGGCCGTGAAACGGCTGAAGCGCTCTCGAAGCGACCGCTGTCTGACTGCCGAGGCACCCCGGGCCAGGTGCGCCTTCTCATGTCCGGACCTGACGCGGCGCGCCGAGACCCTCGCCACGCGGCTCACGACGCGGCTCAGCGCCTCTGCCACCGCGCTCTCCTCCGCCTTCTTGCAACCATTCGTCCCCCCCGCAAGAAACATCACGACGCTCTCGCTACGTCCAGCGCCCATTCCAGCCAAGCCGAACCCTGCGGCAGCCCAGAACCCTGCTGCAATCCAGTCTGACGTCACCTCCGCTAGAAATATGTCGACGCTGATGCCAAGGGTGGCGGTGCTCCAGCCTAAAACTCCGATGGTCCAGCCTGACCGAAACTGTGCCTGCAAGTGTGGTTCCTGCTGCCCGTTCCCTTGTGGACCGTTCGGCAACTGCGCCGGCTGCGGCTGCCTCCCGCCTCCTTGCAACTGCCCGCCCAAGTGCATCCAGTACATGACAGGATACTACTACTACCCGTACGGCTTCTGGTTCTGCGGGCCTTACCACGTGACTGGATTGTGCTGTCCAGTGAGCGGCTCTTGCCCGTGCGGCTGCGGTTGCGGCTGTGGCTGTGGCTGCGGGTGCGGCTCGTGCGGAAAGTGCTGCTCGTGCTGCTTGTGTCCAGACTTAGCCGGCGCGGCTCTGACGGCTGGCATCCCCGGCTTAGCGTCGACGTCTGCACCAGCTATGACCAAAGGCATCCCTATCCATGAAAAGGCGACGCCAAAAGATGCTTGTGGTTTTTCAATGAGCTCTTTCCCGTTTAGCACGGCTTGCGTCTCATCTGAAACTGCTCCTAAAAAGTTGGTGCAATCTGCAATGACTGACAGAAAGAAAGCCTTCAAGATTCCTGATAAAAGAGGCGGTTCTGCGCATCGCTACAGTACCATGAGTGATTACAACAACCATGTGAAGTCTAAGATCGATAAAAGAGGTCCGCATGTTGCTACCTTGAAACCGCGGAAAATCCATACTGCCAAAGAAAGAGACCAGCCGAATATTTTTCCTGGACAGTTCCATCTGGGCGCTATCCCCAAGTTTAAGAATCCCTACCCGACCCACAAAGCTGCATTCGAAAGTGAAAATGATGCAAAAGTAGACTTTTAATTATTCGATTTAACCCAGATGCTCCAGATTCATAATTGTTATATTTTTCTTGACGTGTTCCAATGAAAATGCTCTTGTACAATAAAAAAACAGAAAACAAGATCTTTTTGATTCATCTCCTAAAATCCTAGCACATTTTAGTTTCAAAACACTACACCACACAACACTAGGAATTAATAAGCAGTCATGAATGCTTATAAAGTGGACCCATTTCATGGCTATCATGGAATTGCTTCACTTTGTTGGCTGTCACGAAGATAACAATGGTAAGCAAAGCATTAACACAAAATTATTTGCAGTAGTTTACTTATTTACTTGCTATCGTGATATTTTGCTTACAAGGCATTTCCCCAGTCCTTTCTTGTTACTTTGACATTTTAAATTTATATCGGTCTTGTGATTTTAACCAGTTTGCTAGGCGCGTTTACGACGTAGACTGTCAACTACAGTGAGCACTGTCCTTTCAGCGACTTGCATGATGAAGAGGGCCTTGTTCGCTCAGCGGATGCACACCATGAACCACTGCAAGCGCGTGGACGGAATGCTGCCCGTGGGCGCACTGCACGCCCGCCCCTCGCCGCTGCTTCGCCGCAGTCGCTCCTGCCCCGGCTTCGCACGACGACGAATGAACTACAGCACACTGCCCAAAACCAAATCTGCAGTCAACCTCTCCGAGCTAGCCCCGAAGAGCGCCTATCCGCACGTCACCAACTGCATGTTCCTCGCGTTCGGCGGCCGCTCCGCCAACGCGTCACCGCTCGCGCAGACTACGAAGAAAAAGATTCCGGACGAAAGAACTGCTGCCGTTCAACAGCTTTCTACCTCCGCAATCGTCCAGGCCGCCCTTATCAATCCCGCTACGGCTCCGCCTAAAACGTCCAAAACGCCTGTTAAACCCGCAACCCAACCTAGTAGTCGTTCGTACTGCGCATGCAAGTGTGGTTCCTGCTGTCCCTTCCCTTGCGGACCATACGGCAACTGCTGCGGCTGCGGCTGCCTCCCGCCTCCCTGCAATTGTCCCCCGAGGTGTATCCAGTACATGACAGGATACTACTACTACCCATACGGGTTCTGGTTCTGCGGACCGTACCACGTTACTGGGATTTGCTGTCCCGGTGGCCCTTGCAGGCCTTGCGGCCCGTGTGGGCCTGGTGGTCCCCAGCCTGGCAGCCCTTGCGGCCCTTGTAACCCTGGCTGCATGGGACCCTGTTGCTCTTGCATGACCCCTGATTTTGCCAACATTTTCGCTAAATTCTCCAAGCCTGATGGCACTCCATTTGTTGAACCGATCAAACCACTAGAGCCTCCCAATGCTAAATCCGCTTCTAAACTTGAATCATCCATAGTCAAATCCGTCAAACAGGCCCCATCTTCTGACCCAGTAATCGGTCCTTACAGCGCGTTTTCTAATAGGTTCAATTCTGTTAAAGACCGGTTCACAAGTTTGAGCGAGAAGAAAGTGGCAGAGGCATTAGATTTCAGTCCAAGCGCAGATGCTCGTATCATGGCCACACTGTTGGCCTTAGATATTAACGTAGCCGATATGGTGCCGGAAGCTGTAAAAGCGGCGGCTAATGTTCTCGGCTGCTGCGCCCCGTGTGGTTGTGGCTGTGGCTGTTGCCAACCGTGTGGTTGTGGTTGTAATTGTATAGCACCGTGTGGCTGCGGTTGCTGCGGGTGCTGCTGCCCATGGCCCGGCGGTTGCCCTCCATGCAACTGCTGCGGTGGGTGCTGCGGCGGGTGCTGTGGCGGTTGCGGATGCTGTGGCTGCGGCCCTTGCTGTGGCGGTTGCGGATGCTGCGGTTGCGGCCCGTGCTGTGGCGGTTGCGGATGCTGCGGCGGCCCATGCGGCACTTGCGGTTGCCCCACTGTCACTCCATGTCCCATCAACTGTTGCCAGGGAGGCTGCGGTTGTTGTGGTGGTTTCAAATGCGGCTGTGGCCCGGGCGGCTGCGTCTGTGCCCCTTGTGATATCCTGCCGTCGGGCGTCGGCCCTTGTGGAGGCAATTGCGGCTGCTGCGGTTGCTGCGCGCCTTGCTGCGGCTGCTGTGGTGGCTGCGGCGGCTGCGGCTGCTGCGGTGGATGCGGTCCGTGCTGCTGCTGCATGTACCCTCAGTTGGACTCTAACATAGCCAACATCCCGCCCGGCCCCAAGGAAGCTTGCGACCGGTTCCGCCCGAAGAGCACGGACGGTGCTGCTAACCGCCTGCAGAGCTGTTACTGCGCTGGCTTACCAAAAGTCGAATGTAGCAATCAAGGCTGCAACTCCGGGTTCACCCAAAATTGCCCGAAGCAAGGCAACAATCCGTTTATGGCCAGCTCTGAGATGAATCCTTTTGTTGAGCAGTATGACATGCCTTCCCAAGGCGGTGCCCAGCGTCCACCCATGCAGAAAGAAGGCAATGACTACCAGTTCCCGAATCCGAACCAGCGTCAGAACCAGCGCTTCAGGCCTCTGGAGGTGCCCCGCTACTACAGCACGCTGAGCCGTAAATTTAACACGTCTGCAAGCTTCCAGGCCATCGTAACTGAAGTGAAACCTGAATCGGGAGTTACTGTGACCGAACTGCCGAAATCCGCCTCGGTCGGAGACGCGGACGGCTTCAAAGACGAGAAACTGCCGAAACCACGACACAACCACAGGAACCATCCACGCCATCACGAAGCCAGAATGTTGACTGTATAATTTTGTTTGTAACCTGAAAGCACAGTGCTCACTCCTTACCTTTGTACGCATTTTCAATTTACTATTAACAACAATCAATATTTTATTTATAATAAAATTAAAACACATTCGTGCCGTTCTTATTTTAATGTGTTAATTATTTTGCTTTCTGTTTTAGGCGTGCGCTACATCAAGCTGGAGCATACCAGGCGTTTCGCGAAATTAGCATTTCTCAGAATGGTCATTTAGCGAATGGTCATTTAGCGAATGGTCATTTAGCGAATGGTCATTTAGCGAATGGTCATTTAGCGAATGGTCATTTAGCGAATGGTCATTTAGCGAATGGTCATTTAGCGAATGGTCATTTAGCGAATGGTCATTTAGCGAATGGTCATTTAGCGAATGGTCATTTAGCGAATGGTCATTTAGCGAATGGTCATTTAGCGAATGGTCATTTAGCGAATGGTCATTTAGCGAATGGTCATTTAGCGAATGGTCATTTAGCGAATGGTCATTTAGCGAATGGTCATTTAGCGAATGGTCATTTAGCGAATGGTCATTTAGCGAATGGTCATTTAGCGAATGGTCATTCCGGTTTCGATCCACGTTACGCATTCTCATGCGTCTGCTTTGCTCCAGGCTTGATGTAGCGAACGGCCTTGCTTTCTACTACACAAGCAACACAAACAAGTGTAGCCTCAATACAAGTGCTAGGTAGCCGCACACACTATGATTACACTTGGATTTCATGACAGGTACAAAAGGTACATTGCTAAGTAGCTCATTAATTTAAAGGAAAAATTACGTTTTGCTGCTTATAACGCGTTTTGCTGCTTATTACGCGTTTTGCTGCTTATTACGCGTTTTGCTGCTTATTACGCGTTTTGCTGCTTATTGGGCGTTTTGCTGCTTATTGGGCGTTTTGCTGCTTATTGGGCGTTTTGCTGCTTATTGGGCGTTTTGCTGCTTATTGGGCGTTTTGCTGCTTATTGGGCGTTTTGCTGCTTATTGGTTTTGCTGCTTGTTGGGTTTTGCTGCTTGTTGGGTTTTGCTGCTTGTTGGGCGTTTTGCTGCTTGTTGGGCGTTTTGCTGCTTGTTGGGTTTTGCTGCTTGTTGGGCGTTTTGCTGCTTGTTGGGCGTTTTGCTGCTTGTTGGGCGTTTTGCTGCTTGTTGGGCGTTTTGCTGCTTGTTGGGCGTTTTGCTGCTTGTTGGGCGTTTTGCTGCTTGTTGGGCGTTTTGCTGCTTGTTGGGCGTTTTGCTGCTTGTTGGGCGTTTTGCTGCTTGTTGGGCGTTTTGCTGCTTGTTGGGCGTTTTGCTGCTTGTTGGGCGTTTTGCTGCTTGTTGGGCGTTTTGCTGCTTGTTGGGCGTTTTGCTGCTTGTTGGGCGTTTTGCTGCTTGTTGGGCGTTTTGCTGCCTCCCGTCGACAAATGTCACAGTAGCGAAATGTCCCGGTGTCGCTAAAAGTCCCTGTAGCTGAATGTCCCTGTCGCTAAATGTCCCTGTAGCTGAATGTCACCCTCTTGGCTTTATCTATCCAGTAGGATTATGGGTAAATTATTATAAAAAATGATAAAACTGACTCATTTAAAATAAAGTTTTTTCTTCCTTTTCTAAAAAGCAAATTATAACCAAATCTTTCAATCTTACATAAGCACTAAATAGGTAAGGTGTGCCGGAAGCTGCTTGAAACGATACCCGAGCAATGTGAGCGTGAGATTACGCGATACGGGAGTGTGACATTACACGAATGTGGCATTATGCTAATGTGACATTCTGCGAGTGTGACATTTAGCTACTAGCAAAATGTCCCGATTTCAAGCGGGACATTTCGCTACTGTGACATTTTGTCGACGGGAGGTTTTGATGCTTGTTGGACGTTTTGATGCTTGTTGGACGTTTTGATGCTTGTTGGACGTTTTATTTATTTATTTATTTATTATACTAGGTCAGCCAACATAATACATACATCACATTTCCATTAAGTTGAATAGTAAAGTTTTAAGCTAATACATATCACACTTAAAGGCTAACACAACATGCACTTGCGCGTCGTTCGGCAGATTCACTATAGGACAGAAACTTGATAAGGCAGAAGCTGGATTGGACAGAATCGTGTTTTGGCAGTTGTGGTACACTCGAAAAGAAAAAATAAAACTTACTTAGATATTTAAAGACATTTATTATTATTAAAACAGGACTTTAACATAATTGAGTGTTTAAGACGGCTATTTATTCTATTTTACATAAGATAGCCGTCTTAAACACTCAATTATGTTGTAGTCCTGTTTTAAAAGTCCGTTTATAATTTTATCAATGCTACAATTTTTTTGTACCATCGTATTTTGTCGCCGCTTTTCTTTTTGATGAAGCTCTTTCCTAGCAATTTTCCGGTCTTGAAATGCTGCTTCTTTTTTAATTTTCTGTATAAACAAAAATATTGATGGCCGTGTGGTAATGCGAGCGTTGATGCGTCTATGCCATCCTTCGACCGCGTTCGTCGTGCGAAATTTTTCATTATAGCAACTAAAGGTATCTGAAGTGATAATCTCCATCCACTGCTTTCGGAAATAATCGTTGAATTTATTAAATTCAGGACCCATGTAAAAAAGTTCGAAATATCCTTCTGGTATAAAATTTGGAGGAAGTAATGCCAGTTGGATATATAGGGTGTATTTCTATTAGTGGCGGATCCGTTAAGGGTGTGTTCTGTCAATAAAACTGAACAACTTTCCCCAAGGAACATAGGTCGAAATACGAAAAAAAAATTTGGTCTTCCCATACTAAGTGTGTTGGCCGGCCGGGTCAATTTGTATGGGAGGGCCAAATTTTTTTTTCATATTTCGAACTATGTTCCTTGGGGAAAGTTGTTCAGTTTCATTGACAGAACACACCCTTAACGGATCCGCCACTAATAAAAATACACCCTATATAAAAGTGTCATATTTTTTTCTTCGTCGTCAATTTGTACTTTGACTTTATCAAAGTTAAGCTTCTTGCTCATTTTCCACAACCTGATACCTGTACTTCAGGATATACTGATTTCATACCGTTAATTGTGGCTAGCTCATAGTCGCATTTGTAATATTCAATATTAATCGAAAATTGATCCTTTAAAATTTTAAATAATCTCTTATATGTCTCTTCTTTCTTGTCGGGTAATAATATGTACAACAATGGTACAAAATTAACCTCGTCATCTTCTGCTAAATCGACATGTAACGTATATAATTGATAAAAAAGTTTGGGCACAACCCTAAAAGTACCATCGCCGTAAAACCTGGTGAATATTTTAAAATATTTTTTTGCCAATGGCGTTCCGAAAATTAGAATTTTGTCTTCATTTCCACAATCATATAAAAAAAAGTCCTTGACGAGGACGTCCGGCAGTCTTATATCTTCACGTCTTTTAAACGTAAGAGTCTTGCAATGTAAGTAGTCTAATCTTGCCTTTCTCAGCATATCTTTCACGCTTTCATATTTTGGTAAATTTTGGTAAATTTCCTTTTGAACATCATCCTTTATGCTATTAATATAGTCTTCGAAAACTTTTGGTATAGGTTCCAAATTGAGACATACTTGCTTTTTACATTCATCCATAATTTCATCAATAACGTTTTTTATTTTGTTCGGAACACAGTGAGCGTCAAGATGGAGGGACCAAATCTCGGATTCCCAATCTATTCATATCAGTTTTTAGTACCAAAATTCTACTATTTGCTACCTTTGTTCAAATTTTAGCTACCTCAATAGTTTTGTTAAAAAATAAAAAAATATTTGGTCCCTCCATCTTGACGTCAAGATGGAGGGACCACGTGCAAAAACCGTGTGGATAAATAATCTACCTATGCAGAGTTTTAGTACCTAATTTCTACCTTAACAATATCGCCTTTGTTTGTGCCTCACGTGAAAAGTTTAAAAAATATCGACTATAAATGTTGGTCCCTCCATTTTGACGATTCAAACATTTTGCATTACGCGTAATGAATACGTTTTTAAAGATTTATCAAAAACCATAATTTAGTACCTATTTTCTACCTACAGATAATACTACAGTCCGTATTTTAAAGTTTGATTTTACATAATAAAATTGATATTTTAAATTTGTATGAAGGCCTAACATAAGAGCCCTTTCACACGGGCAATTTTTGCCGGTGATTTATCGGTGGTGCAGTATCGGGCAATAAGAGGAATCAATAGTTCAAAACGACTACGGAAATATGAATTAGCGTAAGGGACATTTTGGCGATTTTGAGTTATATATATCATTGGATTCAGAATTTCGAGCTCTATCGAATGGTATATTTAACTTTTTGATATCTTGAAAAAAATGTCGCTTACCTTAAACAAAACGTTAGCAAAAGTTTAAAAATCGGGTGTAAAAAGTACTGTAAAGGACATAAAAAATGATGTATGTCCCATACGTTAAATTTTTCATCATATCGGCCAATTGATGTTCCTTACACTAATTACAAATACAAGTTTTTATGTCCGATATGCATCTTACTAATTTTCAAAATAAACATTGGCCCTTACGCAGGCAAACAAACTTTAATGATGAGGTAGGAAACCAAAATAACATTACACTATTATCTTACACTTCCCGCAAATCAAATTCCTCTGATATATTTTTTATGTGACTTCAGTATATCTGTGTGAGCACTTATTTTGTAAGATATTTACACCGACCAAGAAAATACAAATTAATGTAAGGGACAAAGTAACAAAAATTTAGGAAAGAAGTTAACGTAACGTACATGACATTATAAAATGTGTTGAAAAATGTTAATGTAACGTACATTTCTTGACCAAAAATGAGGTAAAATTGCAGCAAAAGACATCGTTTTTTCAAAGTTTTAAGGCTATTTAAATAATTAAATAGTCAATTTTACTTATTTCTTTCAATGAAAATGTACAAAGACATAGGTCATGTCAATTAAATAAATATAAAAAACAAAATGAATGGTTAGTAACATAGAAACCATGCTCTCTCATTTTTATTGCTTTCATTTAATGAAAGGCCCTTTGTTCCATCATCATCATCATCATCTTCCTGCCCTTATCCCAATTTCTTGGGGTCGGCGCAACACGTTTTGTTGAACTTTATTTCATGTTCTATACAAAAACAAAGATCATTTGAAATTTCTGACCGTTACTAAAATGAACACAAATTAGGTATTGTTTGTCAGAAGAAAACGCACTATCACTATCTACGCAAAATCAATTTTATTATTTTATGTAGCCTGTATAATGTCCCACTGCTGGGCAAAGGCCTCCCCTCTTTCGCGCCACCCGTCTCGATCCTGGGCCTCCAAATTATTAGAATACTTTAAAAATTAATACAGAAATTGGTGTGATGAGAAGCTAAAATAGTATAATCGACTCATTATATCGATCGAGCAAATCGCGGATCCCAGCAAGGTACTGAAATAGAGTCATCTAAATTCTTCAAATGGTAAAACCGTCACATCAGGTCGAGAGATTCTTGCTGTAGTCGAGAACTTCGTGTGTATCTATCTAGCGGGGTCCCCTGAGGTATAACGATGAAATATATGAAAATGAATAGGCTTTTCAATGTACTTCACGACTTTGATAATGAAATCCAATGTACCTCATTCATTTTTGGAAAAAAGCCAAAAAACTACGTGATCTGGCTAGCGGGCTACTTTTTCATTTCAAAACAAAAATAAATTATAATTATACAGTTCGATTCGCCTTCCAATGTACTCACCAAAACAGGTATTAAATCTTTAAAAAGTTTGTTATTTTACGCGAAATACCACAACAAAAGATTTCTCTATCCAGCGGGCTACTTTTTATATTTACCACGTACAGACTTGAGAAATATACCATTTGGTTGCATTTTCAATGTACCCCTCAGTTTTGCTAAGTTTTATTTATAAAAGCATTGAATAATTGTAAAATATCTAAAAACAGATCTGTAAGATCAGCAAAAAAACATTCAATGTTTATTTATTCATTTATTATTTTTAATATCGACTTTTACCCATCTTGGGTAATTCTGCCAGTGTCAGTAATACAACGTATTACAGAACAACCAAAGAATGTCTCATACAAATTGAGATAATTTTGTATGGGAAGTAATTTTTTTTTCATATTTCGACCCATATTCCATGGGGAAAGTTGTTCAGTTTTTTGACCTACTTTAAGCATTATTGGTTGTTTTGTAACACGCAGTATAAGATTCCAAAGCAGAACAGGGAAGAGTGGCGTACAGTTGTATCGGAGGCCAAGATCCACTTCGGGTCGCTGAGCCAGCGTAGTAAGTAAGTAAGTATAAGATTCCAGCGCTGCTGCGCCGGATGAGTGATGGCTCCAGCAGGGAGATAGGTGCTAAGAACATCCTCTTGATCTATCCTGAAATGTCTTGTTAACTCTTCAATTGAAATTCTTAATTCAATGTTTACACTTACAGTCCAGAAAAAAAGAGTAGAAATTACATAAAATGGAACTACAAAATTTTCATTCTAAATTGATGCCATTCATAGCCAATGTTGCCATTCAATTTTTGAATTTCATACATAGTGGCGCCCTCATTTTTGTCTACTCTTTTTTGCTGCACTGTAGGGTAGGTACTTCACTGCTTATAATACAATTTAAGTTAATAATTGAATATCCGAGTAAAAATAAAATAAATAATTTGATTTGAAAATACATCTGCCATTGACGGATAAATAGTTATTTGTTCAACAAGAAAGCAAAGTTGATTTTTGCTGCGAGTGCTAATTTTGAAACCCGAGGTAGCGAAGGATACTAAAATTGAATCACAAGCGTAGCGAGTGATTCAAAAGTAGTAAGTATCCTGAGCTCAATGAGGGATTCAAAAGCACGAGTTGTAAATGTGTTTGGTTTCGTGTGGTACACACAACTTTTCACCTCTACCAGTAAGAAAATTGTTTTTTAAGGTTTTGTTCTTTATGGCTAGGCGAAGGGTGTGATTATACCGCCTAGAATTTAATCTTTAAATATTCCCGCCAAACAATTTTTCAAAGATGCATGCGTTCAGAAATTTTACAAAATGTCACTATTTAGAAGTTTTCGTTCTGAAATCGCCGCCTTTATTACGACTAGTTTTTCAAAACTTTAGTGTTAAATTAGATGTTCGAAATTCAAATTACTTTTCTCAACAAGTTGAGAAATGTGATTTGAATTTCGAACGATGGATAAAGACGACCTTTGCCGACTAAATTTACGCAGTAAAATAGTCTTTTTCAAGCTGGTGAGGTGAAAACAAAATGTTTATGAGAAGTAAAAGAAAAATACCAGTGCAATGGTTAGAGTTGCCACTTTTTTTTCATGGTGGTCCATTCAGGATAGGCGAAGATGAAAGACTATACTGCCTAGCTTTACAATAACTTTTGTTGAACATAAAACGGAAGAAATTATAAAAAAAACCGTAAAAGATGAAGGAAGTCTAGATCAAAGCGCAGAGATTAGACTTAGAAATCTGAAACTGAGCATCGACATAGATGTTAGCATCAGAAAATAGTTAAGTGTTATAAAAATACTAGCTTTTTACCCATGGCTTCACCCGCGTGCTCGTATAATTAAGATTTCAGCGTTGCTGCGCCGGACGGTAAGTGGCTCCAGCAAGGAGAACATAATGTTTTCTACACAGGCGCCAGAAACATCCTCTTGAACCATCCGGAAATGTCTTGTAATCTCTTCAATTGAAATTCTCCATTCAATGTCTCAGTTTTAGGGTACTTCACTGCTTATAATACTATCGAAATAATCATTCGGCCCGGGACCGTATGATACACCACACACCGCGCTACGCGCGTGATTACGTGCACGCGTACTCAGGCTGTGTGCGGCCCCTCCTACAATCCCATATCTACATTCCAACCGGTACGCGCGTGATCACGCGCACGCATACATCCTGCACACTGAGGCAGTGTGTGGCGAGGTTGAAGGGCAGAACACACCATCTCCGTATGCAGAACGAACAAATGCGTGCAGCGTACCGATTTAAATGTACGCAATTGCATGAGAGGCGGCACATTGACTGACGGCGTCATCACATGTCCCCGTCAGTTGATCACGTGCCGTGTCTCGTACGATCCCATGCATTACAACATCATAGTTACGCGCGTGATGACGTGCACGTCACGACCGACCTAATTTTATTTTCGTTTGAACCCTTTTTATAAGCTTGTAACCTCTAACTGGACATTGGCAAAATTGACCATTCTTGACAGAGGTCACTTTTAACAACAACACTGCAACATTTTTGCAAACCATACCTACATGCCTCAGAGTTTTTTACTACAGGGGGTTACACCTACAAGCATGATAAAAAATATTGTAAATTTGGTAGTAAATCAGTTAAGTGATCATTGATATGGTAAATTCGTGTGAACGTCAACTATGTTCCTTACTTTCATTTCTAATTCCTTGCCAAAAATGGTTGACATTTGAACACACACATAACCATAATGGAGTTTTACGTTTGTACAGCATCCTGTATATAGGCATTATCGTTTTTTCAAAATATTTTTGAATCAGGATATTATCTCACATCAAACTTAGCAAAACTGAGGGGTACATTGAAAATGCAACCAAATGGTATATTTCTCAAGTCTGTACGTGGTAAATGTAAAAAGTAGCCCGCTGGATAGAGAAATCTTTTGTTGTGGTATTTCGCGTAAAATAACAAACTTTTTAAAGATTTAATACCTGTTTTGGTGAGTACATTGGAAGGCGAATCGAACTGTATAATTATAATTTATTTTTGTTTTGAAATGAAAAAGTAGTCCGCTAGCCAGATCACGTAGTTTTTTGGCTTTTTTCCAAAAATGAATGAGGTACATTGGATTTCATTATCAAAGTCGTGAAGTACATTGAAAAGCCTATTCATTTTCATATATTTCATCGTTATACCTCAGGGGACCCCGCTAGATAGATACACACGAGAACTTCTATGAAAGTCTCATGCGTCGCATGCACCCAGACCTTTATCTGACGTTAGAGACTCCATTGTTCTCTTTCACCACCTTACTCTTAGACAGCTTAAGAATACAAAGGTTTCAGGGAAGAGAGGCCCCTGTGCTGCTTAAGGCTGGTGTCATGAAATGGCTGTTCAACTCGGTAATAACTAGTGGCAAAACCTCAGAGGCGTGGTTACTCCACTCCACGAAAAGAGACGAAACGTTTCTCAGTAAGAAACGTTCCCCAGAAACTAAAGGTCAATTTTACTTCTGGACCACGTCTATAAGCTGATCTTGAGAGTAGTCACCAATCGTTGTCATAAAAAATTTACGCCTTCATGTTTTGCGCGTCCACAAGTACTTAATTTGTTATATAATTCTAATTATTACACTCAAAACCTTGTATTGTTTTTATTAACTTAGTATAATTTTGTTTGATTAACAAAAATTTCAACGTAGTATAAATTTTGAAAATTTATTTTACTGTCAAAGATTAAATAAAAAGTTCCTGTTCGTTTTTTTTTGCTAATCACGTTATTTTTTATCGTTCAAAAAGTTTTCTAATGGTTTTTATTCTAATATTTCTCACATTAAAGTATTGATTAAGAATTTGAATCACATTAGAAGATGTTTATGTTGTTTGTTATACTACATCGTGTCAGAGACGCATTTCTAAGAGCATTTCCTTTGAAAATAAATGGTTATAATAAAGTTTTGGGGCAAACTAGTCATAAAAACCTATAGACACGGTGTCCTTCACTGCAAATTTACCTCGTGGTCGATGATGAAGTGTACGTTACATTAACTTTTTTCAAAATTTTCGGTGATTTTAACAGAAAAAATTAACGTAAGGGACATGCCAATTCCTAAACTACAGGGATATCTCAAATGATGATAGCTTTAGCATAAAGAACTCGAAATTCTAAAGAATTTTTCCCTAGAAGTCATTTGAATCGGACTAGAAACAAAAAAGATATAAAGAATTTTAAAAATTTGCAATCGTTTTTTGGCTCTCCTGAAAAATTGCATTTTGTCCCTTACGCTAATTCATATTTCCGTAGTCGAAAATAAGTATCATGTAAGACCATTGCACATTCGCAATGCCGCCGCGAGTTGCAAGCCAGCCTAGCCTTAGCCGGCCATGTCTCAGCTCCACCCATGCCAGGGTATATGCCATGCCATGCCATGCCAAGCCAGCCGAGCCAGCCAAGCCGGAGCTGAAGACAAGCCGCCGTGGTTCACAGAATGAGGCCTCATTCTGTGTGCTAGCCAGCCAGCCGGCGTTCGCGCCTTTTTGTTTTCTTTTTTTGAATTGATTTTGTTCGAACAACGCTTGTAAAACAAAAGACAGTAGTTTTCTCTCTTGTTATTGAAGTTTGGTAATAAAAAGTGGTTGTTCCAGCATAAAAGTATTTTATTTAGTATTTAGTGTTATAATCACATTTAAATTTTTTGTGTTTTCTAATCACTACAGTTTTTATTTCATCGAAATCAGTCCAGTATAACCAATCCAAGGATATAGCCATTTAAAAAACAGCTACGTTTTTCGAATTTGCCGCACCAACGATTCATTGACGGAGGCGGGTGACGTCAACACATGAAATCAACTTATACTGGTTTTCCTTAGTAACTGTATGAAAAACCAGTATAAGATAATCTCTCCATACAAACAAACGCTCGTGGCTTCCTCGTCACAATATTCATTGTGATTGTCAGTACAAGTTAAATTCAATACGAGAACGTAATGTGGGTAATATGGATCAAGTCCGATTTCAATACGAGAACGTAATATGGCTGACCGCTAGTATTGTTCTATGTGCAGCAGACAAAGTTTGTATGGAGAGATCAACTTACACTGGATTACATACAGTTACTTAAGATAACCAGTATAAGTTGATCCCATGTGTTGACGTCACTCGCCTTCATCAATAAATCGTCGGTGCGGCAAATTCGAAAAACGTAGCTTATTTTTACAGGGCTATATCCTTGGATTGGTTATACTGGACTAATTTCGATGAAATAAAAACTGTAGTGATTAGAAAACACAAAAAATTTAAATGTGATACTTATTTTGACCTGGTGATTCTTCTAATTGCTCGACACTGCACCAGCACCACAGATAAATCACCGGCAAAACTCGCCCGTGTGAAAGGGCTCTTATGTTAGGCCTTCATACAAATTTAAAATATCAATTTTATTATGTAAAATCAAACTTTAAAATACGGACTGTAGTATTATCTGTAGGTAGAAAATAGGTACTAAATTATGGTTTTTGATAAATCTTTAAAAACGTATTCATTACGCGTAATGCAAAATGTTTGAATCGTCAAAATGGAGGGACCAACATTTATAGTCGATATTTTTTAAACTTTTCACGTGAGGCACAAACAAAGGCGATATTGTTAAGGTAGAAATTAGGTACTAAAACTCTGCATAGGTAGATTATTTATCCATCCATATTTTTTTATTTTTTAACAAAACTATTGAGGTAGCTAAAATTTGAACAAAGGTAGCAAATAGTAGAATTTTGGTACTAAAAACTGATATGAATAGATTGGGAATCCGAGACTTGGTCCCTCCATCTTGACGCTCACGGAACACATGAATGATTTGCTTTTCTTAAAATTTGATCTTTTGAATCCAGCGTGATTGATGTATTACATTCCGTTTTATTATAGCATCTCCAATTACTTGTACCCGATTTGTTTTTCATTACGAAATTATAGCGAAAACCGTCGTGTAGAAGCACTGGCTTACCTCGTTTACTGCGAATAATTTTTAAATTTTCGCTTTCGGCACATGGTGGGTTCATCCATCATAATAAATGAAATTAAATTTTATTCCTGTATTCATAAAATATCTTCAAATAGGTAGGATATGAAAATACAATGAAAAATTACTGACGTGACCAATGACGTGACTATGAGAATGTCATTGTAAAATTTATAACTTGGCATGTCACCATAAGTGGCCATTATTAATGATAAGATAAACTAAAGAGTTTACATCATAATATTATTAACATCCTGACTGTATTCTGCCAAAAAACGATTCTGCCCAATCCAGCTTCTGCCGTATCAAGTTTCTGTCCTACAGCGAATCTGCCGAACGACGCGCGAGGGACATAAAATATTTTGTCATTGTATTGAAAATTATTCATATTACATATTTTTAAATAAAGTATTTCTAGTACCAACTTTATATCAGTCCATTGAAAATACATGTAAAAATTAATCTAAAAACAAAAACATCATTAAAAATCATTATATAAAATCAATTCATTAAAACTATAAACTACACAATTACCTATGTCATGCAAGAAATACAAAAATATAAAATTAATACAGAAAAAATAAGATAAAAAATCATATACCTAAGTGACTTATGAGATATTTAAAAGAGCTCATGCAGGAAATAATCTTTAATTTTATTTTTGAATTTTTCTAGGCTATCGTGAAAAATGTCTATATCAAGTTCCTTAGAGATTTTGTTGTATGACTTTACAATTCTATGAATGGGTGCCGAAACACCAATGTTAGTTCTGGCTGGTAGGGCTTTGAATGGGACATAATGTTTACTTCTAAGATTAGGCCTGGGTACAATTATTCTAACTTCTGAAGAAGTTGTGGAGAGTCTATTTGACCGTGGATAATCTTATATAGAAAGCATAGATCGAGCATGGTCCTACGATTTGCAAGAGGAAGCGTCCTATACTTTAATAATTGGTCATTGTATGTAGGATGGTCTCTTAATGCCCTGTCGTTAAAGGCGATGTGACGCAAAAACTTTTTTTGGATACGTTCTATGCGGCTTGAGTGTACCTCATAGTAAGGGTTCCAAGCTATTGAACAGTACTCCAGTAAACTTCGTGAGAGAGAATTGAAGATGGTCAATTTGGTGGATGGTTTCCTAAAACTTTTTGTGGTGCGTTTGATGAGACCCGAAGTTCTAAAAGCCTGCGTCGTGATTTTATCAATGTGTGATATAAAACTCAACTTATCATCCATCATGACACCCAAATCTCTAGTACCGTTCTGTTTCGTTAGAATTTGTCCGTTAATTTTATAGTCATAATCAATTGTATTAACCTTTCTCGTGAAAGTAATTTGTTGACACTTGGCTAAATTTAATTTCATTTTATTAATTTTGATGCTTGTTGGACGTTTTGATGCTTGTTGGACGTTTTGATGCTTGTTGGACGTTTTGATGCTTGTTGGACGTGTTGCTTGTTGGACGTGTTGCTTCCCTTCGGAGCATTTGGACAACTGTCCCAAAAAGACAACTTCCCAAATAGCCAACTCGTTAATTCTATGTCCCAATTCACCAACATCCCACTTCACCAACATCCCACTTCACCGACTTCCCACTTCAACAACTTCCCACTTCAACAACTTCCCACTTCACCGACTTCCCACTTCACCGACTTCCCACTTCACCGACTTCCCACTTCACCGACTTCCCACTTCACCGACTTCCCACTTCACCGACTTCCCACTTCACCGACTTCCCACTTCACCGACTTCCCACTTCACCGACTTCCCACTTCACCGACTTCCCACTTCACCGACTTCCCACTTCACCGACTTCCCACTTCACCGACTTCCCACTTCACCGACTTCCCACTTCACCGACTTCCCACTTCACCAACTTCCCACTTCACCAACTTCCCACTTCACCAACTTCCCACTCCACCAACTTCCCACTTCACCAACTTCCCACTTCACCAACTTCCCACTTCACCAACTTCCCACTTCACCAACTTCCCACTTCACCAACTTCCCACTTCACCAACTTCCCACAATACGAGTGTATGTTTGTGGGTGTGTGTGGTGTGTCGGTGGTGCGTGTGTGTGTGCGCGTTCGTGTGCGTTTGGTGTGTGGTTTGTTTGAGTGTGGTGTGTGTGTGTGTGGATGTGTTTGTGTGTGTGTGCGTATGTGTGGTGTGTGTTTGTGTGTGTGTGTATGTGTTTGTGTGTGTGCGTATGTGTGGTGTGTGTGATGTGTGTATATGTATCTGTTGTGTGGTAGTGTCTGTTGTGTGTGTGTGTGTGTGTGTGGTGTGTGTGTGTGCGGTGTGTGTGGGTGTTTACCGAAAAAAACGATATTCAAGTTTGACAGCTGTCATCTGAAATGTAGATTTCGTCGAGACCAACAACTTTCCCTAAGAAACTATGTCTAGCATGCATCGTTTCCGAGAAAAACGGGTTTTGAATTTGACAGCTGTCACCTGAAATGTAGATTTTGTCAAGACCAACAACTTTCTTTAAGAAACTAGTTGTCTCGCATGCATAGTTCCCGAGAAAAAAACGTTAAAAATATGACAGCTGTCATCTAAAATGTAGATTTCGTCCAGATCAACAACTTTCTCTAAGACACTATGTCTGATTTTTATTCAGATGGACTCAACTGACAGCTAAGAATGACCTATTTTTTTAAAATGTTGCAATCATTTGTCTACATAGTGTTGTGGTTTGACTCATTCATTTGATTCTTTGAACTTTATGATGTGATGTATTTGTTTTCGTTAATAAATAGCTTAATAATAGTCCTAGCGGTAGTTCAAAACATGCTGCACCATATTTTTACATATTTTTTCCGTTTAGATGTTTGTATGTGACAGCATCCTGAAAAACTACTGAACGGATTTTGATAAAATTTGGTACAAAGATTGCTATCATCGCATTGAAGAAGGTAAAGGCTACTTTTTTTCTCCACTTGAGGGACTGGAGTACCTGATGTGTACCACTACAAGCACAACCACGAGCCGAGCTAAACAATGGGAAATACATTTATGGCACCAAAGCAAGAATTGTTTAGCATCATGGAATGCTCCTGCTGGCAAACATAGATCGAAGGTTTGGAGAACTACAGGAGATACATATACGTCCCCGAAGAAAAAATAATTCAGCTTGATTGGGCCCTCTTGCTAGCAATTAGAAATCAAAGATTTTGAAAACCGGATGTAGACCATCAGGAGTACCAAAAATAGCCCAGCTTAAATAGGTACATGAGATATACATGAGATAGACATACATACCTACCTACTACAGTAATATTACGACACGATAGTGTCGGTTGACTCGTGCTAATATCCGATAGTTATTATGACGCACAAGTGGCAAGTACTCATCTAGACTGTAAACTTCAACCTGCCTACAGTTCATGTCTCACTAACATAATAAGTTGCAATGAAATCTGCGGGTGGCTACCACATACGACAAATTATCTACTCGCTTACTATAGTAATATTACGACACGATAGTGTCGGTTGACTCGTGCTAATATCCGATAGTTATTATGACGCATAAGTGGCAAGTACTCATCTAGACTGTAAACTTCAACCTGCCTACAGTTCATGTCTCACTAACATAATAAGTTGCAATGAAATCTGCGGGTGGCTACCACATACGACAAATTATCTACTCGCTTACTATAGTAACATTATGACACGATAGTGTCGGTTGACTCGTGCTAATATCCGATTGTTATCATGACGCACAAGTGGTAAGCACCCATCTAGACTGTAATAAATGTAAGGATGCTGGTGTGGGAATAATGTGTGTATAGACAAATGAAAATTATAAAGATGAACCAAAACTCCTCTCGCATCTGTATTTAATTATCATCTTATAATTAATAAATCTTGTTCTGTCAAGTGGGACACTGAGTCTACGAACGACCCGATGAACCGTGGTTACTATTCGGCCCCTATCTATCGACCCTGACCGACCGCCGCCGTCTAATTATTCATAGAGAGTGACTGCTATGGGGCCGAGGGTTAACCGTGCCCTCCGAAGCACATAACATGTTATTTTTGTAAAAAGAATATGATGTACATATAATTAAAATCTTATCTGGCTTTATTTTTATCATTCTTGGTAACCAAAATTGAACTTTCGATGCCAAATTTCAACTAAGTGTGTTTTCATAAATTTCTGTAACTTTAAAATTAAAAAAAAAATACTTAAAGACAAAAAATCCATAGTACCTTTCTTGAGGTTAGAGATGAGGATATTACACATTATATTACGTATATTTCATAAGTAATGATTCAACCGTATCATACCTGGAGAAGCCCAAACGTGGCATGTTTCGAGAATTGTTTCCTATTTAATTTTATACAAGTGACTTAAATATAATAATGTGATATATTTTCAGAATCGGCTTAGCAAGGCCTTTCATTTGATACCACACACGATAGGTTTTGGAACAAATTTTTTTTTTTTCCCATACAAAAAAAAAGATGACGTCATTACTCCTCATAGGATTTTTTTTAAATTGTGTACTACGGGTCAAATCAATTCATTGACCCTAAAGATTAAGTGTACCAAATTTCAGAACTCTTCTCTCAGGTGCAGCATGTTCCATACATTCGGCCAGCGAGCCCCTAAGGCTATAAATACTTGCGTATTTATTACGCATCTTTATTTTACGTAAAAGAGTCTACATTACGCGTATATTTTATATTTATACGCATAATTTTTTTCTTCTTTTATGAAAATAAAATTATAAAATTAAATTGTTTGTGCAACTACTTGTAAAGTTGTTTCAACTATCTTTTTCAAGGTAAAGGTTGCCTGGAAGAGATCGCTGCAACTGCAAGCGATAAGGCTGCCTTTGCTTATTTCTAGCTGTAAGTTTTCTGTATTGTTGTTTTAATCATTTGTGGTGTATGTTCTATCTATCTATAAAAACATCTGGTTGATTTGAATTTTTCCCCAGTCAAAGTCTGAGTTACGACCAAAGTTACTACATGGCTGCATTCTCCTTAGGTGTAAGGAGGTCTGATGTCAAGTCATTATCGATTTTTCCGTAAGAAGAAGTTTATAAATTAGATTTTATTTTAAAAACTAGCTTTCCGCCCACGGTTTCACTCGCGGTATTATCTGTTTGGTCTAATAAAAATGATTTAAATACATTGCATTTAAAATCCAAAATTTTGAAACAGATTGCATCAAAGATCACGAACGGTGGAGTTCGACTACTTGACAATAGATGGCGTCACTACTTGAGGGATAGAAAAAGCCCTTATAACTTTAAAAATACGCCCTTTAAGTTAAAACGGGAACTTTCTTGTTTGAGGGGAGATAAAGGGCTATTGCACTATATAAGTCCCTTAATCGTACCGGAAATCCTTTTAAAGTTTTATCGGCAAGTACATTTTTATCAACTTAGTTTTATTATATTATAATGATTAGATTAAGTTTATAAATTAGATTTTAAATTATGAAATGTTAGGGGCTGTATCAAGGGTGATGTACAGGACTGTGGCAACTATCGAGGAATAAAGCTCATGTCACATACGTTAAAAGTATGGGATAAGGTGATAGAAAGACGATTGCGAGTGGAATGTGAAATTACTTAAGGCCGCTATAGAGCTTTTCACGAAGCCCATACAATTTTCCCTGCCAGACCTCTCGGAGCGTCATTTTGCGAAAAACATGGGGATGTTTGAATATTTTTTACAGTGATATTATGAATAAAAATAAATATATTTTTCTGCAATTAGATTAAGTACATCTTCTTAAATAACATATATTTTTTTTAAATCTTTACTACTGTTATTTTTTTATACAGAAGCCGTTATAATGGCGCATTATTTTGCAAAAAATCGTATATAAAAACGTGGTATTATTCTATATTTCTGAATAAAATTGTAAAATGTTCACTGTAGACTTTGTTCTCAAATATATACTCTATTTTTTTGTATAATTGATATTTTTTTACAGTGAACCAAAACTCTAAAACTCACGCTTGATTTGAGGTCTTTTCCTGAATTTTGGTTTTGTCGCTTTAGATATCGCTGTTTGTAACAGGTTTAAAACTAAAATGTTAATATTTACATTGTACATTTTTTAGATGAAAATATGCTTGATTAAATGTTCAAGTAACATATTATTTTTACATAACGGTTTTCGAGAAACTCGCATGTTTATAAAGCCAATATTTGCAAATTTGCTAGAAAAAATTGAATGCGGTCTTAAAACATTCGCTTAAAACCAGTTCTGGTTTATGCCGGGCCGGGAACAACGGATGCCATTTTTGCACTTCGCCAATTGTGCAAAAAATACAGAAGTGCCCAAAAGAACTTGCTGCTTACCAAAAAAATGCTGTCGATGAGCTCGCTGCAGCTTACGGTGTCACCATTTTAAGACTGCCCCCTTACCACTGCGAACTGAATCCCATAGAGTTAGTATGGGCACAGGTAAAGGGGCATGTCGCGAGAAATAATAAAAGTTTTAAAATGGCCGACTTGAAACAGTTATTCAATTAAGGGCTGCAATTGGTGACACCAGAACGGTGGTCGAGCTGTATTGATCATGTTATAAAGGAAGAGACCAAAATGATGCAGCTCGACCACCTAATTGATAACGTGACAGAAACTTTTATTATTAATGTCACAGATTCGGATTCCGATACCGATTCTTCTGAAATAAATAGTAATTAAGATAATTTATTCCTTTTTTTTTTTACTTTTTCGTACATTTTCCACCAGATTTTCAAAAATCTGTAGGTAGGTCAGATAGAAGACTGTAACGTTTACCTATAAGGTAAACAATCTTTACAAGTTACTATGCTAGTGAACCTGGTGAATAAATAAATTCAAATCCTCTGACAATAACGACAAAAACGTAATGTGGTCGGTCGTCAGACAGGAAATAAATATGAAGTTAGTTTGTTTCTTTTTACAAAATAGTAAGTTTGTCTTTTAGAACAATTAATTAATGAAAATTGAAATTAACTAAATTTATTTTCAAAAAGATTCAATCACAATCTTTGAATCACATAACTTAATCATTTGGGTACAACACTATTTTTTTACCATTTTTAAATACAATAACGTGGCAACCCACCAAATGTCAGTTTAGTCCATCTGAATAAAAATCAGACTATAGTTGCCTAGCATGCATATTTTCCGAAAAAAACACGTTTAGTTTGACAGCTGTCATACGAAATGATGATCTCGTCAGAACATTTTTTTTCTACGGAAAAAAGTAGGTATTATAAGTAGTTTGGCATCTTCCCATTAGCCTATTAATTTAATTTAATATTACTAGGAATTTTGTCCTTTTGGGAAGTTGTCCTTATGGGAATTAGATCAATTGGGATGTTGTCCTTATCGGAAATAGATCATTTGGGATTTATGTCCTTTTGGGAAGTAGGCAAATTGAAACAGTTGTCCAACTGACACAGTCGGTGAAATGGCACAGTTGTCCAAATAGTCCGGAAGGTGTTGCTTGTTGGACGTGTTGCTTCTTGGACGTTTGGCTTGTTGGACGTTTGGCTTGTTGGACGTGTTGCTTCTTGGACGTTTGGCTTGTTGGACGTTTGGCTTGTTGGACGTTTGGCTTGTTGGACGTGTTGCTTGTTGGACGTGTTGCTTGTTGGACGTGTTGCTTGTTGGACGTTTGGCTTGTTGGACGTGTTGCTTGTTGGACGTGTAGCTTGTTGGACGTTTGGCTTGTTGGACGTTTGGCTTGTTGGACGTTTGGCTTGTTGGACGTTTGGCTTGTTGGACGTTTGGCTTGTTGGACGTGTTGCTTGTTGGACGTGTTGCTTGTTGGACGTGTTGCTTGTTGGACGTGTTGCTTGTTGGACGTGTTGCTTGTTGGACGTGTTGCTTGTTGGACGTGTTGCTTGTTGGACGTGTTGCTTGTTGGACGTGTTGCTTGTTGGACGTGTTGCTTGTTGGACGTGTTGCTTGTTGGACGTGTTGCTTGTTGGACGTTTGGCTTGTTGGACGTGTTGCTTGTTGGACGTGTTGCTTGTTGGACGTGTTGCTTGTTGGACGTGTTGCTTGTTGGACGTGTTGCTTGTTGGACGTGTTGCTTGTTGGACGTGTTGCTTGTTGGACGTGTTGCTTGTTGGACGTTTGGCTTGTTGGACGTTTGGCTTGTTGGACGTTTGGCTTGTTGGACGTTTGGCTTGTTGGACGTTTGGCTTGTTGGACGTTTGGCTTGTTGGACGTTTGGCTTGTTGGACGTTTGGCTTGTTGGACGTGTTGCTTGTTGGACGTGTTGCTTGTTGGACGTGTTGCTTGTTGGACGTGTTGCTTGTTGGACGTTTGGCTTGTTGGACGTTTGGCTTGTTGGACGTTTGGCTTGTTGGACGTTTGGCTTGTTGGACGTTTGGCTTGTTGGACGTGTTGCTTGACGTGGTGTTTGGCTTGTTGGGACGTGGAGTTTGGCTTGTTGGGATGTGGAGTTTGGCTTGTTGGGACGTGGAGTTTGGCTTGTTGGGACGTGGAGTTTGGCTTGTTGGGACGTGGAGTTTGGCTTGTTGGGACGTGGTGTTTGGCTTGTTGGGACGTTTTGCATGTTGGGACGTTTTGCATGTTGGGACGTTTTGCATGTTGGGACGTTTTGCCTGTTGGGACGTTTTGCCTGTTGAGACGTTTTGCCTGTTGGGACGTTTTGCCTGTTGGGACGTTTTGGCTGTTGGGGCGTTTTGGCTGTTGGGACGTTTTGGCTGTTGGGACGTTTTGGCTGTTGGGACGTTTTGGCTGTTGGGACGTTTTGGCTGTTGGGACGTTTTGGCTGTTGGGACGTTCCAATTGGGACGTTTTGGCTGTTGGGACGTTTTGGCTGTTGGGACGTTTTGGCTGTTGGGACGTTTTGGCTGTTGGGACGTTTTGGCTGTTGGGACGTTTTGGCTGTTGGGACGTTTTGGCTGTTGGGACGTTTTGGCTGTTGGGACGTTTTGGCTGTTGGGACGTTTTGGCTGTTGGGACGTTTTGGCTGTTGGGACGTTTTGGCTGTTGGGACGTTTTGGCTGTTGGGACGTTTTCGCTGTTGGGACGTTTTGGCTGTTGGACGTATTTTAAAAATAGTCGTATTCAGAGTACATACATACCCTTGCGATGCCTGTGTTGCAGCTTGTCATACATACATACGTATTTCCCAGTTTTATTCCCGAATAATGCTTGTAGAACTGTGGTTATTTATTTAGCCTAGGTACCATAGGCACGCACTAGTTGTATTTTTCTGTTAATTTGAGAATTGGAAATGAATTTAGAAAAACAAATATAGGGGCATGCCTATGGTAGGCTTTATAGCTCTACATCTTAGACAAATCAAGCTCTACATCTCTCTACCTACATGCATTATTCGGGAGAAAAAATGGGTGCCACAGGGAGTACCGTTGAATTCAGTTATTCGTTTCGAAAACGCATGTGTTTTTACATCGGAATTATATTGAATAAAATCTGGCTGTATACGTTTAACGCTCACAGCCGTCTCCGTTTATTACCAGAGAAAAAAGATGACGCACGCAATGTTTCAGCGTTTCAGTCAGTACCCGCCCGTCCCGGGTCGCGGCGGACGCTTTCTCTCGACGCCATATTGATTTTTCGAACGCACCCCCATTTGGGCGCCCAAATACACCCGCGCGCGAAAACCCCGCCATAGATTAGAACATTGAATAACACAATGCATTCTAAATTCAAAAAGAGCGTGTAAATGAAATGGAGAACGCGAATTTGTGTTGAAAATCAGGACTTTAAGCAAGGATCAGATTAGAACGGGACAGATAGGTGGAAGAGGATAGGTAGATAATTATGAAACCTTCTTTTAATTAAATTAGTTTTCAAAATCCTGGCTGAATGTGTTAATGTTTGTGTCGTAAAGTGTTCATGGAATCGTGTAAAAATAAAAAATATCTTCTCACTCGGCACACATGCGTAGAAAAACATACGTTTCGTACAGTTTCATAGGTTATTTGTGCAAAAATTGACACTGTCATTTCAACACCTGGAAATTACTGATTCGTATCTGAATCATACAGTGGACTCCTTGCAGATGGCATAATTTTCTAACGTAAGTATTTTCATACTTTATTTTTCTTATACTTATTAGGTATCTTAGATTTGTAGTTTGGCCGTAGATCTATAAGTACAACGTGTTACAAAACAACCAATAATTGTCCTATACAAGTTGAATTAATTTTGTATGGGAGATCCAATTGTTTTTTCATACTTCGATTCGACCCATGTTCCATGGGGAAAGTTGTTCAGTTTACGAGTACCTTGACCATTTTTTAAGCTTTATTGGTTGTTTTGTAACACCCAGTATATTTTTTACCTATTTAAATCATATTGTTGCTTGCTTACAATAAGCCTGTTTTTTTGCTACTAATTACGAATTTTGTTTTTCGGCATAGTTAGATCTAAGTTATAGCCATTTACTCTCTGCCTGCCCCGCTAGGGATAATGGCGTGATTTATTTGTGTGTTTGTGCTCAACAACATACGGCGAAAAAAATAACAGCTGCAAATTATAAAGTTAACCAGTCCATGAAAATGAACAACATTCCCACATCTAATTTGAACATTTTGAACCTTCCATACAAATTGGCTCAATATTTCCTTCTGTTGATATATTTTTTTTAACAATCTTAAAACCAATTTTACCTAAAACAATATGAATCCGTAGAAGTATTGTTTTATTGCATCAAATCGACTCGGTCGGCTTGTACCTATCTACATTTAGACCTGTAATTCCTTAGGGATAGTTACGTACAGTTTCATAAGACTGATTCAACCCTTTCGCCGTTCGGTAAAATTTTTCTTTTAACGTGACATTGTCTGTGTGTATCTATCTAGCGGGGTCCCCTGAGGTATAACGATGAAATATATGAAAATGAATAGGCTTTTCAATGTACTTCACGACTTTGATAATGAAAACCAATGTACCTCATTAATTTTTGGAAAAAAGCCAAAAAACTACGTGATCTGGCTAGCGGGGTACTTTTTCATTTCAAAACAAATATAAATTATAATTATACAGTTTGATTCGCCTTCCAATGTACCCCCCAAAACAGGTTTTAAATCTTAAAAAAGTTTGTTATTTTATGCGAAATACCACAACAAAAGATTTCTCTATCCAGCGGGCTACTTTTTATATTTACCACGTACAGACTTGAGAAATATACCATTTGGTTGCATTTTCAATGTACCCCTCAGTTTTGCTAAGTTTTATTTATAAAAGCATTGAATAATTATAAAATATCTAAAAACAGATCTGTAAGATCAGCAAAAACATTCAATGTTTATTTATTCATTTATTATTTTATAATATCGACTTTTACCCATCTTGGGTAATTCTGCCAGTGTCAGTAATCAACGTATTACAAAACAACCAATGAATGTCTCATACAAAATGGAGTTAATTTTGTATGGGAGGTCCAATTTTTTTTTCATATTTCAACCCATATTCCATGAGGAAAGTTGTTCAGTTTTACGAGTACCTTGACCTACTTTAAGCTTTATTGGTTGTTTTGTGTGTGATGCCGGCTTAGAATAGCATCACCCCAATTCTACCCGTGGGTGTCGTAAAAAGCGACTAAGGGATAATAATCCAGGGAATGGGCAGCAGCGTTCCCTGTGAATTAAACATCTTGCACTGCGCTCGCCAATCCGCCTGCCAAGCGTGGTGAGTATTGCAATACCCCCCTATACGGGGGAGGCCCATGTCCAGCAGTGGACTGTTGTGACTGTTAAGGTAAGGTAAGGTTGTTTTGTAACACGCAGTATAAGATTCCAGCGCTGCTGCGCCGGACGAGTGATGGCTCCAGCAGGTTAATAGTGTCTTCTGCAGGCGCTAGGAACATCCTCTTGATCTATCCGGAAATGTCTTGTTAACTCTTTAATTGAAATTCTTAATTCAATGTTTACACTTAGAGTCCAGCAAAAAAGAGTAGAAATGACATAAAATGGAACTACAAAATTTTCATACTAAATATTGTTACCATTCATAGCCAATGTTGCCATTTAATTTTTAAATTTCATACATAGTGGCGCCCTCATTTTTTGTCTACTCTTTTTTGCTGCACTGTAGGGTAGGTACTTCACTGCTTTTAATACAATTTAAGTTAATCATTGAATATCCGAGTAAAAATAAAATAAACAATTTGATTTGAAAATACGTCTGCCATTGACGGATAAAAGAAAATGTTTATGAGAAGTAAAAGAAAAATACCAGTGCAATGGTTAGGGTTGCCACTTTTTTTTCATGGTGGTCCATTTAGGGCAGGCGACGATGAAAAACTATACTGCCTTGCCTAGCTTTACAAAAACTTTTGTTAAACATAAAACGGAAGAAATTATAAAAAAACTGTAAAAGATGAAGGAAGTCTAGGTCAAAGCGCAGAGATTAGACTTAAATCTGAAACTGAGCATCGACATAGATGTTAGCATTAAAGTTAGGGATAAAATCAGAAAATAGTTAAGTGTTATTATAAAAATACTAGCTTTTTACCCATGGCTTCACCCGCGTGTTCGTATGGGATTAACAAAGTATTTTGTTTGAGCAGCAAGTGTACCAGCTGCATTGTGATGTATTTCTCTCTCCCTCTATCTACGTCTTATTCCGACGTTATCCCAGGGCGTCCAACGACTCCAGAGTATACGACGCTATCCCGCTCCCTCAAGGTCATCCGTTACCTCCAGGGCGTACGACGCTACACTAGGGCATCCACCTAGTCCCCCCCTGCCCCACCTAGCTTTTTTGTTAACTATGTCAGCTCATTTATTTATTCGGTTAGTTAGTAGTAGTAGCAGTTTTAGGGTCAACCGACCTAATAATATTTTCGTTTGAACACTTGTAACCTCTAACTTGGACATTGGCAAAATTGTCCTTTCCTGACAGAGGCCACTTTTAACAACAACACTGCAACTTTTTTGCAAGCCATACCGACATGCCTCAGAGTTTTTTAGTACAGGGGGTTACATCTACAAGCATGATAAAAAATATTGTAAATCAGGTAGTAAATCAGTTAGGTGATCATTGATATGGTAAATTTGTGTGAAAGTCAACTATGTTTCTCACTTTCATTTCAAATTCCTTGCTAAAATTGGTTGACATTTGAACACACACATAACCATAATGGAGTTTTACGTTTGTACAGCATCCTGTATAAGGCATTATCGTTTTTTCAAAATATTTTTGCATTAGGATATTATCTCACATCAAACTTAGCAAAACTGAGGGGTACATTGAAAATGCAACCAAATGGTATATTTCTCAAGTCTGTACGTGGTAAATATAAAAAGTAGCCCGCTGGATAGAGAAATCTTTTGTTGTGGTATTTCGCATAAAATAACAAACTTTTTTAAGATTTAAAACCTGTTTTGGGGGGTACATTGGAAGGCGAATCAAACTGTATAATTATAATTTATATTTGTTTTGAAATGAAAAAGTAGCCCGCTAGCCAGATCACGTAGTTTTTTGAGTTTTTTTCAAAAAGGAGTGAGGTACATTGGATTTCATTATCAAAGTCGTGAAGTACATTGAAAAGCCTATTCATTTTCATATATTTCATCATTATACCTCTGGGGACCCCGCTAGATAGATACACACACATTGTCTAACGGGTTGTTGGTAGACACGAAATCCCATACGAACGAACACTTAAAACTCACGTCTGAGACTTGCAACTAGTCCAGAATTGTAATTTAAAGATCACAGACCAATAATACACGCATTAACGCTGTCATAAACACGATCACACGGCTGCGAATATCTCGTCAACGCAGAGCAAGGAGGACTTCCAGAGGAAGTCCTGCTAAATGAGAAGGAAGCAGTCAAATCTCATCCCATAGTCCGCATGCGCTAAACGCAATTAAATACGTGAAAACAAAGAACTAGTGGAGAGCCAAATGAGTTTTGGGGGTCCGATTCTTTCATTTCTCGAAAACTTGCAGCGCTCTGTTGTACGGCGTACAAGATAGAATACTAGTGACCGATATCAAAAATGCAGGACGGGCTGGTAATAATGAACAAATTTCCCTTAGGAACAGGTCGAAATATGAAAAAAAAATCACGCATTCAAATCACCGATCAGCTGATTTGAGTTACCTACTATGGGAGGTTCGAATATTTTTCGGTTCCAGCCCGTCGTGGATTTTCGCTATCGGTCACTAGTTAAAGTTCTTCCTATATACCGTATAACTGCAAGTTTCTATGAATGTAATTTTGTGTATATAAGTCTCCGCGCGCATCAAGTAGTTTGTTTCTATGAATGTAATTTCGTATATTTAATGTCTTCGCGCGCATCAAGTCCGCGCCTACGTTATCACGGCTTCTTTTTGCTTGTTCCTAGGACACCCTCTCACATTCCCTCGCTCTGAGCTCGTCACAAATCCAAATATTAGTAAACATTTGTGATGGAACAGATTCAATAATCAAGTTGCACTGGATTCTGCCTGCGGTTTCGTACGTCTAAATTTAAATCCATGCTAATTATAAATGCGAAAGTAGAATGGCGGGTGTATAATCTCGAAATAAATCAAGATTAAATGTATTAAATGTACACTAAATGTACGTATTTGTACTTAAATATCCATGTCGTACATTTATCAGATGCTTAGATATAACGATTTCAAAATGACCAGCCATTCTGACGTCAGGATGGCGGGTGTATTTTAAACGGATGTACTAAACCTGACAATTCCTGTATCAAATTAATGTACACTAAATGTACGTATTTGTACTTAAATATCCATGTCGTACATTTATCAGATGCTTAGATATAACGATTTCAAAATGACCAGAATGGCTGGTCATTTTGTAAACGGATGCACTAAACCTGACAATTCCTGTATCAAATAAATGTACACTAAATGTACGTATTTGTACTTAAATATCCATGTCGTACATTTATCAGATGCTTAGATATAACGATTTCAAAATGACCAGCCATTCTGACGCCAGGATGGCGGGTGTATTTAAACGGATGCACTAAACCTGACAGTTCCTGTATCAAATAAATGTACACTAAATGTACGTATTTGTACTTAAATATCCATGTCGTACATTTATCAGATGCTTAGATATAACGATTTCAAAATGACCAACCATTCTGACGCCAGGATGGCGGGTGTATTTTAAACGGATGCACTAAACCTGACAGTTCCTGTATCAAATAAATGTACACTAAATGTACGTATTTGTACTTAAATATCCATGTCGTACATTTATCAGATGCTTAGATATAACGATTTCAAAATGACCAACCATTCTGACGCCAGGATGGCGGGTGTATTTTAAACGGATGCACTAAACCTGACAATTCCTGTATCAAATAAATGTACACTAAATGTACGTATTTGTACTTAAATATCCATGTCGTACATTTATCAGAATCTACTATTATGCAGATGTAAAAAAAACAACTGCAAATATTTTCAGGGGTGAAACAACCCATGAAACTGAACAACTTTCCTCAAGGAACATCAGTAATAATAATAAAAAAAATGGATCTCAGCCGGCCGGGTCAATTTGTATGGGAAGCCCAATTTTTTTTCATGTTTCGACTCATGTCCCTTGGGGAAATTCGTTCAGTTTCAGGGGCTGGTTCACTCGTTATGATGTTTGCAGTCGATTTTTTTACATCTTATATGGCGGTTATAGATCAGAGCTCTGGTTTAACTTTTGATACCTAATTTAAAGACCTTATTTTGAGAGTAAAGTAGTGTTCATTATGTGAGGTGATGCGTACATTTAAAATAGTGCATCCGTTTAAAATACACTCGCCATCCTGGCGTCAGAATGGCTGGTCATTTTGAAATCGTTATATCTAAGCATCTGATAAATGTACGACATGGATATTTAAGTACAAATACGTACATTTAGTGTACATTTATTTGATACAGGAATTGTCAGGTTTAGTGCATCCGTTTAAAATACACCCGCCATCCTGGCGTCAGAATGGTTGGTCATTTTGAAATCGTTATATCTAAGCATCTGATAAATGTACGACATGGATATTTAAGTACAAATACGTACATTTAGTGTACATTTATTTGATACAGGAATTGTCACGTTTAGTGCATCCGTTTACAAAATGACCAGCCATTCTGGTCATTTTGAAATCGTTATATCTAAGCATCTGATAAATGTACGACATGGATATTTAAGTACAAATACGTACATTTAGTGTACATTTATTTGATACAGGAATTGTCAGGTTTAGTGCATCCGTTTACAAAATGACCAGCCATTCTGGTCATTTTGAAATGGCTGGTCATTTTGAAATCGTTATATCTAAGCATCTGATAAATGTACGACATGGATATTGAAGTACAAATACGTACATTTAGTGTACATTTATTTGATACAGGAATTGTCAGGTTTAGTGCATCCGTTTACAAAATGACCAGCCATTCTGGTCATTTTGAAATCGTTATATCTAAGCATCTGATAAATGTACGACATGGATATTTAAGTACAAATACGTACATTTAGTGTACATTTATTTGATACAGGAATTGTCAGGTTTAGTGCATCCGTTTACAAAATGACCAGCCATTCTGGTCATTTTGAAATCGTTATATCTAAGCATCTGATAAATGTACGACATGGATATTTAAGTACAAATACGTACATTTAGTGTACATTTATTTGATACAGGAATTGTCAGGTTTAGTGCATCCGTTTAAAATACACCCGCCATCCTGGCGTCAGAATGGCTGGCCATTTTGAAATCGTTATATCTAAGCATCTGATAAATGTACGACATGGATATTTGAGTACAAATACGTACATTTAGTGTACATTTATTTGATACAGGAATTGTCAGGTTTAGTGCATCCGTTTAAAATACACCCGCCATCCTGACGTCAGAATGGCTGGTCATTTTGAAATCGTTATATCTAAGCATCTGATAAATGTACGACATGGATATTTAAGTACAAATACGTACATTTAGTGTACATTTAATACATTTAATCTTGATTTATTTCGAGATTATACACCCGCCATTCTGATGGACACGAAAGTAGCTGTCTGCTTAGCTTTCATATCTAGGTGACCTCAACTACATGACCGATTTTGATGAATTTACACGAACGTACAAATATACACAGCGAGTAACAAAAATGGTATAACAAGCCAAAAGGAGTTCAAGGTATGTAGGTACTCATAAAACTGAACAACTTTCCCCATGGAACGATGAAAGAAATACAAAAAAAAACTTCCATAAAAAATTGTCGATCAGCTGATTGATTTACTGTGGGAGGGCCAATTCTTTTTCGTATTTCGAGCCATGTTCCACAAGAAAAGTTGTTCAGTATCATGAGTACCTTGACCTCCTTTCGGCTTTATTTGTTGTTTTGAAACACCCTGTATAAATAAGCAGGAACTGAAGATAAACACATTATACAGAGATAGTGGATAGCGGCGCGCCATTCATCGTTCGTGAACTATTTTAGATCTCACCACAAAATAGAGAATTTACAGAAGGGCAGCTCGGTTCTTTTCCCGATCATTTATACCTACACTCTAGGATTGCTTCTTTTTCTTTCAGATTTTATAAAATGCGGTGATACCGGATCAAACGTAGATAGGTACATTACTCACATTATATCAAACCAAGACTTGACACTCTATAAAAAAAAAATTACACTTGCGAGACATTTGGCCGTCCACTCGCACCGAACGCTGTTAACTTAACATTCGCTACTAGCCGGTTCGCTACTAATTTATGGTACCGGCGGTTTGAATAGGCCATATTTTACAGCTGTCAGACCCATACTAAAGTATGGCCAACGAAACGAGATAATTAATGTAAATAACTTTTGTATGATTCGGTGACAGTTACTACAATTTGTCCTTATCTGTCATATGGTATAATGTCAGTTGTCTCTTTCTGGTTTGTTTACATTATCTCGTCTGGTTGGCCTTACTTTAGAATACAACATATTATGTCAACATAGAAGAATAGACCTTATGTCATAGCATTAACACGATTTTGATAGTTGTCAAATATATTCAAACGCCGGCACTATTTTAGCGCGTAAACGTTGTGTTGTGTCCTTGTAGCGGCATTTCCTTGTAGTGACGTTTCCATGTAGCCGTCTCTCTGTATTGGGCGCCGGCTAATACTTACTTTGTGATCTCTCTCACTCGAGGCGCGCGCTTAAAATGTGGCCGAATCTTCCTTATTATATTTTTGCTGGAATCGTTTTATAGAAGTAGTTAAGGGTCTGCTAAATTTTAGCCTTGTAATGCCAGTAACACTCAACTGACATTCCATTGCCACTGATTTTCTACTGAATACTGATAGCAGAATACGAAACCACCAAAACCATGATTTTTAGGGTTTCGTAGTCTACTAGAAACCCTTATAGTTTCGTCATGTCTGTCTGTCTGTCTGTCTGTATGTCTGTCTGTCTGTATGCCGCGCCCTCATATCTTCGTCAGTTTTAGAGCTATCGACATGAAATTTGGTGAGAAGATAGATCGTGTTGACCCAAATATAAAAATGTTAAGAAAAAATTATATTAAATATTTTTTGGACCCCCCTCCCATACAAGTGAAAGGGGGGCAAAAAATTTTTGTTTCTTCTGTAATATTTAGTAGGGTATCGTTGAATAGGTCTTTTAAAACTAAAGTGAGGTTTCTTTGAAACAAAGTCACTAAAATGTTTCTGTCACGAGATATTTGCTTTTAAAAAGGGCGTTTTTGACCCATAATTTGTTCCAGCTGTAACTTCTAAAGTATAAACGCTAAAAATTTGAAATAAATATGGAATATAGCTTACAATCTGAAATTACAATGAAAACTATAACAAAATCAAAATCAAAATCAATGTATTTATTTCTCAGTAGGAATTACAAAATTCTTTTTAAGAAAGTCACATTCTAATTCAAACTAAAAAAGAGAAAATTTGTAGTGTAAAATTGTAAAATTTTCTCTTTTTTATAACAATTTGTGTTCCTACTCTAAACGCGGCTCGGGCGGGATAAAAAAATAAAAATAAAGGCACTGCCTCGGGGCTGGCCAGGCTAACCACACAGCATGTACCTAACCTTATGCCCTAATGACAAGTAAATGGAAATACATTCTGTCAATCTTTTAAAATAAGGTGTTACATATGTATAGTTAGCCGGACCCCCTGGACAGGAAAACCCCCCAAAAACCTGCCCAGAAGTGCACCTATTCTAAAATTTACAATACTTTTAGGCCCTATGCTACCCTAGCTAAGTTAGAATATAAATTAATAGTAATAGCCAAAAACGGCTCAACAAAATAAAAATTACAGTGGATAAATCTAACTGTTTCGTCTATAAAATAAAAATATTTCAGCAACAAAATGTCATAGCATAAAAATAAAAAGTAGATTTACAGTAAATGTAAAAAAATACATGTCAAGAATTAAAGAATAATATGAATAAAATCAATGTAAGTACATCAACAAAATAGACTGTCAAATAAATTTAAGATGCTTAAGTATAAAAATTAAAATTATACAATTATTATTATGTCAATTGTAAATTCCATGCACGTCCCGATTTGGTATTAACAATGCGTGCATGTTTCTTGTGCTGAGCTGGAACTTCAGAGGTCCATGCCTCTTTGTCATTAATGTAATCATCTAACTTGTAATAGGCTTTATAACATAATTTTTTTCTTAATCACAGATTTAAATTTAGTTTCTGATAAACTTAATATATCTTCCGGTATTTTATTATAGTATCGTATACTTAGACCTTCAAATGAAGTCCTAACTTTAGCTAGTCTATACTTAGGTTGATCTATTTGGTTTTTACTCCTAGTATTGCGGTTATGCCTGTCATAATTTCTAGTAAAATTACTTATATTCTTTCTGACGTACATAATGTTTTCATAAATATATTGACATGGTACTGTCATTATATTAATTTCTTTAAACAGTTCTCTTAGGGAATCACGACTACAAAGTTTATAAATTGCTCTAATGGCCCTTTTTTGAAGAACAAAAATTGTTTCAATATCTGATATTGGACCCTAACGGATATTGTACCCTTAAAGGTTTCAGAAAAAAAACAGTTTTTCTATTTGCGGTTGGTCATCATACTGCTGCTAACAAACCAGCAACAAAATTAAGTTTGTAATGCTGAAAAACCTGATATTTATACGTTGACTACGAAACCCTATTTGTGGGCGTGTCTGACACGCTCTTGGCCGGTTTTTTTACCGGGGCTTCGTCGTTTTTCCCATCCAACTAACATGCCATCGACACTAAACTGAAAAGATTTTATTTAGCAGACTTAATTTCGGCCCCAGACGTGCGATGCAAGTGCAACGCCCAACATGACATCTGTCAGGCAAGCGATGGTCAGCCGTTATCAATGCGACGCGCGTCTCACCTGATTCATACATTTTATATGTGGAAACGGTTTCGAGCGTCGCGATGTCGCACGTCTCATGTTTTTGTCGATCACTTCAAACTAGCTTACGCCTCTCGTCTCACGAATCAGAAGAGTTTCGTATTTTTCTATGTTTGTAGTGTAGATTTGGTTCAAAAACTACAAATAAACACTGCTACACCCTCCGGTGAGACATTTAGGCGTTGACTCTAGAAAGATTCCCAATTCCCAAACTTGTCAATACGCTACTTGACTGGGTCGTAAATAAAATACAAAACTTGTATTCTTAAAACTATTGTCGAAAAATGCTACAGACTTCATTGATCGTATTTAAAGTTGAGTTATTTATTAAGAAACATAAAATTTATATAAAAGTTATGGTTTTGACTCCATTCGAAACATTGAATTATGAAGTCATATTTCAGTAATTTCATACAAAATATCGTTTTCAGTCGGCTTAAAAGTAGCTAAAAGATAAAGATAAAAGATAAAAGATAAAATCACTTTATTGTTAAACTGTGTCATAAGTTGTTACAGAGTAGGTTTACAGTATCAACAGCTTACCCATTTCGGGCGTACAATAGTTAAACTTAAGCTTAATTTTGATTTTAATTCTTAACTCAATTTTTATCATTAAAATATTCATTTAGATTGTAGTAACCCTTAACCAATAGCCATTTCTTTAAATTATTCCTAAATTTTTCACCTGTCAGTTGTTTTATTGTCACGGGTAAATGATTGAAAATTTTTAATCCAGTGATCAATGAACTTTTAAATAAACTACTACTTGTTGTTAAAATACCTTCAATACACATGTCATATTTATAATTGGATCTAAGATTTTTTCTAATGTCAATTCTTTTTCTAAAATATTCCTTGTCATTTCTTACAAATAAACTTATTTCTAAAATATAAATACATGTCAAAGTTAGAATATTATTATCAATAAATACATTCCTTAAAGTATCAGTGCTTTGCATGTTATAAATTATTCTCAAACATCGCTTTTGCATTATGAATGTTGATTCGACATTTACAGAGTTACCCCAAAAAATGATACCATATGTCAGCAAAGGATATACATATCCATAATAAGCATTTTTCACAACTTCAGTTGAGGTTACATTTTTAAGAATAGATAGCGCATAGCAACTGCTGGATATTCTTTTATTAATTTTTGCAACATGGGATTTCCAATTGAGATGTGTATCTATGTTAACACCCAGGAAATTGATTTCTCCAACTTCGTCAATTTTATTGTCATTTAATTTTATATCTAGAGGCAAATGTAGTTTTTTATAATTTCTGAATTGTACTATGTTAGTCTTTTCTAAATTTACTTTTAAGTTAATTGTGCTTAGCCAGTCAACAACTGTCTTTAGCGTCATATTAATTTCATTCATAAAGTCACTATCATTTAGGTTTTCTTTTGATATAAATATTGTCGCATCATCAGCAAACATAACGCACAAGTGTTTTATGACCAATGGCAATTCATTGATATAAATTCAAAATAATATTGGTCCCAACACACTACCTTGAGGAACTCCCATAATAACAGTTTCAAAATTAGATTGTACTCGTTCTATTGTCTTGGTTTCCTTATCATACGAGTCTATAACAGTAGCTTGAACTCTATTACTCAAATAAGACTCAAAGAGCTTTAGAACATTGCCTCGAATACCAATATGATCTAATTGTTTAATTAGGATGTCATGCAAAACACAGTCAAATGCTTTTGACAAATCTAAGTATAATCCAATACATGTTTTTTTATTATTTATTGCTGTCCACACTTCTTTCAAAACCCTTAAAATGGCAGATGTTGTATTTTTTCCTTTTTGAAATCCGAACTGATTTGACGTGAGTACATCATTGGAATTCAGAAATGAAGTTAACCTGCTACTTATAAGCTTTTCAAAGATCTTTGAGAATGTAGAAAGTAAGGCTATCGGCCGATAGTTGTTCATGTCGGCTTTGGATCCTTTTTTGTACAGAGGTTTAATCAATGATTTTTTTAAATTGTCTGGGAAAATACCAGTTTCAAAAACTAGGTTTATAATATAGACCAACGGATCAACTATGAAATCTATGGTTGACTTTATTACTGGGATTGGAATATTATCATAACCTGCGCTATTCTTATTCTTCATTCCCATTACAACTTTTTTTAGCTCATCTGCTGTTACAGGAGATAAAAACATGCTTTTGCAAATTGACTTGCCAATTGGTTTATATGTATTGCAATTTATTTTATTATCATTTAAGTGAATGAAGTAATTATTAAAAGTTTTAGAAATTTGATTTTTTTCCTCGATAATAGTATTTTCTTTATTTATATATTGTACTGTCTCTTTAATTATATTTGTTGCTGTAGTATTTTGTTTTATTATTGTCCAAGATGCTTTATTTTTATTAGAACTTTGGTTAATGTATTTGATGTTTGATATAGATTTTGATTTCTTAGTTACTGTTTTCATGATTTTACAATACTTTTTATACATATTTTGAATTTTTGGGCATTTGGTGTTTCGATTTTTAATATGCAATAGTCTTTTAGTTCTACTTGCCACCAAAATTCCCCGTGTTTTCCAATTAGGTTGCTTTTTATAGTGCATTTTGACTTTTTTAATTGGTATGCACAAATCGAATATCATGGTGTACATTTCAATAAAAGTATTATAGGCTCCGTTTACTTCTTTATGCAAGTATACATCAGCAAAACTTGCTTGGGCTATATATTTCATAAATACTTCTAAAAATTTGAATGTATTTCTTTTGAAAATATACCAATATCGTTCACAAAATGTCCTGGTACATGGAACAGATATTACTTGTCCGGTGTGATCTGAAAGACCAATGTCCAGTACTTCTGATCTGAATTTTCTAATATTTGTCATAATATTATCCAAGCAAGTTTTGGTAACCGTTGTTATTCTTGTCGGTTCTTCGATGACTGGATATAATTTGAATGCCCGAAATATATTTAGGAAAGCGTCAGACTTTTTATTCTTCTCCAGTATATTGACATTAAAATCCCCGATCACAAATATTTTCTTAAAATTATTTCTTGTTCTTTTTACTATCTTATCTAATAAAAGCTCCATATTGATCAAAAACACATCAAAGTCGCTATCAGGTGTCCTATAAAAACATATAATCAAATAATTGAATTCATTTAGAACAACACCACAGGACTCAAAATGACTTTCTATGGCCATATCACTAATCCACTGTAAAGGTCTGTAACTAATGCCGTTTTTTATGTAAATAGCAACACCACCTTTGAGTTTTCTTTTCCTACAAAAATAAGTAGCTTTTTGGTAGTTTTCAATTTGAAGCACATTAACCTCATTTTATCGTATATCTATCTCTATATCTCGTATCGTATATCTCGTTTGAGCTATCAGTCAAGTAGCGGATAGAACGTTACCCATACTTACTTTGTAGCATAGCTTGGCAGCGTTTAAAAACGCTGACAGGGCTAGCAGTCAGTAGCTTCATATTTTTTTAATACTTGTTTAAGTCTGTAGGTTAGGTACTTAACAATATTAAGTATCGGTACTTAACTTACCCACAACATAATAAGATCATTGGTTTACACGGCATAACCTACTTATAGTCCATGCTTATAGTAGGTATTAATCTCGTAAATTGAAATTGCGGGCATACCTACTTACCTACCTAATATTATTAAGTCGTAAAATAAAACAAAATGTAGAGTGGGCGACACGGTAAACAACTCGAAAACTAATTTATAACCTAACTTTTTGGATTCGCGCCACATTTTGGCAAAGTGCCATTTTATAAGGCTCGAGCTACACTAGGTAGAGTCCGGACATAAAAGTAGCCACGCAGAGAAAAATTACTTGTAGGTAGAGTCCGCATCGCGGCATATTTCAAACATAATACCTACCTTCTTCTTCATCTTCTTCGTCACTCCATTATTTATTGCGAGGAATGCAGAGCGTTAATCAGTGGATACTACATATAAGAACTAGGTACTTCAAGTTTTTGTAGTCAGATAGGTAAAAACCAAAATGCCTACAAGATTTGTTTGTATTGCATGTGTTACTAGCCTTAGCCTTATTCTACCGGTTTTTGTTTCAACTGCTTGTCAATACTGATTGGCTGTGTAGGTTTCAGATCTAGTTTATTGGTAGTCCAACCCAGCACAAAATAGAGAGTTCACAAAAGGATCACTCGCCCCTATTTAGTACCTATTTTCGCGCTTGTCACTAGTTCCGTAGCCAGGGTTGCTAGAATCAATACGAGGACGAAATACAGCTCTAAATCTGATACAAGAACGTCATAATGATTCTGAGCCGATTTCAATGCAAGAAATATGATGATCGTAACAACCACCTTCTTAGTTACCTTGAATTCCTCTGAGATTCCAGTTCATTCCCGTAAATGTCGCTAATATTGAGTGAACCATCTGTAAAAGGCGCCCCGCGTGCCGTCTCTCTGATTTGTTGCAGTACGTAGCTAGATGAATCAGTAGATAGGTACAGTGTCATGTTCGGTTGAAGTAAGGGGCATGCGCTGCCCTAGTACTATTATATATTCTGTGGCGCTGCGTCGGACTGTCCGTTCGCTTTAATTTTAAGCACTCCAATTGAAGAGAGTGTACGCGGACAATACACGCGACGTACCGCACGCCCTTCTTGTTTTGCCAACAGGTAAAAGTTATTTATGTTAGTATTTTGTTAGCCTGTAGCATTTTAAAATTACCTAGTTATGTAGTTATTTTATGAGGTAGATTTATTCAAAATATTTTACAAAACATTTTATTTCGTTACAGACCAGTGGACCCGAACAACCCAACACACAAAAATGCCCAAAAGTAAAAAGAAAAGCCAGCGCGGCCATTTTGCGCATTAAACTAGTACCGGAACCAATTCAAAGATGGCGACACCGCCCGACTCTCCCGTCGAGGAGCATGCGTACGAGCTCGAGCCGACGCGGACGCCGAAGCCGATTCCGGTAGCGCTTGAGGAGTTGTGCAGACAGACGAAGTTCTCCAAGCAGGAGATCAGGGTCATGTACCGGGGGTTTAAGACGGTGAGTAGGTAGTAGTTTGTTTGTTTATTTAGTCTAAATTAGCAGCAGCGTTACATTGAGGATATTAGGTAGGGCGAAGCTTCTCGTTTCACGTTTATATGAGTGCAACCGCCAATACGCCATCTATTGCATTATACTGGATGTTGAAAAACCACAAATAAATCCGAAAGGAGGTCAAGGTACTCATAAAACAGAACAACTTCCCCCAAAAAACAATTTTGTACCTACCTACCCATCCCATAAAAAATGTACCAGCAGCAATGTAAGAAATTTGGATAAATTGACTCGGTCCAATTTATCCAATTTTCTTATTATGTCCCATAAGTATCTTGACCACTCTTCGGCTTTATTTGTTGTTTTGTAACCAGTTGTGTAGCGAAACAAACGAGCTCGCCATTTTGAGTCCTTAACTAGTACCGGAACCAATCCAAAGATAGCGACACCTTAGTTCAGCCGACGGGAATGCTGAAGGCAATTCCTGTGGCGCTTGAGGAGTTGTGCAGACAGACGAAGTTCTCCAAGCAGGAGAGCAGGGTCATGTACCGGGGGTGACGGTGAGTAGTAGTTCATTTAGCGATTTAGCCTGACTTGTCCACTGATAGACATACTTATAGTCGAATTTCTAATTCAATGCACTAAATTGACGGTTGGTGGGTGGCCGCTTTTTTGGGAAAAATAAATAGTGATGTACTAAAAAGAGTTAATTCAATCACTCATCTAGTGACTTGTTCGTTCCTGTACTCAAATCACTAAGTACCTATATTCCGTTACATTTATATAGGTAAGTGCGTTAATTTTAGGTGGCGTGTTCTGCTCATAAAGCTGAATAACATTTGAGAAAAGCTTTTCTTAGAAATATTAAAGGAAAATTGGATTTCCCATACTTAGTGACAGATTTTTCAACATTTTTGTATGGAGAGTCCTAAAATTTGTTTTCGTATTTCGAAGAAAAGTTTCTGATGAGAGTTGTCGCTTCTCGCTATTTATATTCCCTTTCTTTTGTGAAATGGGTAGTATGTAGGTATAATTAAAGTGTCTTGAGCATGATTTAAAAAACTTATCAAAAATATTTAAATTAAAACATAATATTGTTCAAGCGCGATATAGTGCGTCGTTACAATCACGGATGCGTTTATAGAGGTACTGTAAAAATCATAATAGTTCACATAGGAAATGAGAACGGTTTTGTCCAACGTGCTGGTGATGGTGGAAAGTCTTTGGTGTAAAAAAACGGAAAAGATAACTACCATAAAATATGAACGCAAAGGTATTCGAGGATTCGTTTGAGGTTATTTTAAACAAACATCCTGAAGATGCCATCGTGGTTATTGACAACGCACCATACCTCTCTCTCCGCGACTACTTAACACACTGCTACAAAATCAACTCTAGGAAACAAAAAATATCGACTAGCTGCGGATGAATGATAAGAATATCCCATTCCAAAAAACTACTATAAAAGTACAGCTCTTAGAAATTGTTTGACACTTGCGTCCAAAGCAAAAAATGTTTAGCTTGATGGCACGCTTCTGTTGGCACCTGCTGGCAATGCTACTACGGTTTTAGAAATACGGTTCCAATAATAAATATGTCGGAGAATGATCAAACTCTGTCGGTATTTGGTGAAATTATTTGACAGTTGATGGTTGTTCGCGTTTTGATAATTTGTCTTTCCATTCCATTGCTAGCTGAATCTTGCAGAAACGAAACGCATAGCGCTGGCAACACTCGACGTAGGCGGTGCGCTTTATTTGCACTCAGTAGGCTAAAGACAGCAAGATAGACTGGATTGACTTTAGCGGCGATGTAGTTCGTTCTCACAGTTCATTGATGGCTGCTTTCGTAATAAAGAAACGGAACTCAGGCGGCGAACTGAGTAAACAACTTTGACAGTTCTAGTTTGGGTTACATTGGCGGTTGTGTAGTGAAGTTGGAAGATTGAGTGACTGAACGAGTGAACTCATTCGAGTGGGATTGACGAATGACGAATTGATGAACTCGAGTGTCGAATGCGATTGATTCATTCTCGGTTTGGCCGCGCTGCCGTTAACTTGTCTTTTGAGGTTAGATTTCAATCCGGCGAAATCGTGGTAATCTTGGAGTATTTCGAGGAGCTGTGGTTTTCAGGCGATGGCGGAGCCCTAGATTCGTATGGGCTACGGAATATTTGTGGAGATTGTGACAGTTTCAACTAAGGTATGGTTTTCTAAAAAAGTATCTATGTGAGTAGGTAAAGGATATTACAAAAACAAATATTATTATAAGCAAAACGTTATTATGAGCATGACTATACGGGTTCACCCCACCAGTCCTGGGTCAGAGCTCATCTTTCTTGTCGTCGGCAACTGTACAGTACAGAATCAATAAATAATCTGAGTGACCAGAGTATGAGGTTCAAATGAATCAGCTCACCTGAACTTAAAATTCGAACTGAAGTACGTCACTAGCGATATGGAGTTGGTATCAATGTCAACATCTGTCATTTCAGTGCATTGAATTAGAAATTCGACTTTAGTCAAAAACTCCTAAATCAGATGGTGAAGATATTCGGTAGGGCAAAGCTTCTCGTTTCACTTAGTCAGCATTTAAGCTGAAGCGATTATTACAACCTAGTTAGATAGTTGTTTCGTATTACAACCTTCGGTCCTTGGAGAAAGTGGTTCCTTATCATCAGCTGGTTCTGAGTTTTCGCAATCGGTCACTATACAATACAGGGCGTTAGAAAACGTACTGAATTCCTTTTGAGGAATGAACCAGTCCATGAAACTGAACAACTTTTCCCAAGAAACTTAGGTCGAAATGGAAAGAAATTTTGGACCTTCCATATTAAGTGTGTCGGCCGGCCAGGTTAGTTTGTATGGGAAGACCAAATTTTTTTTTTCATATTTCGTCCTATGTTCCCTGGGGAAAATTGTTCAGTTTCATGGGCTGGTTCATCCCTCGAAAGGAATGCAGTACTTTTCCTAACACCCTGTATAGTAAAATTTCACCCTATATTATTGGTTAGCGCACCAAGCAATCTTAATCCGCCCCTGTGGTTGGTGTGACCTCCACTCCAACTGGCCTCGCTGCGAAGGGTGGCCCGCGGAAGTCATAAACGGAACTGCTGCCCGCGGCCGATGGATCAAGTAGTTTTTATCATGGCGGGGTTCAAAGTGGTTCTAGAGTGTTCACGTAGTATTAGAGTGGCCCGTAAGACGTGATGCCTTAAGCAAATTGCTTAGTTTGCTTATGGGTTAATCCGCCACTGCCCACCCAAGTAGGCAAAGTTATCTATCAAGCAACCATTATTTATTCGGCGTCAAAAGCGAAAGCGCAAAATAGAGTTTACAGAAGGTTCACTAGACCCTATTCAGAATTTTCGCACTTTTCATTTTTACTTGTTACATAGCCAGGGTTGCATGCAACTGTCAAAAATCTCGAAAGTACCTATGTATAAGAATACCAAAAACGAAATCTGATACAAGAACGTAAATGATTCTTAGCCAATTTTAATCCTAGAAATAGAAGAAGATCCAAGAATTAAGACGTTTGTGGCAACCATTTCCTTAGTTACTTTGAGTTTTTCTAAAATTCCAGTTCATTCCAGTAAGCGTCAGTTAGCGTCAAAATCGTCTCTAGTACTGAGTGAGCCATCTGTAAAGGCGATCCGCGCGCCATCTATCTAATTTGTGCCCCAACTAGGCTTTCAAAAGCAAAAGTACTATCTGTTTTAATCCTATTGTAGTCCCGACCCCGGCTTTCATTCTCATGGTATACCAGCGACATTTGTGTTATTTTCGCGAAGAGTCTCAACATTCACAGTTGCACCATGTTGTCAGTCTGCCGGCGAGAAAGCAGCGCCTATTTTTGGACAACAACGAAAGTTAGGCTTAGAGGAGTTAGCTTATAAAAAATTCGGGCCTAAAATTAACTGGTCTGAGTAGTTACAGGTAGCAAAAGTGCTAACAAAAGTGACAACGTCGTAAGCAACCGTGACTTTCATTTCCATTGTAGATACTCTAGTGCTAGGCTACATTTGTGTTGTAGCGATATTTATGTTAAGTATTTTCACTCTGACAACACGGTGCAAATGTCGTGTCTGCCGGCGAGAGTCAGAAAGCAGTGCCTATTATTGGACAACAACGGAAGTCAATCGTATAGGAGTCAGCATGAAAAAAATACTTATTACGGCGCAGGTCTAAAATTAACCAAATTGTGGGTCAAGTAAAACTGGAAGGACGAAACAAAGTCGAGACCTTTCCAAGTAAACAACACTGGTGGCCTATGCAATGTAGTTTGATAAAATCGGGTACTGGTATCGTAATTTTCGCAAAGTATAATCAGTCCTTTCCTCAAATTTAAAACGAAACATTATCTGAAAATTATAATATTCATTAAGCCATTCACATCTTTGAAACATTAAGTTTAAATGACACTACAATAAAGTTTTCGCCGGCACAACCTATTTAAAAAAAAACCATGAAAAGACTGTAAATATCTTTTTAAAGCTCTCCAAATGCCGCCTGCTGCTTACCTGCACCTTTTTTTTGTTAACGGATTAAATATTTTAATTTCTGAATGGTTTTCAGTTGATAAGTTTTCGGTCACTTTTCATACCTTCTGAATTTCATTTCACTTTCTGTATCCCAATGCGCGCTCCAATAGCTTTTCCACATTCCTCGGTCAACGACTCCCTTACCTAGTGACCTTTTGACGAAATAGTCCGGAAACATGTATAGTCGTCTCGCTTGCACTTACTGAAGTCTCGTATGACTGTCTCTTTCTTAGTCATTAGGCAGGAATAGAGTTGGGACGTCTGTTTGGTAACATTTTCAGGTGGTTTCAGTGGAAGCGTGTTAAAAATACATTTGGCCTTACCCCTTTTATCTAAAGCTGTAGGGTTAGGATTGAAATCAACCCACACGTCAGGTCTATATCTCCCTTGCGGGGTAGGCAGAGGGAGAATTTCTTACCTAGTCTATCAAATAAAGATTCTTCCAAGGGGCGAAACGGCGAAACAGTACATGAATGAAACTGAGCAATTTACACAAAGTGACAAAAACATGTCATGCTTATAACGGATTTTACGTATTTGATCGTGTACCTACACTTTTTACCCGACTGCCTCAGGAGAGTTATGTTTTTCGAGAGTATCTATGTATGTAGACAAGAAATTCGTTTTCACAGGCTACAGCCTAAACGGCTGGGCGGATCTCGACATGTGAGGTGTCGTAAGATACGTCTGACCAGAGCCAGTCACACTTGCTAGGTATATTAAAAATTGTTAATCCAAGATGGCTGATTTTTATTGCAAAATACAACTTTGAAATTACCGCAGTCGGGTTTTTGTTTTTTAACACATAACTGCTTTTAAAGAATCGTTTTTTATGTAGAGTCATATTCTCTCCTTGTCGTATCGTATGGCAGAGTGAAATTGTTCTTGAAATAGTATCTGCAGAAAACGACGGTTTTTAATACTTTGCAATGCAAAATGAAAGTGACCTTACACTGTCTGAGTATAAGATTCAGCGAACGCAGCAGCAGCCAAAAATATGATCTAGAAATTCTAGAATTCGTAATTTATTTTAAACTCGACTATAATATTGTAGCATGTAAGTTGTGTCACAAAATAGACAGTATACAGGGTGAATTTTTACTAGTGACCGATACCGAAAACTCAGAACCGGCTGGTGATAAGGAACAACTTTCTTCAAGGAACATACCTAGGTAGAAATACGAAAAAAAATGTTGTTCCTCCCTTACAAAATTGCCGATCAGCTGATTTGAGTTACTATGGGAGGTCCAAATGTTTTTTCGTTTTTCGTCCCATGTTCCATAGGGAAAGTTGTTCAGTTTCATGAGTAGCTTGATCTCCTTTCGGCTTGTTATAACCTTCCTGTTACTCCCGGTATAGAAGGGTCACTCGATATTTAGGATTTTCGCGATTGTCACTTGTCACATAGCCAGGGTTGCGACTGTGAAAAATCTTAAAGTATAAGAATATCAAAACGGCAAAATCTAATACAAGAACGTCATAAATTATTATGATTCTGAGCCAATTTTAATGCAAAAAATATGAGTATAATGATCTCCTTAGTAACCTTGAGTTCATCATACGTTTACACCGCCAAACACCACCATGAAAGTAAATACTTAGTGGAATATTATGATTTCGTGACCAAAGTTGATAAGCGACTGTAGACTCATTATTTTTGTGGAATTGGGAGCGAAGTCCGATTCTGAACGTTGAGGTTATGTTACGTTACTATTGGATCTCGAAGGTACCACTTTAGGTAACTATTAAGCAAAAATTAGACAAAAACAAGTAGATGTGTTTAAAAACAAAAAATTTTGAAGTAGAATTTTTTTATAGCCAGTGTCACTCGCACTGTTGAGACAAATCTAACGACACCTCATAATGTCAAAATCCAACTATCCGTTCGGGCTGTAGCCCGTGAAAAAGAATTAAGCCTCAGCTGCGTGTCTCACTCACCCCTGCCCGCACTACATACATACTCTCGAAAAACATAACCCTCCTTCTGAGGCAGTCGGGTAACTACTGAAAAGATACATAAATTCATACATATATTACGTCTATATCCCTTGCGGGGTAGGCAGAGCGTAAACGGCTTTAAAAACGCCACGTCTGACAAAAGTTTCAGATACCACTTCTGAAACTACGCATGATCCTATGTTCCGAAGCTCTTTTGTACATACATACATACATAAATACATACATTACGCCTATATCCCTAGCGGGGTAGGCAGAGCGTAAACGGCTGTAAAAACGGCCATTTACACCACGTTTGACAAAAGTTTGAGAGTCTTTTAGAAGAATGTGTATCACCATAGTGACAGGTCGTCAGTCTGTCGCCTAAAATTGCAATACACATCAAGTTTCGCTTCTTACGACACCAATAGGAAAAATATGGGGTGATGCCATTCTAAGCCAGCACCACCTCTTTTTTACGGTTCTGAAATTATTAATACATGCGGGTTATAATAAAATATTTGTTTGTATTTGGTTAAACAGGATGTCCAAAAAGTACAACGGCCAACTTTAATTGAAGTTAGGTTGATGACCTTTCAGGTTTTGAATAAATAATCGCGAAAAAGTTTTAAATAAGTTTATGCCCGAAAACTGGCTAAGTATTTGAATATTTTATACTGTTTCTAGACACCTTGTATAATTATATGAATTTATTGAACCCAAGACTTTCTGCTGGAAAGCACAAATAAGATAGTTTACAGATGGATCACTCGACTTACGATTTTCGCTATTGCCACTTGTTACATAGCCTGGGTGGCTACTGTCTAAAATCTGAAAGTATAAGAATATCAAAACAGCGAAATCTGATATAAGCCAATTTTAATCAAAGAAGTTCGCGGCAACCATCGTCTTAGTTACCTTGAGTTCTTCTGAGATTCCAGGTTAAGTCATAAGACGTCAAAATCGTTGCTATAAACTGAGTAAGCCATCTGTAAAGGCGCCCCGCGCGCCGTTTTCCTAATTTGTACAGTCTACGTCTCGTAGCCAACCGTAGCACCCTCGTAGCGGGTGCTCATTCTGCTACACTCGTAGCATTCTACGAGAACCTTTAGTAGTTGCAGCGGTAATGAAACAAAATGTTAATTATGAGTATAAAATATGGCCGTACTTTAGCTCGTAGTAATACAGCCTACGTCTCGTAGCCATCCGTAGCACAGTAGCGGGTTCTGCTACGCTCGTAGCATTCTACGAGAACCACTAGTAGTTGCAGCGGTAATGAAACAAATGTTTATTGTGAGTATAAAATATGGCCGTACTTTAGCTCCTAGTAATACAGCCTACGTCTCGTAGCCAAGCGTAGCACCGTAGCGGGTTCTGCTACGCTCGTAGCATTCTACGAGAACCACTAGTAGTTGCAGCGGCAATGGAACAAATGTTAATTGTGAGTATAAAATATGGCCGGCGCTTTGCCCAGACACGGCATCGCGTCACCCCCGAACTAAGTTCTAAGACCTTGGGGCGGTGGTTGGGGTGATGCTGTTTTGTACAAGGTTGCAGTCAGAACGTATACAGTATGGGTTTGACAGCATACTCTACAGTACAGCTGTTTCAATAGACCATATTTTACAGCTGTCAAAATAATGTTATTGCTATGACATAAGGTCTGTTTTCCATTGTCAACGTCTCTTCTAGTATGGGATTGACTTGACAGCTGTCAAATATGACCCACTCAAATGGCCGTAGTTCAGCTCTTAGTAAGTGCCGTAGTCATCCAGAGCATCGGAGCAATTTGGAGCATCCTGCCTAGCTCGTAGTAATACAGCCTACGTATCGTAGCTATCCGTAGCACCGTAGCGGGTGCTCATTCCGCTACGCTCATAGCATTCTACGAGAACCACTAGTAGTAGCAGGGGTAATGAAACAAATGTTAATTGTGAGTATAAAATATGTCCGGCGCTTTGCCCAGACACGGCATCGCGTCACCCCCGAACTGGGACCTTGGGGTGATGCTGTTTTGTACAAGACTGCAGTAAATAGGCATACTATATACGTTTTGTAGTCACCCGTAGCATCGGAGCAGTTTGAGCATTCTACCTACATTACGGCTGTTCCAATAGGCCACATTTGACAGCTGTCAAAATCATGTCACATCACTTCTAGTACGGGATTGACGGCTGTCAAATATGACACATTCGAACGGTCCTACTATAGTTCGAAATAATACAGTATTCATTCCGTCCGTAGCATCGGAGCAGCTTGGAGCATTCTGCCTGCAATACGGCCGTTCTAATATACCACATTTGACAGCTGTTAAAATCATGTTATTGCTGTGACTTAAGGGCTCTATTTTTCTTTGTTGACATCCTTTCTAGTAAGGCTTTGACAGCAGCCGTACTTTAGCTCGTAGTAATACAGCCTACGTCTCGTAGCCATGCGTAGCTTATTTTGCTACGCTCGTAGTATTCTACGAGAACCACTAGTAGTTGCAGCGGTAATGAAACAAATGTTAATTGTGAGTACAAAATATGGCCGTACTTTAGTTCGTAGTAATACAGCCTACGTCTCGTAGCCAACCGTAGCACCGTCGTAGCAGGTTATCATTCTACTACGCTCGTAGCTCGTAGCATTCTACGAGAACCACTAGTAGTTGCAGCGGTAATGAAACAAATGTTACTTGTGAGTATAAAATATGGCCGGCGCTTTGCCCAGACACGGCATCGCGTGACCCCCGAACTGGGACCTTGGATTGTATAGTTGGGGCGATGCTGGAAACTACAGTAAGTAGGTATACAGTAGAGGATGTCAAATATGACCCATACGAGCGGCTGTACTTTAGCTCGAAGTAATACAGCCTACATTCGGAGTAGGTTGTAGCATAGGTTGGAACAACCCACCTACAATACGGCCGTTCTAATAGGCAAAATTTGGCAGGTGTCAAAATCATGCCCATGCTATGACACAAGGGGAATTTTTCCTTGTTGACATATCTTCTAGTATGGGATTGACAGCTGTCAAATATGACCTACACCAACGGCCGTACTTTAGCTCGAAGTAATACAGCCTACATTCCGTAGCATCGGAGCATGTTGGAGCATACTGCCTACAATACGGCCATTCTAATAAGCCATATTTGACAGCTGTCAAAATCATGTTATTGCTATGAGATTATGACACAAAGGCTATTTTTCTTTGTTGAAATCTTTTCTAGTATGGGTTTGACAGCTGTTAAATATGAGCTACTCCAACGGCCGTACTTTAGCTCGTAATAATACAGCCTACGTCTCGTAGCCAACCGTAGCAACGTAGCGGGTGCTCTGCTACGCTCGTAGCATTCAATCGAGAACTACTAGTAGTTGCAGCGGTAATGAAACAAATGTTAATTGTGAGTATAAAATATGGCCGGCGCTTTGCCCAGACACGGCGCCGCGTGGCCCCGAACTGGGACCTTGGGCCAGTGGTTGGGGCGATGCTGTTTACAAGGCTATAGTCACTAGGTGTACAATATACGTTTGACAGTGCTGGAACCTGCGGTGCGTACATCACTGCAGTAAGTAGGTACATACAGTATGGGTTTGACAGCTGTCAAATGTGACCCATTCGAACGGCCGTACTTTAGCTCGTAATGATACAGTCTACGTGCCTGAGCCATCCGTAGCATCGGAGCAGCTTGGAGCATCCTGCCTACAATACAGCCGCACTAATGGGTAAAATTTGTCTGTCATAATCATGTCATTTCTATGTAATAAGGGCTATTTTTCTTAAAATATGACCGTACATTAGCTTTTAGCTTGCCGTAGCTCTCTGTAGCACAGTAGCCATTCGTAGCACCGTAGCGGGTGCTCACTCTGCTACGCTCGTAGCATTCTACGAGAACCACTAGTAGTTGCAGCGGCAATGTAACAAATGTTAATTGTGAGTATAAAATATGGCCGGCGCTTTGCCCAGACACGGCATCGCGTGACCCCCGAACTGGGACCTTGTAGTATACATAAGTAGGTATATGGTATGGGTTAGACAGCTGTCAAATATGACCCAATCGAGTGGCTGTACTTTAGCTAGTAGCTAATACAGCCTATTTTCAGTAGCCATCCGTAGCATCGGAATTCGGAGCAGATTGGAATAACCCACTTACAATACGGCCGTTCTAATGTGCCATATTTGGCAGCTGTCAAAATCATGATGTTGTTGTGGGCTATTTTTCTTTGTTGACAACCTTTCTAGTAAGGGTTTGGCAGCTGCCGTACTTTAGCTCGTAGTAATACAGCCTACATCACGTAGCCATCCGTAGCACACTCTGCTACGCTCGTAGCATTCTACGAGAACCACTAGTAGTTGCAGCGGTAATGAAACAAATGTTAATTGTGAGTATAAAATATGGCCGGCGCGTTGCCCAGACACGGCATCGCGTGACCCCCGAAATAACTAACTAGGACCTTGATTAGTTGGTTGGGGTGATGCTAACCTGCGGTGCGTTCAACACTGCAGTAAGTAGGTATACTTATACAGGGAGTTGCAAAAAGGCAACCATCATCTTAGTTACTTTGAGCTCCTCAACCATACCCTCAAGAGTACCCCAGGGTTCCTTGCTTGGTCCGCTCTTATTCATAATATTTATTGATGACATAAGCTCTTGTTTCCTTAATTCTAAAATATTATTGGTTGCTGATGATATGAAGGTAATAAAACAAATGTTAATTGTGAGTATAAAATATGGCCGGCGCTTCGCCCAGACACGGCATCGCGTGACCCCCGAACTGGGACCTTGGGCCGGTATTTGCTGGCTTAGAATAGCATCACCCCATTTCTTTCCTGTGGATATCGTAAGAAGCGACTAAAGGACTCAAGGTTTTCATGTGTATTGCAATTTTAGGCAATAGGCTGACAACCTGTCACTATAGTGATAAAGACAATCCTCAAATATTTGGTGTGAATGGCCGTATTTTACGGCCGTTGACGCTCTGCCTACCCCGCAAAGGATATAAACGTGATATATGTATGTAAGTGTATAAAATATGGCCGGCGCTTTGCCCAGACACGGCATCGCGTGACCCCTAACTGGGACCTTGTAGTATACCTAAGTAGGTATATGGTATGGGTTTAACAGCTGTCAAATGTGATCCATTCGAGCGGCTGTACTTTAGCATGATGTAATACAGTCTACATTCCGTAGCAGCTTGGAGCATCCTGCCTACAATACGGCCGTTATAATAAGCCATATTTGACAGCTGTCAAAATCATGTTATTGCTATGAGATTATGACACAAAGGCTATTTTTATTTGTTGAAATCTTTTCTAGTATGGGTTTGACAGCTATTAAATATGACCTACCTACTCCAACGGCCGTACTTTAGCTCGTATAAATATAGCGACCTTCCATACAAAGTAGCACATTCTGCTACGCTCGTTGCATTCAAACAAGAACTTAGATCGAGAACCACTAGTAGGTGCAGCGGTAATGAAATATATGTTAATTTGGAGTATAATATATCAGACACGGCATCGCGTGACCCCCGAACTAACTAACTAGGACCTTGGTTCGTTGGATGGGGCTTTAGAGTATAAATAGGGAGTCACAAAAAGGGTACAACAAGCCGAAAAGAGGTCAAGGTACTCATGAAACTGGCCAATTTTTTTTTCATATTTTGAAGAAAACTTTCTAACAATAGTTGTTCAGTTTTGTGAGTAGACAACACCCTCAAGGGATTTGTACTTTATTAAAGGTAACCCTATATATACGGGAGTAAGAAAAAGGGTAGGTATTACAAGCCGAATTGAGGTCAAGGTACTCATGAAACTGATCGACTTTCCCCATGGAACATGGGTCGCAATATGAAAAAGCAATTTGGACCTTACATACAAAATCGCCGATCAGATTCAAATGGGGATTCAAATTCTTTATTCCTATTTTGACCCATATTCCACGGAGAATCAGGGAAACGACGCGCGGGGCACCTTTATAGATGGCTCACTCAGTACTTACTATTTTGACGCTTACTGACGTTTACTGGTATGAACCGGAATATCAGAGGAACTCGAGGTAACTAAGATGGTTGCCACGAACTTCATATTAAATATGAAATTTTAATGCATTCAAATCGGTTCAGAATCATAAAATGTTCTTGTATCAGATTTAGAGCTGTATTCCGTCCTTGTATTGAATCTAGGATAGCCAAGGAGGCTGTGTAATAGCTGACAGTCACGAAAATCCGTGTGTATCTATCTAGCGGGGTCCCCAGAGGTATAATGATGAAATATATGAAAATGAATAGGCTTTTCAATGTACTTCACGACTTTGATAATGAAATCCAATGTACCTCACTCCTTTTTGAAAAAAACTCAAAAAACCACGTGATCTGGCTAGCGGGCTACTTTTTCATTTCAAAACAAATATAAATTATAATTATACAGTTTGATTCGCCTTCCAATGTACCCCCCAAAACAGGTTTTAAATCTTAAAAAAGTTTGTTATTTTATGCGAAATACCACAACAAAAGATTTCTCTATCCAGCGGGCTACTTTTTATATTTACCACGTACAGACTTGAGAAATATACCATTTGGTTGCATTTTCAATGTACCCTCAGTTTTGCTAAGTTTTATTTATAAAAGCATTAAATAATTGTAAAATATCTAAAAACAGATCTGTAAGATCAGCAAAAAACATTCAATGTTTATTTAGTCATTTATTATTTTTTAATATCGACTTTTACCCATCTTGGGTAATTCTGCCAGTGTCAGTAATCAACGTATTACAAAACAACCAATGAATGTCTCATACAAAATGGAGTTAATTTTGTAATGGGTGGTCCAATTTTTTTTTCATATTTCGTCCCATATTCCATGGGGAAAGTTGTTCAGTTTTACGAGTACCTTGACCTACTTTAAGCTTTATTGGTTGTTTTGTGTGTGATGCCGGCTTAGAATAGCATCACCCCAATTCTACCCGTGGGTGTCGTAAAAAGTGACTAAGGGATAATTATCCAGGGAATGGGCAGCAGCGTTCCCTGTGAATTAAACATCTTGCACTGCGCTCGCCAATCCGCCTGCCAAGCGTGGTGAGTATGGCAATACCCCCCTATACGGGGGAGGCCCATGTCCAGCAGTGGACTGTTGTGGCTGTTAAGGTAAGGTAAGGTTGTTTTGTAACACGCAGTATAAGATTCCAGCGCTGCTGCGCCGGACGAGTGATGGCTCCAGCAGGGAGATAATAGTGTCTTCTGCAGGCGCTAGGAACATCCTCTTGATCTATCCGGAAATGTCTTGTTAACTCTTTAATTGAAATTTTTAATTCAATGTTTACACTTAGAGTCCAGCAAAAAAGAGTAGAAATTACATAAAATGGAACTACAAAATTTTCATACTAAATATTGTTACCATTCATAGCTAATGTTGCCATTTAATTTTTAAATTTCATACATAGTGGCGCCCTCATTTTTTGTCTACTCTTTTTTGCTGCACTGTAGGGTAGGTACTTCACTGCTTTTAATACAATTTAAGTTAATCATTGAATATCCGAGTAAAAATAAAATAAACAATTTGATTTGAAAATACGTCTGCCATTGACGGATAAAAGAAAATGTTTATGAGAAGTAAAAGAAAAATACCAGTGCAATGGTATGTATGTATGTATAATCTCTTTATTGTACCTTTCTTAAAAGTAATACAGGAAACACATTAACGAACAAGATATGGCACAAAGGCGGACTTATCCCATTAAGGGATCTCTTCCAGTCAACCAGTGGTTAGGGTTGCCACTTTTTTTTTCATGGTGGTCCATTCAGGACAGGCGACGATGAAAGACTATACTGCCTTGCCTAGCTTTACAAAAACTTTTGTTAAACATAAAACGGAAGAAATTATAAAAAAACTGTAAAAGATGAAGGAAGTCGCAAAGTAGCTTGCTTGTCGGTATTCTACAGGATACATTTCGGGGTGTGCACAGTCTCTCCATGACCTGATACCTCCGTCACCATTCCATCTCCGGTGCACGAGACGCCGGTTGGGATTCCACCCTTATATCGTAGACATCCCGCAAATTCGCACAAAGCGCTTCGCTTTTACATTTTTAATGCGAACTGCTAAGGAGTGGAACTCCCTGCCTGCGGATCTGTTTCCGGAACGTTATAACCTGGGCCTTTTCAAGGCGAGAGTGAATAGGCATTATCTGGGCGAGCATGTTCCATCATCGTCTGCATCGTCACTTAACATCAGGTGAGATTGCGGACAAATGCTTACCCATTATTTATAAAAAAAAAAGTCTAGGTCAAAGCGCAGAGATTAGACTTAAATCTGAAACTGAGCATCGACATAGATGTTAGCATTAAAGTTAGGGATAAAATCAGAAAATAGTTAAGTGTTATTATAAAAATACTAGCTTTTTACCCATGGCTTCACCCGCGTGCTCGTAGGGGATTAACAAAGTATTTTGTTTGAGCAGCAAGTGTACCAGCTGCATTGTGATGTATTTCTCTCTCCCTCTACCTACGTCTTATTCCGACGTTATCCCAGGGCGTCCAACGACTCCAGAGTATACGACGCTATCCCGCTCCCTCAAGGTCATCCGTTACCTCCAGGGCGTACGACGCTACACTAGGGCATCCACCTAGTCCCCCCTGCCCCACCTAGCTTTTTTGTTAACTATGTCAGCTCATTTATTTATTCGGTTAGTTAGTAGTAGTAGCAGTTTTAGGGTCAACCGACCTAATAATATTTTCGTTTGAACCCTTGTAACCTCTAACTTGGACATTGGCAAAATTGTCCTTTCCTGACAGAGGCCACTTTTAACAACAACACTGCAACTTTTTTGCAAGCCATACCGACATGCCTCAGAGTTTTTTAGTACAGGGGGTTACATCTACAAGCATGATAAAAATATTGTAAATCAGGTAGTAAATCAGTTAGGTGATCATTGATATGGTAAATTTGTGTGAAAGTCAACTATGTTTCTCACTTTCATTTCAAATTCCTTGCTAAAATTGGTTGACATTTGAACACACACATAACCATAATGGAGTTTTACGTTTGTACAGCATCCTGTATAAGGCATTATCGTTTTTCAAAATATTTTTGCATTAGGATATTATCTCACATCAAACTTAGCAAAACTGAGGGTACATTGAAAATGCAACCAAATGGTATATTTCTCAAGTCTGTACGTGGTAAATATAAAAAGTAGCCCGCTGGATAGAGAAATCTTTTGTTGTGGTATTTCGCATAAAATAACAAACTTTTTTAAGATTTAAAACCTGTTTTGGGGGGTACATTGGAAGGCGAATCAAACTGTATAATTATAATTTATATTTGTTTTGAAATGAAAAAGTAGCCCGCTAGCCAGATCACGTGGTTTTCTGAGTTTTTTTCAAAAAGGAGTGAGGTACATTGGATTTCATTATCAAAGTCGTGAAGTACATTGAAAAGCCTATTCATTTTCATATATTTCATCATTATACCTCTGGGGACCCCGCTAGATAGATACACACCTCCTATATAGAGTCGAGTGATCCTTCTGTAAACTTTATATTTTGTGCTTATAGTGCTTCGGAGTGCATGTTAAGCCATCGGTCCCTGGTGCTGTCTATGACTACTTAGACGGCGGTCGTTACCCAACCAGGTCAAAGGCCTACTTACTACTTGTAGTAAGCGGTCAAAAAACTCTGACCCCAGGGTTCATCAGGTCGTTGAATGACTCGGTGTCCCACACGAAAAAGAAGAATTATAGCCTTATAGCTTATAGTATAGTGCTACAATAGGTATGTGTGCGATACGATTCACCTGTCATTTCACTGGCCCTGTCGTCGGAATTATAAATGACATCATTATGCAGTCGTTGTTTCCACTGCATTACTATCGATTGATGCCACTATGACTTTATTCTAATCTAAGTACCTACCAGCAGCGGTTGAAGGCCTGAATATTATGTTATTTTAGTCTTCTTGGAAATAAAAGACTTATTATTATTATGTTGGTTGGTATCTTTTAGAATCTCGGTCTCATAGGGACCCGGTCCTTTTAAGGCATGGCTGGGGCCAAAGCCAACAGCACAGAGGCATTTTAAACACCATATTAAAAGCCTTTAATACCATAATACCAAAGGCCTTTTATGGTAAGAGTACACCGTGTTATACCAGTAGGGTTAAAAACTCTAACACCAGGGTTCATCGGGTGACTTTGTGTCCCAGTCAAAGAAGAAGAAGAACCAGCTGCACGTCAACCACCTCCGCAAAATATACGCGCGACGATGACGTCCTGTCAGACAAGCGATCGTCAGCCTTTATTGATGTCGCGTCTCACGTGTGTACCTGTGTTTCTTCTGTTTCATACATTTTATATGGAAACATGGAAACGAACTCTCCGCGCGGACGACGCAACGCACGCCCTAAGGGGCAAGCTCCACAGAATAGACGTGCGACGCAACGCGCAGCATGACATTTGTCAAACAAGCGATCGTCACCCTTTATCGATGCGACGCGCGTCTCATGTGTGTAGCTTTTTAATTCTTGATTGATACATTTTTGAAATTATTTCAAGCGTCGCGATGACGCATGTCTCACGTCTCTGACGATCACTTGTTTGAAGTGCCACAACAAGGGTATATACTTTACTTCACAAGTAGGTATATGAAAAGTAGCAGACTCTGGACATGGGCCTCTCCTTTTTGGAGGAAATAAATACCTAGGTATATGTGTGTATGTATGTGCGGTTAGAAATGGGGTGATGTCGGACCAAGGCCGGCGCCAGCCGTATTCAGCATTAGGAAATTGAAAAATCTCGTATCGCAATTGAGATATCTAAAGTTGTTTTGGCCGACCATGCCAATCGACGACGGCGACGAAATGGCGCTACATGGTCGTAGGTTTTTAGTGTTTTACCTATAGTGCCGGGTCGGGTACCACTACTGTAGTGACAAGCTGACAACCTGTCATTATTATAGTGCTACACAGCCTTCTAAATGACTCAAACTTTTGTCAGACGTGTTGTAAATGGCCGTTTTGTACAGCCGTTTACGCTCTGCCTACCGTATTAATGTATTTTGTATGTTTGTATGTATGATGGCGTAGTGGATAGTACACCTGCCTTCTACGCCGAGGGTCGTGGGTTCGATTCCCACTGGACACAAATATTTGTAAAGTCAATTTTCAACTATTTGCGTTAAGTCTGGGTGTTTTCTATGTATAATATGTATTTATTTACAAAAAAAAGTATATAAGTATTATATCAGTTGTTTAGTTCCCATAGCTTTGCTTAGTTTGGGGCTAGATGGCGCTGTGTGTCTCGTCCAGGGATATTTATTTATATTTATTTTATGTATTTATGTATGTACTTATGTGTATTTATAAGTATGTAATATGTATGTATGTTATGTCTACACTAATATAATAAAGAGGAAAACTTTGTTTTTTTGTTTTTTTGTTTGTTTGTATGTAATCGATAAACTCCGAAAATACTGGACCGATTTCCAAAATTCTTTCACTATTAGAAAGCTACAACATCCCTGAGTAACATAGGCTACTTTTTACCACGGGAAAATTCCTCATTCCTACGGGAAAACGGTTAGCAGCAGGAAAACGGGGAAATAAAGCAGATATTACCCAAATTAGCCAAACCGCTTTACCGATCCTCGCGAATTTTGGCACTGAAATTACTATCATATAAAAGACGGACATGGTCAGCCCTCGAGGATCTGGAGTACCTGATGAAGACCACCAGCATCCCATATAAACTATAAGAGATACGGTCATGGCTTCATAGAAAAAGTTGTTCACCATGACGGGCCGCTTCTGCTGGCACATGGTCATCGAGGATCTGGAGTACCTGATGTAGACCACAAGCATCCCATCTAAACTATAAGAGATAGGGTAATGGTTTCAAAGTAAAAGTTATTCAGCACGACAGGCTGCTTCTGCTGGCACATGGTCACGAGGGTCTGGAGTACCTGATGTAGACAACCAGCATCTCATCTAAACTATAAAAGATTCGGTAATAATGGCTTCAAAGTTAAAGTTATTCAGCATGACGGGCCGCTTCTGCTCGCACATGGTTACGAGGGTCTAGAGTACCTGATGTAGACCACCAGCACCCCATCTAAACTTTATTAGACTCGGTAATGGCTTCAAAGTTAAAGTTATTCAGCATGACAGGCCGCCTCTGCTGGCACATGGTCATGATGAGTAACTTCTGCTAGAATGGATTAATGGACTTTTTACTACGGGAAAAGATCCCATTTCTACGGGAAAACAGGTAAGTAGCAGCGAGTGAAACCGCTGGGCGGGCCGCTAGTATGTTATATTTATGTATGTAAAGTTATAAAGCATAGTTTATATCAATAATAATATCTCGTTGTTGCATTGTGTTTTCCCCACAAATATATCATTTGGCTGGAAGAGATCTCTTCTTAGAGATAAGCTCGCCTTAGCTCACGCTGTTCTAAATAATGTAATTTCTTGTGTTTTTATTTAAAAGTATGTACAACTCGGCTAAACACCACGTGTCAGCAAACCGAGTCCACCCAAGGCCGGCGCCAGCCGTTTATTAGCATTAGGAAATTGAAAAATCTCTATCGTAATTGAAATATCTAAAGTTGTTTTGGCCGACGATGCCAATCGTTGGCGGCGACGAAATGGCGCTAGATGGTCGCTGGTTTTTAATGCATTGTCGTCACATACATGTACATACATAAATCACGCCTTTACTGCTTGCGGGGTAGGCAGAGCCTCAACGGTCGTAAAAATACGGTCGATTGTCGCCACGTCTGAAAAATACTTATTTGAAGACGTGACACCTGTATCCCTAGGGGTAGGCAGAGCGCAAACGGCTGTAGAAAACGGCCATAATTACACCACGTCTGAGTGAGAGTCATTCAGATTAATATCAGAAGACTGTGACATAATGACAGGTTGTCAGCCTGTCGCCTAAAATTGCAATACATCAACTCTGAAATCCCTTAGTCGCTTCTTACGACACCCACGCAAAAAATATGGGGTGATGGTATTCTAAGATGGTACCACACGCCAAATATTATCATAACCATAACAGGAACAACAATCCACTGCTGGACATGGGCCTCCCCCGTCGGAGGGTATTGCCATACTCACCACGCTTGGCAGCGGCGGATTAGAGAGCGCAGTGCAAGATGTTGCGTTCACAGGGAACGCTGTGCCCATTCCCTTAGTCGCTTTTTACGATACCCACGGGTAGAATTAGGATGATGCTATTCTAAGCCGCCACCACACGGCAAATAATATTCTTTAATCTAATTATGATATTTTCGTTGTTGCAGGAGTGTCCGGAAGGCGTAGTCCATGAAGACTCCTTCAAGGATATCTACGCCAAATTCTTTCCTCATGGAAGTAAGTCAATTCATTTCTACTACAACGTGTTAAAAAATTAAAAATATAAGGTGTATTTTAAGAGGTGAACCAGCCCATGAAACTGTGCTACTTTCCCCAGGGAACAAAGACTGAAATATGAAAACTATACAGTTTGTATGGGAAGGCCAAAATTTTTTTTTCTATTTCGCTCTATGTTTCTCAGGAAAAATTGTTCAGTTTCATGGACTGATTTACCCCTCAAAATATTTGCAATTATGTTTTATTACATACTGTATATGCAGTTTCCAATTAACCTCCAGCTCCATAGACAAATAGTTATACAGAGTGACTGCAAAAAAAAGCTTATGGGAAGTTGTTCAGTTTCATGGTTTAAATGCACCTTATCAGTATTCGAAGAGCTATCCCTCATACCCTGTAGGTATAGTCAACTAAATAACTGCATTTTATTTTACTGATTTCAGATTCAGCATTATATGCCCACTATGTGTTCAAAGCCTTTGACGTCAATTGCAGCGGCGCCATCAGTTTCAGAGTAAGTTTTTAGGGTTTCGTAGTCTACTAGAAACCCTTATAGTTTCGTCATGTCTGTCTGTCTGTCTGTCTGTCTGTCTGTCTGTCTGTCTGTCTGTATGCCGCGCCCTCAAATCTTCGTCAGTTTTAGGCCTATCGACATGAAATTTGGTGTGAAGATAGATCGTGTTGACCCAAATATAGAAATGTTAAGAAAAAAATATTTTAAATATTTTTTGGACCCCCTCCCATACAAGTGAAAGGGGGGCAAAAAATTTTTTTTTCTTCTGTAATATTGAATAAGGTATCGTTGAATAGGTCTTTTAAAACTAAGGTGAGGTTTCTTTGAAATAAAGTCACTAAAATGTTTCTGTCACTAGATATTTGCTTTTAAAAAGGGCGTTTTTGACCCGTAATTTGTTCCAGCTGTAACTTCTAAAGTGTAAACGCTAAAAATTTTAAATAAATATGGAATATAGCTTACAATCTGAAGTTACAATGAAAACTATAACGGATATTGTACCCTTAAAGGTTTCAGAAAAAAATGAGTTTTTCTATTTGCGGTTGGTCATCATACTGCTGCTAACAAACCAGCAACAAATTAAGTTTGTAATGCTGAAAAACGTGATATTTAAACGTTGACTACGAAACCCTATTTGTGGGCGTGTCTGACACGCTCTTGGCCGGTTTTTTTTTATGGTCATACAGTACAGTACAGGGTGTTAGGAAAAGTGCCTAATACGTTCCACGACAACGCTTTCTATAGGTACAATAAGTATGAAAAAGAATAAAATATTTTTCACAAAGTGACCTTAGATAAATGATAGGTGTCGCTGGCGCTCCACTACCTAGTTACTACCTAGATAGCTACTACCTAGTTACTTAACCTGTAAAACCATATTACACCACACGCAGTACAACCAATTACAGCTCGAACATATTTGCACCGTTCCTTCGCTGCGCTCAATAAGGTTTACAACAACGGTGCAAGCTCAGCTGAACGTGACTGTAACGGTGCGCTATTTAGATAGCGCTCGGAACTAGGGTTCACATTTTATTAAAACGATTTTGTAAAGTAGGTATGTTTTGTTTTAAATATTTTTTATATTTTTTATTGACGCGCTTAACAAACTTTGTGATACCTACAGAACTCGTGGTTTGACGGAACGCACTAGGTACTTTTCCTTTAACCCTGTATAGCTTACACAACTAACAGAATGTAACTTCTCGTACCTACCTATTTACATCTAACAATAAATTAATAGCCGTGTTGTTCAAAAAGACTCGATTCCACGTTACTGTCTAAAATCGTTAACTTAAAACTGCGCTGTCATTTTTCTTAGGGCTAGAAACAGCTAGAAAAGTATAAAGTAAAATTGTCTATGAATTTACGTAGTAACGAAAATTTTTAAAAGATGGCGTTGTTTTACATGTTGATTTAGCACGTTCAACATGTTGATCATAGTGATAAAGTGTGATCCACGCGTGCTCAAGTGGAGTCGATGTAGGACCTTGTTAATAGAAATTTCAACGATAAACGGGAACACAGAATGTTTATTTTATTTTATGCATCATGTTGACTTGGAAAATATGTCGCAAGTCAAGTGCGAAATCCGGTTAATCGCGAATTTCCTAAGCCAATCGCGAAGAGCCGGACAAGTGCGAAATGCATAGATTTATTCACACTTGGCCTGTAAAATCCAGGTCAACTACGATTACGAATTAGTTAACTTCATGGACAGAAATCCAGGTCAACTACGTATAAGGCGACACGCTCGTAGAGCCGTCCCCTCACCTAACCCGCGTTGGTAACCGCTGCGTACCCTCACCACACCCTTGCATCGTTCCTACGCCGTACCCTCCTGGGTTCCCTCACTGACCCCTCGTTGTTTACCTTGCCGTCCCTTTACCGTACGCTCGTGGGTACACACACTGAAGCCTCATTGGAACCTTTGGCGTCCCCTGGGGTAGCTTTGTGGGTTCCCTCGCCGTTCCCTCGCCGTCCCTGTAAAGTACGTTCGCTCAGAACATTCTCTGTACCTGGCGCGTGCCGGCGCTTGTCACAGGAGGTCGCGAGGTTCGCGTACATTTGCACTTGATTTTGATGTCACTATCCTCCCAAGTGGACGAGCGGCGGCACACGCGTAGGCAACATGTACAAAGAATAATCGGTTCTGAGCGAACGTACTTTACCGCACCCTCGTGGGTACCCTCACCGAACGTCGGCCATGGAGGAATTAAACTAGAGGAGAGTGAATCTAGAATTTCAAAATTTAATTCAAACATTTCTGGTAAAATCCAGATGGCGCTGTAAATAAAAGCTGCACTGGAGACAATCTCTCCAGTGTGAATCTTTTTATGGAACATCCAAATTTTTTTTTGCGATTCCGCATATGGTCCCATAATAAAAGTTGTTCAGAATCACGAGTAGAAACACCCCAAAGTTTGCGCACTGACTAAAAAATAACCCAGTATAACTACGATTTAAAATTTAACGATAAGATGATATATTTCGTTCATTGTTTTACTAATTTACATCTGGGGATGTTTCCAGGAGTTACTGGTGACGCTCTCCACGCTACTTCGAGGGTCGGTGTACGAAAGACTAAGATGGGCCTTCCGACTGTACGACGTAGACGGCGATGGAGCCATTACGAGAGCAGAACTTGCAGAGGTAAAGTAGAACATCTCGCTCGCTTCTTGCACAGTGTTCCGTCTGTATGACGTGGCGTGGACGGAGATGGGGGGCCATCATGAGAGCAGAACTTGCAGAAGTAACTATAAACCTATACTAGTCTCTATCAAACGTCGTTACATCTAGCTTGCTTCTTGCTCAGATTACGAAAGACTAAGGTGGGCTTTCAGACTTTACGACGTAGACGGAGATGGGGTCATCACCAGAGCAGAACTTGCAGAGGTGCATATAGTGGTCACTTTCTTTTTTAACAGATTACGAAAGACTAATTTGAGCCTTCTGTCTTTATGGCGTGGAATGGCGTGGACGGAGATGGGGCCATCACGATAGCAGAACTTGCAGAGGTATAGTATGGTCTCTTTCTTCTTGCAAAGATTACGAAAGACTAATTTAAGCCTTATTTATGGTGTGGAATGACGTAGATGGAGATGGGGCCATAACGAGAGCAGAACTTGCAGAGGTATAGTGGTCTCTTTCATACGTTGTATTATCTCGCTTGCTTCTAACTCAGTTTATGAAGGACTAAGATGGGCCTTTAATTGGTATAGTAGTTGGTACGGTTAGTACCTACCAGCTGTGTGTTAATCCGACTCTGTCATTGGCTAAACTACGGCAGCGACGCTGTGATTGTGTAACTAAAAACTAGAGTCGATGTAATGGTCCATTTGACTCAATCTCAATATCTAGATTGTCTTCTACCACTGATATGTATAAAAGCAGTTGTAAGAGGAAGTAGTAGAAACTTGGAGGAAAGCTGGGGTAGGGAGACGCTATACGAAGCACTTCCCCTCTGTCACGGCCTTTGCCCACGCGGGCTTATCTTATTACAAAAACCAGTTGCTGTCAGATTATTTCCTAGAACGAGTCCAGTCGCGCATGTCAAATGAGCTCCGATAAAAAGCCGAATTGTAGAGCTAATAATGCCTAAAAAAATATGTAAAAATACAAATTTACTACAGAACAATATCACTTTTCATCTGAAAGTATTCCTCTAGTACAATATCACTAAATAATATATAAAATTAGCGATTGAAAATTGTACGTAAGTGTTGCCAGTAAGTCGTACAAAATGACTGATTTGGTTTTTTTTAGGTGGATCTACAATAAAATTATTGTATTTGGTTCCTATTTTTATTATTTTGTGTCGAACAATGGTGTTAATCATAGTATCGTTAATTTACAAATAAAGATTATAATATTCCACCATATAATGGGTAACAATTAACGATCTCAGTTTATTGATGCCTTTATTAACAGTAAATAGCTTGCTAAGTAAGATTAGAATGTTAGTTTGGGATTGTTCTACTTATTCAATGATGTTCATTTCCAGTCGATATTCAATGAAAAAACGATAATTTTAACTTGAAGTATTGAGCCACACTGAACCCAAGCTAGTGCAGTGACTCAACTAATACAAAACGTCGATACTTTTTCTATCGCCATAGTTACAAACCTATACTATGTAAAGACGGTCTGTACTGAAAACTTTGCAGGCATGATCAGTTTATGAAATTGAACAACTTTTACTATGGATTTTGGGAAACCCTGATTTTGTTCGAGTTTCATTGAAAATTAATGTCAGTCTCAGCCGATCGGGTGACATCGGATGTCAGCCGACGTGGCGCAGTGGCTAGTCCGACTGCCTGTTGTTCAATTCCTTTTGCTCACAAATTGATATTTATCACTTTGTGTAGGTATATGTTCCTAGACTGGTCAGGACACAGGACACAGGCTGAACCACCTGATTGTCTGAGAAGCAAGATGGTTCCGTGCTTTGGAGCCACGTTCAGCCGTCGGTCCCGGTTGCTGTCTGTGGTCACTTAGACGGCTGTCGTTACACAACCATTTCAAAGGCCTGCTTCATGCAGTAGGTGGTTGAAAAGCTCTAGCACCAGGGTTCATCAGGTCGTTGGACGACTTGGTGTCCTTTAAATTGTTTAAACTTAAGTGCGACATTGTAACTTTAATTATATATATAAAAAGGATTTCGCACTTACCTACTTCTTATTACATCGCGGTTTCGCGACCGTTTCGGTCCAGTCGGTGGCCTTTGTCAGCCGGAGTGCTCAGATAAAACACGAATATTTGAAAATTTACTTTATAAATATTTGTGTCTGGTGGAAATCGAACCCGAGCCTCGGCGTAGAAGACAGGGGTACTAACCACAACGTCATCTGGATAGTCGAAGTTATTATGTATGACTTGTTGTGCAGATGGTTTTTTAGTAAATTCCCTTACATAATATCCTATGATACTTAATTATCAGTAAATAGTAGGTAGGTATTGCATTGATTGTACCTACATAATTGAATTATCTGGTCTTTGGGGAAAGAAATTAATATTTTGGTTAATTTAGGGTAACTTATGCAATATTTAAAATGATGTTATTGCGCCAATATTTCTATTTACTACAAAATCCTATTCTTGAGAACTAAGTTGCTTTTGAAAATGCAATAATATGACACAATATTGAGTAGACTGATGTAATTAATCGAAAGGTTAAGTATCGATATTGTCGATTCCAACACTAGCTTGATTTGACAGCTTTACCTCTCCCCCCGCAAAAAATGGCAGAAATATTTGTATAGAGTAAAGTAGCTATACCCACTCCCTTCCGGGCCGGAACGGGACGGAAGATCAAGTTGCTCGAAGAGTAGAAAAAATGGAACATGCAAAAAAAATGAATTTTTAAATCAAATGTTTTTTTGCAGGTAGTAGCAGCAGTACACGAATTGCTGGGTCGACGAGGGCCGCAGGGGTCGGTCGCGTCGCGGTCGGACGATGCCAAAGCTAGTGAACAGGTACTTACATACGTACACATTATAAGTACAGCCACTCGAATAAGTTCTATTTGACAGCTATCAAAATCATGTCAATGCTATGACATAAATAAATAAATATATAAGGTTTATTTTTCTTTGTTGCGATGCATTTTAGTACGGGGCTGCCAGCTGTCAAATAGGACTTATTCGAGCAGCCGTACTTTAATAGAATAAATATGTGCACTCTAGTTTTCAACTCATCGGCTAGATGGCGCTCAAGATAAACAGCAAAGTGTGTTCTGCGATCTGCATATGTCGCAGGAAATCCGGAAAGTTGCGTATTTCCTAGGCAGGCAATACGCGAATTCCTGGAAAGTGGAAAAATGCATCGATCCATTCGTCAGCCTACTATGTCATGGGCCTGCCCCACCAAGTTAGGGGCATGTCAACCATTTCAGAAGCCGAGATACTTAACCATGTCAGGGGTCAGCCAACTACTTCTTTTTTCAAGACAACGAAAGGATCAAAGCATTTGGCCATTTTCCGGAAATTCGGATTTTGCTGATTTTATTGCGACACATTTACATAGAGCCTGCAAATTTTAGCTGTTGGACTTTAACAACTATTTCTTATCCGCCGTCACTCGGCCAATAGGCCTCTTCTTCTCATTTGTCACTGCAGTAACCGAAACTGTAATGTCATTTCCAGGTGGAACGAGTGTTCAGGAAGCTGGACCTAAATCAAGATGGCGTCATAACCATAGAGGAGTTCTTAGAGTCGTGCCTCAAGGACGACGTCATCACGCGCTCGCTGCAGATGTTCGACACGGTGCTATGACGGCAGAGTCACTCCGACCAGCATCACCCCACTAGGTACATGCATCTTTTCTTTTCTTTTCTTTACTTTTCTTTTCTTTTCTTTTCTTTTCTTTTCTTTTCTTTTCTTTTCTTTTCTTTTCTTTTCTTTTCTTTTCTTTTCTTTTCTTTTCTTTTCTTTTCTTTTCTTTTCTTTTCTTTTCTTTTCTTTTCTTTTCTTTTCTTTTCTTTTCTTTTCTTTTCTTTTCTTTTCTTTTCTTCTCTTTTCTTTTCCTTTATTTTCTTTTCCCGGCCACTTCATAAAACGTATATAATGATCGTTAGATGTAATGCCATCTACTGTATTAATGTAAATGTAACAATTGAAGAAGCGCTTTAAAGAAGTTGCCTTTGCGAAATGATACGAACCAAAGCAAAATCTAGTATTTACATATTTTCAGGGTGTGTTCTCCTCGTGAAACTGAACAACTTTTCTTAGTCACTTTTCGAAATATAACAAAAATATTTGGATTTCCTATACAAAGTGACACATGTTTTGAACATTTTCGTAAAGAGCGGTCCAAAATATTTTTTCATATTCCGATAAAAAAAATGAGAAAAGTGGTTCAGTTTCCCTGAATTTAATTTAATACGACTAAATTGTCTTTCAGGGCAGTGGCGAAGCGTCGAGTGTCGCGCGCGTGCCTATGCCGCTGCCGGGGCGGTAGCGCAGGCGCCCCGCCTCCGCAGTCCTGGGCGCTCACCCTCGGCGCGTGGCGCACGCGCGTCGACCAGTGCGCGCGCTACATAAACGCGCTAGACAGGTGGTACCACGCGCGCGTCCGGCCGCGCATCGCTTCGGTCCTACTGATGCAGTTCTAATTCAATTTAGTTCCTCTGAACCTCGAAACTTACTGTTTTAGCGGCGTTGCCCCATAACTGTATACCGTAGGTTGATATAACTAAAATAGATCACCGTGCTGGATGTGCATACTGATGACTATAGCAACTGATGCAGTTTTAGTTCCTCTCAATCCCCAATCTGCAACTGCGTTGCCCCTTGACTGTAAGCCGTAGGACAACCCTCTTCGGATAAAAATTAAACATAATAAATGAGTCGTTCCTCTTATCTTCATGAACTCAAAATTTATAGAATTTGAATTTTAGCTGCGTTGCCCCACAACTGTACGCTGTATGGCATCTGGCTAAAACAAAATAAATATGCAAGAAAATCAGTCAGCTGATACCTACAGTCCTAGTTCCTCTTTTCAGTACAAACCGCAATATCAGTTGTGTTGCCCCATAACTGTATGCCGTAGAACACCACACTAGAAATAAGTAAAATATACGAGTCATGTAGCAACAGTGAGCTGATATAGGTAGTTCTAGTTCCTCTCTCCTTCAAAGAAATGCATCTTGTTGACGTTTTAGGATGTGAAATAAATAAATTACCCTTTACGCTTCGTCCTTATAATCATCAAATTTATAGATATTCAGTTGATCATTTTGTCCTAATTTAGGCCTAGTGTACGCTTTTTTTGCTCCCTCGTTCAACAACCAAATTTTTTATCTAACATTAAAAACATATTTGTTTCTAGATAAATAAATAATTAAATAGGCAAGACCTCAGTATTTTTTCCATATAAATATTATGTTTCAGGAACATTTAGAAATTAAAATCATCAATTTTATTTATTTATACTAGTGGTATCAAATCAGCTTTTTTAACCAATTAAATCAACAGGGTAAAAAACCGCTCCTTACACCGTGTAACTTACTTTTAACATTATACAAATTTAACTTACTGACAAACTTTTGGATGTGCTTATTGAAACCATAAACATATTTTTCGAAACTGAACAGATTTAAATTTCTTTCACGGCTTTTGTCCAGTTTTATCACATTTTAAAAACTAAACCTAACTTTTAAAATGTTTTATGATATTAAATGTATATATTCCTAGTTTTTCAAAGTATATTTATATCGACAAGTCTGGTTTTTGCCTACGACTGCTTTATACTGAGTATTAAAAACTCACAGAAATATTTCAAGGTATGAACTAGCCCATGAAATTGAATAAGTTTCCCCAAGGACTTAAGGTCATAAAACTTGGGTAAATGAGAGGAAAATATTTACCCACCCAAATAAAATGAGTTAGCCCATGCTTCTTGGAGAAAGTTGTTCCGTTTTATGAGCCAGTTCAACCCTTAAATGATTTTAATTAATTAACGAAATTAAAATCATACCTATATTATGAACACTGTGCGTTTAGAATCATAAAACTTGAATCTACTTTTAGCTTTTTGTTAAGGAAACCAAAGCAATCTTACAAAATATAATACCTAATTAAATCATATCATTTACTCTGACGTTGGCTGTAAATTTCCAATAATATTATTAATTTTATTAATATAAATTATGATATTTCCCGTTAATAGTTATTCAGATTTTAATTTAATTAAAATTATATACCTACTTAAGTGAGAAATACTATATTAATATTTTAAACGCCTACTTGTTAACCCTTTTCTTACGCTTTATATAAATAATTATGTTAATTTGTTATTTAGTAAGAACAATTTTAAACTTTAAATTAAATTGTATTCTAAACTAACGATGTCCCTTGCGCATTTATAGATTTTAATTAAATTAAATAATTTATATTTTATCAGGGTGTAGTCAAGCTTGTATTAATTTAAACTATTAGGCCTTTGTTTTAAGTAAAATTGCATTACCTACTTATATAATTATATCAATAATTTTATTCTTCACTTTACCACGAATATATTATTTCGAAATATTAACTACTTAAGTGCATCACTTATGTCACGCATCTTATGAATAAAATTAAAATGATTAATTATTAAACGTACCTACTTACTATAATGTTATGCTAACTAGGTAAAATACAGGTATGAAAAATTAAACTACCTACACATATTCTAAAATGGTGACCCAGCCCATGCAATTCAACAACCTTCCCTAAGAAATATAGATCAGAATATCAAAAAATTGAGCCTACCATACAAACTTACAAGAAAGCAAATTTTTTTCATATTTTGTCCCATGTTCCTAAGGGATGAAAGTTGTCGAATTATTATGTTTAGGTAGTTAATTTTTAGACCTTTTACATCAGAAGATCATGAATTTTGACTGATTTCAAACTTAGAAGTCGATTTTAGAATGTTCTAGGTACCATTGGTCATAAAGTCTAAATTATTCTAATAGCTGTATGAACCTTAAAATAAACTCTTTCTTTAATAAATTGGTTTAGGAAAAATGGAAGTCAAGAAACCTTTGAGACAAATGAAATCTCACAAACTAACCTACAGAAAGCACCAAAATACAACACCATTAAAACAGCACCGATAAGGGGATAAAATAATTTTAACAATATAAAACAATACGGAGTGTAACGAAACCTTCGTAGGCGTACTAAAAACCATGTAACTGAACAATTTTCCCCATGGAACTGATGGTAAACGAAAAACTTTTTGTCTTCCCATACAAAGCGCGAATTTTGTAGGTACCTACGGCAGGTCACATTGTTTTTTAAATATTCTCCCACTTTTGGTTCCATAGTAAAAGTTGTTCAGTTTCATGAGGATCTGATCATGTCTGCAATTTTTTCGGTACACCGTCCCTTACACCCTGTGTAGCAAGTACCGTTTAGCAACTGCAGAAAGGTCTTCTTTTCGACTCGATTCCTCGTTTTCCCTAAATTATCTTTAACATAATATAACACTGTCATTTTCAGTTACATAATGTTACAAAAGTATATTATCATAATCAGGGCTGAAATTGTGTGACGACCACTTGAAGTTAGTGATTTTAGACTTATTTTAGATTTATTTCAGAATCGAGAGGGTGTAAGAGACGGTGTACCGAAAACTTTACAGGCGTGATCAGACCATAAAACTTAACTTTTACTGTGGATCCAATGGCGAGCAACGAGAAAAAATTTCCTACCTCGCACACAAAATTCGCGATCAGCTGACTTTCTACGTGGACTCAAAAAAAAAATTTTCGTTTGCCACCATATTTTCCATGGGGAAAGTTGTTCAGTTTCATGGTTTGAGCACGCCTGAAAAGTTTTCGTTACACCGGCCCTTACACCCCGTAGGTATATTTATTATTATGGCTTATCTAGAAAAATTACATCAGTCACGTGAAACCAGATAATTTTATGAAAACTGTTGTGAATTTAGAACACCATACGAATATGTTTTAACTTATCTTTTAAGAAAATACTTTCAATAATTAGATTTAGCAAATAGTATAATTTTAGCTCAGTTTGAAACATTCTTTTAATACTCGTTTTATTGCTTCAATATACCTAAGTTTTAGATGAATTACTTACTACCTACTATAGATTTTAATTTAGAAATGACTTAATGAAAAACGCCGGAAGATGGTTAAGGTACCTACTCATGAAACTGAACAACTTTACCCAGGGAACATGGATCGAGATATTAGAAAGAAAATTGGGCCTCCCATATAAAATCACCGCTCAGTTGATTGATTTACTATGGGAGGACCAAAATATTTTTTAATATTTCAACCCAAGTTACATATGGAAAGTTGTTCAGTTTTATGAGTACCTTTACCTCCTTTCGGCTTGTTATAGACTTTTTGTTACTCCCGGTATAAAATGTATCATGGAAGGGTGGCCTCTATTTTTTATTTAAACCATGGACAAAAATAAGACACGGTTAGATGGTTTTTATGAAAATCCTTGGTCTGTTTTTGTGTGACAGCCATCGCAGCATATTGTACTATATCAGCTAAATATGTCGCAGGAAATCCACGATATTAGGCAATACGTGAAATTCCCAGGAAAAGGCGAAAGAAAGGCACAGGCATCTATTCGTCTTCTTCCTGAAAAAAAATCTATCATGGTTGATATGCCCCTGACCTCTGACATGGTTCACATGCATGTCACATGGACCTGACATAGTAAGGTGACGAATGGATCAATGCATTTCGCCATTATCCGGGAATTCACGTAATACCTAGGAAATACGCGAATTCACGGATTTTGTGGATTTTCTGCGACATGTCTATGGACAGTAATAGTCTAATTTTTAATCACAAAAAAAGTTGGACATCGTCGGTCCGAAGTCTTATGTCCTATAATCTTATCCTATCTACCTGAAGCCAATAATGTCTTATGTGAAAAATATGAATTGTATGATGGAATTTTGTTAGATCTAACTTGTTCGAAGTATTTTGTAAAATCTATTGATATTTTTAAGGTTCTCTCGATGTGTAAGTATTAGTTAGAATTAGGCGTAAAGTAGATACATCCAAGATCATTTTTTAAATACAGAAGAGTGAGAGATTTTCCTTAAAAACTGACATGTTTAGGCTTATACAATATTTTAAAAAACTGAAAATATTTCAAGGGGGAACCAGCCCATCAAAGTAAACAACTTTCCCTAACATGTCAAAACACAAAAAATGAAAATAAAAAAATTCGTGATCTGACGAAAATTTAACAATATTGTCTTTTTCCTGGGGAATTTTGTTCAGTTTCATGGGTTGAACCCTTTGAAATATTTAAAGTTCTTTTTACACCAATATTATTGCCTTCAGCGTCATCTACAAAAACTAGTGGACATACTAGGAAAAACACTCATGTGAGATTATATAGGGTGTATTTTTATTAGTGGCGGATCCGTTAAGGGTGTGTTCTGTCAATGAAACTGAACAACTTTCCTCAAGGAACATAGGTCGAAATATGAAAAAATAATTTGGCCCTCCCATACAAATTTACCCGGCCGGCCAACACACTTAGTATGGGAAGACCAAAATTTTTTTTCGTATTTGGACCTATGTTCCTTGGGGAAAGTTGTTCAGTTTCATTGACAGAACACACCCTTAACGGATCCGCCACTAATAAAAATACACCCTATATATAGAATCATAGAGTATTATAATAAGCAAGCTATAGAGTGCGCCTTACCAGGTAAAATCTTGGAACAGGTATGAACACAGTTTCCCCCTGTAGCAAAACGACAGTGAAAACACTATAGGAACTCTACTTTCGACAACTCCTATGACTCCTAAGTATGTTACTTAATTTTGGTAAATAATCAAAATAATGTCCTTACGTAAATATTTAAAATCGTTACAATTTATGAGACTAAGCGAAATTGTCTCTCCAATTTAAGTTTCATTTACTAGCGCCATCTAAATTTAACCAGAAACTTTTGATTCACATTTTTTAGTTCTAGATTGACTCTCCTTTAATATATTTCGTCCATACCGGAACGATAAAGCTACAAGCACTCTATCGCTTGCTTATGTATACTCTAAGTATAGAATAGTATAGTGAATCAACTAATAATACCTCACCCAGAACCTACTCAGGTTTGGATAGAAAGGCCTCAATTCTGTATGTCATTTCTGACGCTAAATTGGAAAATTAGTTCCATTCCGTCACTTTAAAAGTTACTAAAATTATTATGCCTGTACTACCAAAACCTCTGATATCGTTGAATAAACTTTACAGAAAAATCTTAATTTTGGACTGGCTGGACTAATTCTAATGTAGGTTTAGAAGTAGCACCCAGAATTGAGCCCGCTAAAAAATATAGATTAAAATAAGAAACCAAACTAGACGGATCTTTGAATACCTGTTTAGACTAAGATATTTTTGTTTTTACATTTAAAATAGTTCATTCAATTTTGAAAATGATATTATTATTAATAAAGTTACGCAAGTCAGTCTGTCTATTGTAATAAGAAACGTGAGAAAGTAATATTAAGTCGAGACGTCCATGTTACGATCTTATAGTAAAAAACAGTTCTTCATGTTAAAATGTGTTGTTTTTATTATTCCTACACATTTTCAGCATTTAGGCGCTATCTCCGCATGTGAGACGTGAGACATGAGACGTAGACGTGCGACATTGCGACGAAACTGTTAGAACGCGAGATGACAATTAGGTATACCTACAGTTTTACTTATAGTTCGACAACTTCGTGCGCGACCTTCTGCGGGGTACAGACGGTGGGGGAGCGAGGAAGCGCGTCATTTTAATATGACGTGCGCCGCGGATGCGCGCGTCACCCTTCTGACATCTCCCCCCCCAACGTCTGTCACCCTAGGGAAGGTCGCGCACGAACATGTCGGACAATACCTAGCAATATTGTAATCTGAAAATTATTAAGTTAAATTGTGGTGCGCGTGTACGTTTGACAATATCTCGACAGATTGTAATCTCTCGAGGTAGGTAAATTATAATTTAGCGTTATTTGCAATTTCACGGTGACAGATACGTGAGTGAGACATCGCGACGAAATTGCCGAAACCATTTCCATATAAAATGTATGAAACGGAAGAGACGGCATCTACACTCGTGAGACGCGCTTCACAACGATGATGGCCGAGATCACTTATTTGACAAAGCCATCTTACGTCGCGGTCGCACGTCTCACTTGTAAAGCACAGATGAACTTAAATATGTAAGTGTAGACTGCGCCTCTAGGGCAACCTTCAGAGAATAGACGCGAGACGCGACGCGCAACATGGCATTTGTCAGGCAAGTGATCATCAGACGTTATCGTTGGGACGCGCGTGTGTAGCTTTGTTTTTTCTGTATCGTAAATTTAATATGGAAACTGTTTTAAGCGTCGCAATATCGCATGTTTCACGTTTCCGACGATCACTTGTTTAACAGATGCCATCTTACGACTTAAGTCTCACGTCTACTCCGTGGAGCTTGCGCCTTACGTACACAAGAACACAAAAAATAATAATGTCACTCTTTTTAAGTATTGAACCGGGTCTATCGCGATAATTATTTAGGTAAACCTTTATAATTTACCTGTGTCCCGACGTTTCAACACAGTTTCATGTGTTGTGGTCACGGGTTGACTCAATGTCACTCTGCCAAAATATCTGGCGCAAAACGCCGCACTAACAATGGTCAAGTGTGATTTGAAACTTATTTGGCTAGCTAAAATGAAAGACCCAAATAATTTTAATGAACTTTATTGATATTTTATTGCTTAAATTACATTTACAGAGCTTCACAAGTTACGAAATGCGTTTAAATTGCAAATCGATTCAACATATTATTCAAAATGCGAATGAATGTGCCAAATATAGTCCATTTGCTATCAAGTGTCATGACCAGCCTAAGCGGAGGCCAAGTTACGCTGGTGGCGTGGTATCTAAGTATTACGACCAGTGTAACTTGACCTTCCCGCTTAGGCTGGTAATGTCACAGTGATAGCGGATGTACCTTACACAGTTTTCCGTAGTTATTTTCCTTTTGAATAATCAAGATGCCTTTTCTAAAACTAAGCCTTTTTAGTCTATGGCGTCCTGAATCCAAGACAAAGACAAAGGAAGACAAAAATGTATGATAACATAGTAACCCGAGTCGATTTTAAATTACGTTTAAATTGATGATGCGCTTGCTTGATTGATCTTCGATTTTATATCAGTTAGTTTCGCAATAAACAGTTTGTAAACCAAATACCAGCTCAGTCAAACGAAACTACATAAAGATCATAAACAGTAGTTAATTTTCAGGTAGATATAACTTGCGCTGTTAAGGAACGGATCCCGAATTGGCAACATTGTTGTTTGCCCCTCTATCCTATGATACGACATATGAGCAAGATCTTAACAATAATGTTCCCAACTCTAGTTAACTATTTCTATCGACCTAGCTATCGACAATCGACTAATTTTATTTTTGTGTTCATAGGAATTAAAATCAAGGTTAGTTTTGAGAAAAGCAAATTGGCAAATGACATGTTCATCTGGCAAGACATTGTACATACGGCAACTTTTCAATCTACCCATTCAAAGGAACAAACTACACTGTTTTTTGATGATCAGAAGGATCTGGAGAACCAGAAATGTTGATCCCACAGGCGCGGTCACAGCCCTCAGTTTCAGGGGGGGTCATGGCGGCTGAAATAACTTAGAACCATTTTTTTTAGATTTATGAAAAAAATCCTACTGCGTAATAGGCATAATATCATAATGACGTCTCATAACTCGTCACACGCTGAACACTGGCTGATGCAGATTTTTGAATTCCTCAGTTAGATGCTTTTAAACTATGTACTGAATATTTGAATGAAATATTAATAAACTATGTTTGTTTTTTAAAGAATCTTCATAAAATATCATAAAATTTTGCGGATTACCATTTCTCTCCAAATTGTGCGCATGCTCAGGATATTTATCTGGGTAGGCTGAAGTTTTCAGGTAAAAATAAGGCACAAAGACGTGGACGTATAGCGAAGCGAACTCGACTTTTTCGCTACAAACGAGCATGTGAGCTTAAAAACTGGCCGTCAGTGAAAAACAGACTAAAAGGTACAGCGAGCGAAGCGAGCTCAACTTTTCGCGTTATAAGAAAGTGAGAGGCCTCAACAGTAGCAGTAGATGTAAAATAGGTAGGAAGGAAGGTGTACCTACGTATTGCGAGCGAAGCGAGCCCGATTTTTCACGCTATAAATAAGCAAAGATTTACACGGTATACACGGTAGCTTTTTTTCTTGGATTTCAGGGGGGGTCATGACCCCTATGACCCCCCCCCTGTGACCGCGCCTGTGATCCCATATACATGAGTTACTTAAAGTACTGCCGAAAGTAGACATTTTTATTTAATTACATTGTAAAGGTCCGAATAATTAAATAATACAACTGCGAACGACCCTATATAAATATGTATTGCTACTTCTTCGTAGCATTTGAAGTACCTTTTTTTAAACAATGAACACTTTTTCATTTTCTTGTTATTGAAGTTACATTACTAAAGTTCACGGGGTTATATTAACACCGAAAATCCTAACTAATTTAACAGTATTTCACTATATACAATACTTTAATGCTAAAATTATTAAGCAAAATTACTAAATTATAAAAGGAAGTGAATCAATTTCATTCTTTCACATTTTTGCAATCAATTTTCACAATTTTGTCGTTCTTCAAACGTTGCCTCAAAATATTTTCACCAAAATAAATAATACTGTCATTCATATTTTCAATGATTAAAAAAAACACGAGAAATTAATTAGTTTAGCGGATTATTTCATTAATATTAAAATGTATGTAGGTATTTATTAGATCTATTTTCGAGTAGTAAAATAAAAAAGAGTTGGTAGGACAGAATTTATAGTACGGGTCCTTAGCTGGAAGTATGGTCCCATCTGGCAGAAATCATGAAACTTGGCATGTGTGTAGCTTACATGTGTAAGCTTCAGGAAAAGAAGGGAAGCAAGTTATACCCCCCTGCTTCCCCCCTTTACCCCCCCTTTTATGTCCCAAATTTCAGTTATCTTTATTTTTCTCGGAAACGATTAAAGATAGGAGAAATTTGTCAAGGTACGAAATATTTCTTATAAAATTAACTACATAATTGTTTTTTGGTAGATGCTGATAGGACTTATACTTTTCGAGTTACGCTTCTGGGAAACCCATCATTTTTTTGAAGGTGACTTCCAGCTCTGAATTAGCCATAACTACCATGTGATAGAATATTTTTTCAAACTTGCTATTGGCTGTTGTTAGTTAGGTAGTCTTCAAAGGAAACCCGCAGAGACAACACTTCAATCACGCCTGTGGGGATGGGGGGAGGGGGGCAAAGTTAATTTTTTCCGAGCTGAACTTGAGGACTTCTGACTCCTTAAGTAAATGTGACACGAGAAATTGAGTATCATTTTCGAATATATCAAAGACGGAGTATTCATTTCTGGAACGCTCTTTGGTACATTTCATACAAAAATATAAAAATATTAAGTGAAATAAGAAAAAAATATGTTTCGTTCTCATTCAAACGCTGTTTTCTTCATGACCTTGAGACATATTTATTAGATAATAACACATACTCGAAGACATACTCACCCGAATTATAAAGCCATATTTTATTTTCGAAAGTATTAGAAAATGCCTAGCCTACAGAAGCCTAAATATTTTTACAAAGTTATGTTTGTAGCTGGAAAAATTTCAAATTCATAGATTTTGTATGCAAAAATAAGATTACCAACCGCAAACGTATATTTCTTAATTGTCGCTAAACCATTCCAGATAGGGAAATGCGCTCATAGGAAATGTTGTTTATACTGAAGGGTACTTTTTGTTAGAATAAAGAAATTGAGGATCTGGAGTACTTGATGTTTAAGAAGACATTACAGTATCTCGAATAGTTTAGCTGGGCTGTTGACGTTCCACATCAAGTACTCCAGATCTTCAATTTCTATATATAAGCATAAACAACTCTTCAGTATTAACAACATTTCCTATGAGGGCATTTCCCCATCTGGAATGGTTTAGCGACAATTGAGAAATATACGTTTGCGGTTGGTAATCTTATTTTTGCATACAAAATCTATGAATTTGAAATTTTTCCAGCTACAAACATAACTTTTTAAAAATATTTAGGCTTCCGTAGGCTAGGTATTTTCTAATACTTTCGAAAATAAAATATGGCTTTATAATTCGGGTGAGTATGTCTTCGAGTATGTGTTATTATCTAATAAATATGTCTCAAGGTCATAAAGAAAACAGCGTTTGAATGAGAACGAAACATATTTTTTTCTTATTTCACTTAATATTTTTATATTTTTGTATGAAATGTACCAAAGAGCGTTCCAGAAATGATTACTCCGTCTTTGATATATTCGAAAATGATACTCAATTTCTCGTGTCACATTTACTTAAGGAGTCAGAAGTCCTCAAGTTCAGCTCGGAAAAAATTAACTTTGCCCCCCTCCCCCCATCCCCACAGGCGTGATTGAAGTGTTGTCTCTGCGGGTTTCCTTTGAAGACTACCTAACTAACAACAGCCAATAGCAAGTTTGAAAAAATATTCTATCACATGGTAGTTATGGCTAATTCAGAGCTGGAAGTCACCTTCAAAAAAATGATGGGTTTCCCAGAAGCGTAACTCGAAAAGTATAAGTCCTATCAGCATCTACCAAAAAACAATTATGTAGTTAATTTTATAAGAAATATTTCGTACCTTGACAAATTTCTCCTATCTTTAATCGTTTCCGAGAAAAATAAAGATAACTGAAATTTGGGACACAAAAGGGGGGGTAAAGGGGGGAAGCAGGGGGGGTCCAACTTGCTTCCCTTCTTTTCCTGAAGCTTACACATGTAAGCTACACACATGCCAAGTTTCATGATTTCTGCCAGATGGGACCATACCTCCATACAAACTACCAATTAAGAACTCGGACTATTAGAAATAATTTTAGGTCAAAATCACAATTTTTTTAGGGATAAGGTTTTTGACCAGCTAGTCGACGAATTTATTTAAAGGCCAAATACTACTTGTTGTCCTACGGTTTTTCGTATAATTATAAAAGTTGCTGCTATAATTTTTATTGGCATTAAAAAAATACTTTTTAAGTAGGTACAGACAAGACTTTTTTTTGTATATTAACCAACAGCAAAAAAATGCCTATTATACCTAAACGGTATTCGATCGCAGAACAACTATTTTAATTTAACAGACACTAACCTATTTTTATTTTCGGAAATATTAAAACTGGAAGATACATAGTCTTTATCAATCTTGATATTTTATACAGGGTGGTACATAACGACCCACTTTCCCGAAAACGCTAAGCTCAACAAAACACACCGAACAACTTTCCTTAAGGACCAAGTCTAAAAAAGTTATTATACCTCTCATAGAAAATTGCTCCGACAACAGATTTTATACCGGGAGTAATAGAAAGGGTATAATAAGCCGAAAGGAGGTCAAGATACTCATGAAACTGAACAACTTTCCCCATGGAACATACATCGAAATACGAAAAAAAAAATTGGATCTCCCATGCAAAATCTCCGTTCAGCGGATTGATTTACTACATAATTATGGGAGTTCCTAATTATATTCTCATAAATCGATCCATGTTCCATGGGGAAAGTTGTTCAGTTTCATGAGTACCTTGACCTCCTTTCGGCTTGTTATACCCATTCTGTTACTCCCGGTATAGGAGGTCCAATATTTTAAGGCTTTGAACTTTGGTCCTTAGGGAAAGTTGTTCAGTTAAGACCTGTTGAACTTAGCAATTTTGGGAAATTGGGTCATTCGGTACCATCCTGTAGAGTTATTAATTATTATCAATTTACACAGAGTATCAGCTATTTTCTACATTTTGATCTCAATTTAAAACAGGAGGAAGTTCAAAATTTATTATTGTTCATATAACTTTCATAAAATCATTGATCGATTAATAAAATCGATCTAAATTCCCACCGTCCCGGAGCATAATGTCCAATTCGCAAAATGTCTATTTCGGAAACTGGTCGGCAAAAAAATATTAAAAATAATTTAGAAATAACAACAAGAGTAACTGCGATGTACATTTTCCGACAAGGACGTTTTGCGAATTGGACATTATAAGCTGAGACGAATCAAAGATGACGGCTCACCTGCCTGACACTTAGAGTATAATATAAGCAAGCTATAGAGTGCGCCTTACAAGGTTAGGTATGAACGGTTGGAACAAACTATCTGTCCATCAGTAGAAAAACGACAGAGAGAACAAATCTTTTGACATCAAAATCGTCGATCAGCTGATTGATTTACTATGGGAGGCCTAATTCTTTTCTTCATATTTTTGGGGAAAGTTGTTCAGTTTCATGAGTACATTTGGCTTGATATACCCTTTCTGTTACTCCCGGTATACGGGGTGTTAGGGACGGTGTAACGAAAACTTTGCAGGCATGACCAGACCATCAAACTGAACAACTTTTACTATGGAGCCAATGGTGGGAAACGAAAAAAAAACCGACCTCTCATACAAAATTCACGATCAGCTGACTGACTTTGTATGGGAGACCGGAATTTTTTTTCGTTTCCACCATTGGCCCCATAGTAAAAGTTGTTCAGTTTCATGGTCTGAGCTCGCCTGCAAAGTTTTCGTTACACCGTCCCTAACACCCTGTATAACTATTGCTTACGTACAGGCACTCTATAGGGTGGAATTTTACTAGTCACCGAAAGCGAAAACTCAGACCCGCTGGTGATAAGGAACAACTTTCCTCAAAGAACATAGGTCGTAATGTGAATAAAAATTGGACCTTCCATACAAAATTGCCGATCAGCTGACTTGAGTTACTATGTGACGTCCAAATTTTTATTTTCATATTTCGAACTATGTTTCTTGAGTAAGGTTGTTCCTTATCATAAGCTGGTAGGTACTAAGTTTTCGCTATCGGTCACTAGTAAAATTTCACCCACTACAGCTTGCTCATTTAAAGTTAAACACAAATTAGGGAAACGGCGCGCAGGGCGCCTATACAGAAGGCCCACTCAGAACTAGCGTCGATTTTGTCGTTTACTGATTTTGACTGGAAATATCCGGAATCTCAGGGGAAGTCAAGGTTACTAAGTACTGTTGGTTGCCACGAACGTCGTATTTATGAATTAAAATTGGCTCATAATTATATGACGTTCTTGTATCTGATATTACTGTTTTGATATTCTTATATTTTGAGATTGTTGACAGTAGCAACCCTGGCTATGTAACAATTGACAGTCGCGATAATCCTAAATCTGGTCGATGAACCTTCTGTAAACTCTCTATTTTGTGGCGGTACAGGCACTCCTACAACTCTCATGTAAACTCTAAGCGCCTAAATTAGAATAACATTAATCACCATTGATTTCTTGCATGTTTCAAACCGCGCCGGTATTGCTTTCGCCGTTGACGATTTGATACGTGATCAGGTATTCCGGATACGCCTGCAAAATGGAAATACAGGTTATCGATACATAGTAGAGGTATAAAATGAATAAAACAAGCAAATGTATTATAAACTAAAACCCCAATGCAGTAATTTTAAAGTTGTGTTTTGCGATAAAATCCGCCATCTTGAATTTATGATTTTTAATTTCTGGATAATACAGTGGCCAGGGGCGCGGCACGTGTGCCATCTTCATAGCGCTTAGTATCATTTGTAGTGGCTGCTTAGAATAGAATCACCCCATATCTACCCGAGGGTGTAGTAAAAAGGGGCTAAGGAATAATGATCCAAGGAATAGGCAGCAGCGTCCCCTGTAAATGCAACATCTTGCAACGCGCTCGTCAAACCCCCTGCCAGGCGTGGTGAGTTTGGTAATCTGTGAGTGAGTTGGGTCTGTACTCTGTAGTAAGTGACTTTATAACTCTATAGTAAGTGACTTTGTAACTCTATAGTAAGTGACTTTGAACTCAGTAAGTGAGTTTCAGTATACTGTAAGTGAGGTTAGTTTGAAAGTCAATTCAGCTTTGAATGACGCGATATCAGAGTGTATTTCTATAGTATGCTACATTACCTCTGCCGTGTCAAAACAACATACTGTAAAGTCCAATACAGTGTTTTGTTTCTATAAAGCCAATTCGCTATCTATTCCCCTCCTACATGTTCCCCTAGAACATTGTTTTATGTTAAATACTATAGTTATCAAGATATTGGTATGGAAAAAACACTGTATGTCCAAAAACTTAAAGTTTATAATTGCGTAACACTGTACTCGCCGTTGCAGTGTTTTGATTTGACAAAGCCACGCGCTAGCAGCAAAACTAATTTCACACTCTATGTCTATAAAGTCAAGGTCTATAATTGCGACTATACTCGCCGTTACAGGTTTTTGATTTGACTAACTCGCGCACGCGCCGCGGAGGATATCACGCTCTCTCCTAAGTGTTTAGTTATATCAAGTGTAAAAAAATCAACTGCAAATATTTTAAGGGATGAATCAGCCCATGAAACTGAACAACTTTCCCCAAGTAACATAGGTCGAAATTTGAAAAAAATGGGTCTCCCATACAAAATGTACCAGCCGGCCGATTTTATTTGTATGGGAGGCCCAATTTTTTTTCATATTTCGACATGTTCCTTGGGGAAAGTTGTTCAGTTTCATGGGCTGATTCACACCTTAAAATATTTGCAGTTGATTTTTTTACATCCTGTATAGCTAGACCCTTGAGCTAGACAATCAGTTTGTTTAGGAAAGTTGTAGGCCTTGATGAGAAATTTATTTTATGTGACAGCTGTCAAACTAAAAATTCGTTTATCTCGGCATATATTCGGTTGTAGTTGTAGGCCTTGATGAGACCTTTATTTTATGTGACAGCTGTCAAACTAAAAACTAGTTTATCTCAGCAATCATTCACGCAAGAAAATCAGTTTGTTTAGGAAAGTTGTAGGCCTTGATGAGACCTTTACTTTATGTGACAGTTGTCAAACTCGTTTATCTCGGCAATCATTCAAGCTAGACTATCAATTTGTTCGGGAAAGTTGTAGACCTTGATAAGACCTTTATTTTATGTGACAGGTGTCAAACTAAAACTCGTTTATCTCGGCAATTATTCATGCTAGACAATCAGTTTCTTTGGGAAAGTTGTAGGCCTTGATGAGACCTTTACTTAATGTGACAGCTGTCAAACTCGTTTATCTCGGCAATCATTCAAGCTAGACTATCAGTTTGTTCGGGAAAGTTGTAGACCTTGATAAGACCTTTATTTTATGTGACAGCTGTCAAACTAAAATTCGTTTGTCTCGGTAATCATTCAAGCTAGACTATCAGATTGTGTGAGAAAAATGTAGGCCTTGTTGAGATGTTCATTTTATGTGACAGCTGTCAAACTAAAAACTCGTTTATCTCGGTAATTATTCATGCTAGAATCATTTTGTTTGGGAAAGTTGTAGGTTTTGATGAGACCTTTATTTTATGTGAACAATCAGAAAAAGATCTTATAATGTACAACTTGTGTACAGGTCAGAACACAGTTTGAACCAGAGTTTCATTACCACAAATACAACCGCAGTTGGGTCAAGTCAAGTCAATAAATACACTGCAATGTACAGTACAGTGTTTTGTCGTGACAAACCGCAAAGATTTTTCCAGCTGTTGTTAAGACAAAACAGTTTTAATTAAGTATCTCTGTATGTCTTATGATTTTAGTATATTTTTTTTAATGGCTGTAAAGATCTTGACACGTAAAATCTATATAATTTAATTTTATTTCCAATATCTTCGAAAATCATATAGAAACCATACAAAAACCAAAAAATATGTTTTTGTGTCCGTTCTCAAAACTTGAAATTTGAAGTTACAGTCTAATGTTTTGACACGGCAGACCTGTTCCCCCCTATAGACGACGTACTCTGGGTAATACAGTCCCCCCTGCGAGGGTCTGCCTGCGACTGAATGGTGGCCGGGGGGCGCGTGGGACATCTTCATAGCGGTTAGTATCAGTACTAGTTGATTTATTCGTCAATAGATGTCGTTGTTAGTTTTAAAACAACTTACAAAAAAGTATAGTATGTATCTTAGACTATATAATATGTATAAGCAATCTATAGAGTGCGACAGTAAGAACGTGTAGCAATATTAAGAACGCAACCTCTCCGTACATCAGTAGTAAAACGATTATTGTGACAATACTATTGAACCTCTATAAATTGACTCTCATACATTTGACGCAGGTAGCTATGAAGCAACTGTTTACGTTAGATAGCGCACTTTATAGCTTGCTTATATGTACTTCAATGTATGTATGGGTCATATTTGAAAGCTGTCAAAATCATATGCTATGACATAAGGTCCATTTCTCTTTGTTATCATTTCTTATAGAATTTGTTTTACAACTGTCAAATATGCCTATTATCAGTATGTATGCTACCTTACCTGTTCCCCCCTATAGACGACGTACTCTGGGTAATACAGTCCCCCCTGCGACGGTCTGCCTGCGACTGAATGGTGGCCGGGGGGCGCGTGTGTCATCTTCATAGCGGTTAGTATCAGTACTAGTTGATTTACTCTCCGATAGATGTCGCTGTTAGTTTTTAAACCTATTAGCAGTATATTTGCTACATTACCTGTTCCCCCCTATAGACGACGTACTCTGGGTAATACAGTCCCCCCTGCGAGGGTCTGCCTGCGACTGAATGGTGGCCGGGGGGCGCGTGGGACATCTTCATAGCGGTTAGTATCATTTATAGGTGACGTGTGGTGCCGGCTTAGAATAGCATCACCCTATATCTTTCCCGTGGATGTCGATATAGGTGCCAACTTACAAATGATATAGGTGCCATGTGGTGGCTTTGAATAGCATCACCCCAATTCTACGCGAGGGTGCCGTCAGAAGCGACTGAGTTAAGGTGTATTGCAATTTTAGGCGACAGGCTGACAACCTGTCAGTCTTCTGAATGACTGTCAAACTTGTGACAAAAGTGGTGTAAATGGCCGTTTATACAGACGTTTACTTTCTGCAAGGGATATAGACATGATATAAGTATGTAGAATATACTATGAGTTGAGCTATAAGTGAGTCTATATGTAATGTAAGTGAGTTCTGTCAGTAAGTGAATTTAGGTATCATAAGTGAGTTTAGTCTGAGAGCAAGTCAGTTCTGCTGTAAGTAAGAGAAGAAGAAGTAAGTGAAGTATATTAATAAGTACAGAGTATGTAGTTTCAGCGTTTGTATCATGTATCTCCTTGTATGTATGTATTAGATATCAGTATGTTTGCTACATTACCTGTTCGCCCCTATAGACGACGTACTCTGGGTAATACAGTCCCCCCTGCGAGGGTCTGCCTGCGACTGAATGGTGGCCGGAGGGCGCGTGTGCCATCTTCATAGCGGTTAGTATCATTTATAGGTGCCGTGTGGTGCCGGCTTGGAATAGCATCACCCCATATCTATCCCATGGGTGTCGTAAGAAGCAACTGAGCTGAGGCAATTTAAGGCGACAGGCTGAATGACTCATTATATCATTAATAGGTGCCGGCTTAGAATAGCATCACCCCAATTCTACCCAAGGGTAAATAGTCAGTGTTCATAGTTGTAAGAAGCGGCTATGGGATTTGATAATCGATGTGTATTGGTGATACATACTTTTCTGAATGACTCTTAAACTTTGGTCAGACGTGTAAATGGCTGTTTCTATAGCCATTTACGTTCTGTCTACCCTGCATATGATATAGGCGTGATGTATGTATGTAAGTATGTAGAAATAATAGAAAGCTCAGTATATAAGTAAGTTTCATCTGTTTATAAGTGAATTCGGATTGTAAGTCAACCTTATGAGTGACTGGAATTAGTCTACAAGTATCTTTACCTGTTCCCCCCTATAGACGACGTACTCTGGGTAATACAGTCCCCCCTGCGAGGGTCTGCCTGCGACTGAATGGTGGCCGGGGGGCGCGTGGGACATCTTCATAGCGGTTAGTATCATTTATAGGTGCCGTGTGGTGCCGGCTTTGAATAGCATCACCCCATATCTTTCCCGTGTCGTAAGAAGCGACTGAGTTGAGGTGTATTGCAATTTAAGGCGACAGGCTGAATGACTCTTAAACTTTTCTCAGACATGGTGTAAATTGCTGATTTTTGCAGCCTACCCCGCATGGGATATAGGCGTGATGTCCTCTGAATGACTCTTAAACTTTTATGACACATAGTATAAATTCGTGATATATATATGTATGTTAATATCAGTATGTAATAGTATGTATGGTGTCCTTACCGTTCCCGTGGGTGTCGTAAGAAGCGACTATAAGATTTGATTTGTATTGTACCTAGTAAACTTTTTTGACCTCGGGCGTATGTATTATGTGTCTCCGTATGTGTTATGTTACCTGAACCTTGACATTCTAATAGTATTGTTTCTGAATCTACTTGGAAATAAAAGTTTTGAATCTTTACCTGTTCCCCCCTATAAACCACGTACTCTGGGTAATACAGTCCCCCCTGCGAGGGTCTGCCTGCGACTGAATGGTGGCCGGGGGGCGCGTGGGCCATCTTCATAGCGGTTAGTATCAGTACTAGTTGATTTATTCTCCGATAGATGTCGTTGTTAGTTTTTAAACCTATTATCAGTATGTTTGCTACTTTACCTGTTCCCCCCTATAGACGACGTACTCTGGGTAATACAGTCCCCCCTGCGAGGGTCTGCCTGCGACTGAATGGTGGCCGGGGGGCGCGTGGGACATCTTCATAGCGCTTAGTATCATTTATAGGTGCCGTGTGGTGCCGGCTTAGAATAGCATCACCCTATGTCTTTCCCATGGAAGTCGTAAGAAGCGACCATAGCACTTAGCATAGTATAGCATCACCCCATATCTTTCTAGTGGGTGTCATAAGAAGCTACTGAGTTGAGGTGTTAGGCGACAGGCTGACAACCTGTCATAGTCTTCTGAATGACACTCAAACTCCTGGAAAACGTGGTGTAAGCCGTTTACACTTTGCCTACTCCGCAAGGAATATAGGCGTGATATATGTATGTATGTAGAATTCACTTTGAATTAAGCTATAAGTGAGTTTAGTCCGAATGTAATGTAAGTGAGTTCTGACAGTAAGTGAATTTAGCTATCATAAGTGAGTTTAGTCTGAAAACAAGTGAGTTGTGGCTTTAAGTAAGTGAAGAAGAATTAAGTGAAGTCTGTTCGTAAGAACAGTGTATGTAGTTTTAGCGCATGTTTGTATCATATATCTCCGTGTATGTATGTATAAGATATAATTATGTATGTTTGCTATATTTACCTGTTCCCCCCTATAGACGACGTACTCTGGGTAATACAGTCCCCCCTGCGAGGGTCTGCCTGCGACTGAATGGTGGCCGGGGGGCGCGTGGGCCATCTTCATAGCGGTTAGTATCAGTACTAGTTGATTTTATTCGTCAACAGATGTCGTTGTTAGTTTTAAACAACATACACAAAAAGCGCATAATATCATCATAGCGCAGTATCATAGCGCTTAATATCATTTATAGGTGCCATGTGGTGCCGGCTTAGAATAGCATCACCCCAATTCTACCCAAGGGTAAATAGTCAGTGTTCATAGTTGTAAGAAGCGACTATGGGATTTAAGAGTCGATGTGTATTGGTGATACATATTCTTCTGAATGACACTCAAACTTTCATCAAACTTGGTGTAAAAGGCCGTTTCTATAGCCATTTACGTTCTGTCTACCCCGCATGGTATATAGGCGTGATGTATGTATGTAAGTATGTGGAAATAATAGAAAGCTCAGTATGTAAGTGAGTTTCGTCTGTTTATAAATGAAGTCAACCTTATGAGAGACTGGAATCAGTCTACAAGTATCATTACCTGTTCCCCCCTATAGACGACGTACTCTGGGTAATACAGTCCCCCCTGCGAGGGTCTGCCTGCGACTGAATGGTGGCCGGGGGGCGCGTGGGCCATCTTCATAGCGGTTAGTATCAGTACTAGTTGATTTTATTCGTCAATAGATGTCGTTGTTAGTTTTAAAACAACATACAAAAAAGGGTGGCGCTTTATAGCGCTTAGTATCATTTATAGGTGCCGTGTGGTGCCGGGTTAGAATAGCATCACCCCATATCTTTCCAGTGGATGTCGTAAGAAGCGACTATGTAACTTTAGACGACAGGTGCCATAAAAAGCGACTAAGGAATAATGATTCAGGGAATAGGCAGTAGCGTCCCCTGTAAATACAACATCTTGCAACGCGCTCGTCAATCTGCCTGCCAAGCGTGGTGAGTTTGGTAATCTGTGAGTGAGTTGGGTCTGTACTCTGTAGTAAGTGACTTTGTAACTCTATAGTAAGTGACTTTGTAACTCTATAGTAAGTGACTTTGAACTCAGTAAGTAAGTTTAAGTAAACTAAAAATAAGGTTAATTTGAGAGGCAATTCAGCTTTGAATGACGCGATATCAGAGTGTATTTCTATAGTATAATACATTACCTGTTCCCCCCTATAGACGACGTACTCTGGGTAATACAGTCCCCCCTGCGAGGGTCTGCCTGCGACTGAATGGTGGCCGGGGGGCGCGTGGGACATCTTCATAGCGGTTAGTATCATTTATAGGTGCCATGGTGCCGGCTTGGAATAGCATCACCCTATGTCTTTCCAGTGGGTATAGTAAGAAGCGACTATAGGATTTGAGAGTCGATGTTTATTGGTGATACACACTCTTCTGAATGTCTGTCATTATTACACGTGTAAATGGCTGTTCTTCATAGCGCTTAATATCAGTACTAGTTGATTTTATTCGTCGATAGATGTCGTTGTTAGTTTTTAAACAACTTACAAAGAAAGGGTGAAGGAATGGTTTTTGAATAATGATACCTATCTAGTCCGATTTAGAGAAAATAGTTGCTAAGTAAGTGAATTTAGTTTGAGAATCTATAAGTGAGTTTAGTCTGAGAGCAATTTTTTTTTATTGCTGGACTCTATGTTTTCCGGTCCCGGGACCGTTAAAACTACACCTGACTATTTGGTGGGGAGCGTCTGAAAGCAAGTGAGTTCTGTCTGGTAGTAAGTGGAGTCTGTTTGTAAGTATGTAGTTTCAGCGCATGTTTGTATTATGTATCTCCGTGTGTGTATGTATGTATTAGATATCAATATGTTTGCTACATCACCTGTTCCCCCTATAGACGACGTACTCTGGGTAATACAGTCCCCCCTGCGAGGGTCTGCCTGCGACTGAATGGTGGCCGGGGGGCGCGTGGGCCATCTTCATAGCGCTTAGTATCAGTACTAGTTGATTTTATTCGTCAATAGATGTCGTTGTTAGTTTTAAAACAACATACAAAGAAAGGGTGACGGAACGGTTCTTGAAAAACTATTAGGATGGACGGTAGGAAGGAACGGTTTTAGACAAATAATACCTATCTAGTACGATTTAGAGAAACTCGTTGCTCGGTAAGTGAATTTAGTTGTAAGTGAGTTTAGTCTAAGAGCAATTGAGTTTAGTCTAAAAGCAAGTGAGTTTAGTCTAAAAGCAAGTGAGTTTAGTCTAAAAGCAAGTGAGTTTAGTCTAAAAGCAAGTGAGTTTAGTCTGACTGAAGGCAAGTGACTTCTGACTTTAAGTAAATGTAGTATTATGTGTCTTCGTGTGTATAACGTTTTCTTACCTGTTCCCCCCTATAGACGACGTACTCTGGGTAATACAGTCCCCCCTGCGAGGGTCTGCCTGCGACTGAATGGTGGCCGGGGGGCGCGTGGGCCATCTTCGTAGCGGTTAGTATCATTTATAGGTGCCGTGTGGTGCCGGCTTAGAATAGCATCACCCCATATCTTTCCAGTGGGTGTCATAAGAAGCTACTGAGTTGAGGTGTATTGCAATTTAAGGCGACAGGCTGAATGACTCTCTAACTATTGTCAGACATGGTGTAAATGGCTGTATTTTGCAGCCTACCCCACATGGGAAATAGGCGTGATCTGTGTCTTGTCACAGTTTTCTGAATGAATCTTTAACTTATTTCAGATATGGTGTAAATGCAAAATATATTATGAATATTAATATCAGTATGTATTGTGTCCTTAATAACCTTTCCCCTGGGTGTCGTAAGAAGCGACTGGGATTTGAGAGTTGATTTGTATTGCGAGGTCCTAGGTACACTCTTTTGATCTCGAGAGTATGTATTATGTGTCTCACTATGTGTTATGCTACCTTACCTGTACCTTGACTGACATTCTACAAGTATTCTTTGTAAATCTACTTGGAAATATAAGTTTTGAATCTTACCTGTTCCCCCCTATAGACGACGTACTCTGGGTAATACAGTCCCCCCTGCGAGGGTCTGCCTGCGACTGAATGGTGGCCGGGGGGTAAGTGGGCCATCTTCATAGCGGTTAGTATCATTTATAGGCGCCGTGTGGTGCCGGATTGGAATAGCATCACCCTAATTCTACCCGAGGGTGTCGTAAGAAGCGATTGAGTTGAGGTGCAATTTTAGGCGACAGGCTGACAACCTGTCACAGTCTTCCGAATATTGTCAAACGTGGTGTAAATGGCCGTTTTTAAAGAAGTTTACTCTTCAGATGTATGTATATAGAATTTACTTTGAGTTTAGCTAGAAGTGAGTTTAGTCTACTTACTCACTCACAACGTAAGTGAGTTCTGTCAGTAAGAGAATTTAGCTTGCGGTGATCTCTATAAGTGAGTTTAGTTTGAAAGCAAGTGAGTTCTGCCTGTAAGTAAGTAAAGTCTGTATGTAAGTGTATGTAGTTTCAGTGTATGTTTGTGTGGTGTCTCCTGGCTGCACAGTCTTGAATGACTCTCAATCTTTTGTCAGACGTGGTGCAAATGCGTGATATATATGTATGTATGTACTAGATATCAGTATGTATAAGTATCCTAACCTGTTCCCCCCTATAGACGACGTAATCTGGGTAATACAGTCCCCCCTGCGAGGGTCTGCCTGCGACTGAATGGTGGCCGGGGGGCGCGTGGGCCATCATCATAGCGGTTAGTATCAGTACTAGTTGATTTTATTCGTCAATAGATGTCGTTGTTAGTTTTGAAACAACATACACAAAAAGTGCGTAGTATCATCATAGCGCAGTATCATAATGCTTAGTATCATTTAATAGGTGCCATATGGTGCCGGCTTAGAATAGCATCACTCTAAGTATACCCGTGGGTGTCTTAAGAAGCGACTGAGTTGTGTGCAATTTTAGGCGACAGGTTGACAACATGTCACCGTCTTCTGAATGACTCTCAAACTTTTGTCAAACTTGGTATATGTATGTATAATTTACTTTAGGAGTTCAACTATAAGTGAGTTTAGTCTGAAAGCAAGTGAGTTTAGTGTGTCAACAAGTGAAATATGCCTGTAAGTGAGTGGAGTCTGTTTGTAAGTAAGTACAGAGTATGTAGTTGCAGTGTATATTAGATTTATGTGTCTCCGTGTATGTATTAGATACCAGTATGTATGCTACATTACCTGTTCCCCCCTATAGACGACGTACTCTGGGTAATACAGTCCCCCCTGCGAAGGTCTGCCTGCGACTGAATGGTGGCCGGGGGGCGCGTGGGACATCTTCATAGCGGTTAGTATCATTTATAGGTGCCGTCTTAGAATAGCATCACCCCATATCTATCAGAGGGTGTCGTAAGAAGCGAATATGTAATTTTAGACGACAGGTGTCATAAAAAGCGACTAAGGAATAATCATCCAGGGAATAGGCAGCAGCGTCCCCAATAAATGCAACATCTTTCACCGCGCTCTTCAATCCGCCTGCCAAGTGTGGTAAGTTTGGTAATCTGTGAGTGAGTTGGGTCTGCATTCTGTAGTAAGTGACTTTGTAACTCTGTAGTAAGTGACTTTGTAACTCTGTAGTAAGTGACTTTGTAACTCTGTAGTAAGTGACTTTGTAACTCTGTAGTAAGTGACTTTGAACTCAGTAAGTGAGTTTAAGTAAACTGTAAGTAAGGTTAGTTTGAGAGTCAATTCGGCTTTTAATGACGCGATATCAGAGTGTGTTTCTATAGAATGCTACATTACCTGTTCTCCCCTATAGACGACGTACTCTGGGTAATACAGTCCCCCCTGCGAGGGTCTGCCTGCGACTACAGTACGCCCGTTCGAATAGGCCATATTTGACAGCTGCCAAAATCATATGCTGTCATAAGGTCTATTTCTCTTTGCTGACATTTCTTATAGTATGCGTTTAACAGCTGTCAAATATGGCCTGTTACCAGTATGAATGCTACATTACCTGTTCCCCCCTATAGACGACGTACTCTGGGTAATACAGTCCCCCCTGCGAGGGTCTGCCTGCTACTACAGTACACCCGTTCTAATAGGCCATACTTGCCAAAATCATATGCTATGTCATAAGGTCTATTTCTCTTTGTTGTCATTTCTTATAGAGTGAGTTTCATAGCTGTCAAATATGACCTATTATCAGTATATTTGCTATATTACCTGTTCGCCCCTATAGACGACGTACTCTGGGTAATACAGTCCCCCCTGCGAGGGTCTGCCTGCGACTGAATGGTGGCCGGGGGGCGCGTGGGCCATCTTCATAGCGGTTAGTATCAGTACTAGTTGATTTTATTCGTCAATAGATGTCGTTGTTAGTTTTAAAACAACTTACACAAAAGCGCACAGTATCATAGTGCTTAGTATTAGTACTAGTTGATTTTATTCGTCAATAGATGTCGTTGTTAGTTTTAACACAACATACACAAAAAGCGCATAGTATCATCATAGCGCAGTATTATAGAGCTTAGTATCATTTATAGATGCCATAATGTGTCGGCTTAGAATAGCATCACCCTAATTCTACCCCGTGGGTGTCGTGTCGTAAGAAGCGACTGAATTGTGGTGCAATTTTAGGCGTCACAGTCTCCTGAATGACTCTCTATCTTTTGTCAGACGTGGTGTAATGTAAATGCGTGATATATAATATGTATGTATGTTAATACTACCTGATTTATAGAAAAAGGGAACCCGAAATGGCAATATTATTGTTGATATCTTGGTCAAATGTCGCCATTTCTGGGCTATATCTTCTATGAATCAGGTTATATCAGTATGTATGCTACATTACCTGTTCGCCCCTATAGACGACGTACTCTGGGTAATACAGTCCCCCCTGCGAGGGTCTGCCTGCGACTGAATGGTGGCCGGGGGGCGCGTGGGCCATCTTCATAGCGGTTAGTATCAGTACTAGTTGATTTTATTCGTCAATAGATGTCGTTGTTAGTTTTGAAACAATATACAAAGAAAGATGAAGGAATGATTTTTGAAGAATGATACCTATCTAGTTCGATTAAGAGAAAATAGTTGCTCAGTAAGTGAATTAAGTTTGAGTGTTCAGCTATCATAAGTGAGATTAGTTCGAAAGCAAGTGAGTTCTGCCTTTAAGTAAGTGAAGTCAGTTTCTAAGTACAGAGTATGTAGTTTCAGCGCATGTTTGTATTATGTATCTCCGTGTATGTATGTATTAGATATCAGTATGTAGGTATGTATGTATGGTATCTTTACCTGTTCGCCCCTGTACACGACGTACTCTGGGTAATACAGTCCCCCCTGCGAGGGTCTGCCTGCGACTGCAGTACGCCCGTTCTAATAGGCCATATTTGCCAAAATAACATGCTATGACACAAGGTCCATTTCTCTTTGTTGACATTTCTTATAGAGTGGGTTTCACAGCTGTCAAATATGGCCGCATAAATGGCCGTTTCTATAGCCGTTTACGTTCTGCCTAACCCGCATGGGAAATAGGCGTGATTTGTGTACGTAAGTATGTAGAAATAATAGAAAGCTGAGTATATAAGTGCGTTTCGTCTGTTTATAAGTGAATTCGGATTGTAAGTCAACCTTATGAGTGACTGGAATCAGTCTACAAGTATCATTACCTGTTCCCCCCTATAGACGACGTACTCTGGGTAATACAGTCCCCCCTGCGAGGGTCTGCCTGCGACTGAATGGTGGCCGGGGGGCGCGTGGGCCATCTTCATAGCGGTTAGTATCATTTATAGATGCCATGTGGTGCCGGCTTGGAATAGCATCATCCCATATCAGATAGAATAGCATCACCCCACCCTTTATCAGAGGGTGTCGTAAGAAGCGACTTTGGGATTTGAGAGTCGATGTTTATTGGTGATACACAGTCTTCTGAATGTCTGTCATTATTAGACGTGTAAATGGCTGTTCTTCATAGCGCTTAGTATCAGTACTAGTTGATTTTATTCGTCAATAGATGTCGCTGTTAGTTTTAAAACAACTTACAAATAAAGCGGATAGTATCATCATACAGCAGTAATCATAGTGCTTAGTATCATTTATAGATGCCATAAGGTGCGGGTTTGGAATAGCATCACCCCAATCTCACCCCATCATCTATCTGTGGGTGTCGTAAAAAGCTATTAAGGGTATGATGGCAAAGCCCTCCGATTGGGGGAAGCCCATGACCAGCAGTGGTATGTTGTGGCTGTTATGGTGTTTCTGCGAGCGAGATGGGCCTGTATTAAGTGAGTTGGGCCTGTATTAAGTGAGTTGGGCCTGTATTAAGTGAGTTTGTAAATTCAGTAAGTGAGTTTCAGTATATTGTAACCAACTGTAAGTAAGGTTAGTTTGAAAGTCAATTCGGGTTTGAATGTATGACTGTATTTCTATAGAATGATATTTTACCTGTTCCCCCCTATAGACGACGTACTCTGGGTAATACAGTCCCCCCTGCGAGGGTCTGCCTGCGACTGAATGGTGGCCGGGGGGCGCGTGGGACATCTTCATAGCGCTTAGTATCAGTACTAGTTGATTTTATTCGTCAATAGATGTCGTTGTTAGTTTTGAAACAACATACAAAAAAGCGCATAGTATCATAGGTAGCAGTAGTAAAAACACAACATTTCTGTCTATCAGTAGCAAATCGCCAGTGATAACACTATTAAACCTCTATTACTTCTCATACATTTGTCGTCGGTATAGATCTATGAAGCAACTGCTTACGTTTTGACAGCACTGCGCGGGGCAATAGCGCTCTCTATAGCTTGTTTATATGTAGGTTCTCGAAGGTATGTATGAGCCATATTTGACAGCTATCAAAATCATGAATATGCTGTGACATAAGGTCCATTTCTCTTTATTGACATTTCTTATAGTATGCGTTTCATAACTGTCAAATATGGCCTATTACCAGTATGTTTGCTACATTACCTGTTCCCCCCTATAGACGACGTACTCTGGGTAATACAGTCCCCCCTGCGACGGTCTGCCTGCGACTGAATGGTGGCCGGGGGGCGCGTGGGCCATCTTCATAGCGCTTAGTATCAGTACTAGTTGATTTTATTCGTCAATAGATGTCATTGTTAGTTTTAAAACAACATACAAAAAAGAGTGCTGAAATGTTTCATGAAAAATGATATGTCTAGTTCCATTTAGAGAAAATAGTTGCTCAGTAAGTGAATTTAGTTTGAGATTTCAGCTGTAAGTGAGTTTAGTCTGAAATCAAGTGAGTTTAGTCTGACTAAAGGCAAGTGACTTCTGCCTGTAAGTAAGTGAAGTCTGTATGTAAGTGTATGTAGTTTCAGTGTATGTTTGTGTTGTGTCTCCTGGCTGCACAGTCTTGAATGACTCTCAATCTTTTGTCAGACGTGGTGCAAATGCGTGATATATATGTATGTATGTATATTAATAACAGTATGTACCTGTTCCCCCCTATAGACGACGTACTCTGGGTAATACAGTCCCCCCTGCGAGGGTCTGCCTGCGACTGAATGGTGGCCGGGGGGCGCGTGGGCCATCTTCATAGCGGTTAGTATCATTTATAGGTGCCGTGTGGTGCCGGCTTAGGATAGGATCACCCCATATCTATCAGAGGGTGTCGTAAGAAGCAACTGACTCTCTATCTTTTAACAGACGAGGTGTTATGTAGCTATCTTCATAGCGCTTAGTATCAGTACTAGTTGATTTATTCTCCGATAGATGTCGCTGTTAGTTTTTAAACCTATTACCAGTATGTATGCTACATTACCTGTTCTCCCCTATAGACGACGTACTCTGGGTAATACAGTCCTCCCTGCGAGGGTCTGCCTGCGACTGAATGGTGGCCGGGGGGCGCGTGGGCCATCTTCATAGCGGTTAGTATCAGTACTAGTTGATTTTATTCGTCAATAGATGTCGTTGTTAGTTTTAAAGCAACATACAAAAAAGCGCATAGTATCATCATAGCGCAGTATCATAGTGCATAGTATGATTTATAGATGCCGTATGGTGCCGGGTTAGAATAGCATCACCTCAATCTCACCCTATCATCTATCTGTGGGTGTCGTACAAAAGCTACTAAGGGTATGGCAATGTCCTTTGATAGAGGGAGGACCATGTCCTACAGTGGTATGTTGTGGCTGTTATGGAATTATGTAAGCGAGATAGACCTGTATTAAGTGAGTTGGGCCTGTATTAAGTGAGTTGGGCCTATATTAAGTGAGTTTGTAAATTCAGTAAGTGAGTTTCAGTATACTGTAACCAACTGTAACTAATCTCAGTTTGAGAGTCAATTCGGCTTTGAATGTATGGTACTTTGGTTGGTTTACTTCTGGTTCTATAGAATGATACATTAGCATTACCTGTTCCCCCCTATAGACGACGTACTCTGGGTAATACAGTCCCCCCTGCGAGGGTCTGCCTGCGACTGAATGGTGGCCGGGGGGCGCGTGGGACATCTTTATAGCGCTTAGTATCAGTACTAGTTGATTTTATTCGTCAATAGATGTCGTTGTTAGTTTTTAAACCTATTATCAGTATGTATGCTACATTACCTGTTCCCCCCTATAGACGACGTACTCTGGGTAATACAGTCCCCCCTGCGAGGGTCTGCCTGCGACTGAATGGTGGCCGGGGGGCGCGTGGGCCATCTTCATAGCGGTTAGTATCAGTACTAGTTGATTTTATTTCTCAATAGATGTCGTTGTTAGTTTTTAAACCTATTACCAGTATGTTTGCTACATTACCTGTTCCCCCCTATAAACCACGTACTCTGGGTAATACAGTCCCCCCTGCGAGAGTCTGCCTGCGACTGAATGGTGGCCGGGGGGCGCGTGGGCCATCTTCATAGCGGTTAGTATCAGTACTAGTTGATTTTATTCGTCAATAGATGTCGTTGTTAGTTTTTAAGCCTATTATCAGTATGTATGGTATCATTACCTGTTGGCCGTGTGATGCCGGCTAAGATGGCCGTGTGATGCCGGCTTAGAATGGCATCACCCCATTTCTTTCCTATGGGTGTCGTAAGAAGCGACTAAAGGACTCGAGGGTATCATGTGTATTGCAGTTTTAGGCGACAGGCTGACAACCTGTCACTAAGGCGATACACGACAATAGCTAAAACGGCCCTCAAATGTGTGTCAGACGTGGCGATAACGACCGTACTTTTGCGGTCGCTGACGCTCTGCCTACCCCGCAAGGGATGAAGGCGTGATGTATGTATGTATGTATGTATTACCTGTTCCCCCCTATAGACGACGTACTCTGGGTAATACAGTCCCCCCTGCGAGGGTCTGCCTGCGACTGAATGGTGGCCGGGGGGCGCGTGGGACATCTTCATAGCGGTTAGTATCAGTACTAGTTGATTTATTCTCCGATAGATGTCGTTGTTAGTTTTGAAACAACTTACAAAGAAAAGGGTGAAGGAACGCTTAGCATAGTATAGCATCACCCCATATTTTTGGTGGTATTTATGGGTGTCGTAAGAAGCGACTGAGTTGAGGTGTATAGCGATTTTAGGCGACAGACTGACAACCTGTCACAGTCTTCTGAATGACTCTAAAACTCCTGTCATACGTGGTGTAAATGGCCGTTTTTTAAAGCAGTTTACGCTCTGCCTACCCCGCATGGGATATAGGCGTGATGTAGGTATGTAAGACAGTATGTAGAAATAGTAGAAATCTTAGTATGTAAGCGAGGGTCTGCCTGCGACTAAAGTACGCCCGTTCGAATAGGCCATATTTGCCAAAATCATATGCTATGACATAAGGTCTATTCCTTTTTGTTGACAATTCTTATAGTATGCGTTTCACAGCTGTCAAATATGGCCTATTACCAGTATGTTTGCTACATTACCTGTTCGCCCCTATAGACGACGTACTCTGGGTAATACAGTCCCCCCTGCGAGGGTCTGCCTGCGACTGAATGGTGGCCGGGGGGCGCGTGGGACATCTTCATAGCGGTTAGTATCATTTATACGGCTTAGAATAGCATCACCCCATCTTTTCCGTGGGTGTCATAAGAAGCGATTGAGTTGAGATGTACTGCAATTTTAGGCGACAGGCTGACAACCTGTCACAGTCTTCTGAATGACTGTCAAACTATTGTTAAACGTGGTGTAAATGGCCGTTTTTACAGCCGTTTTCGCTCTGTATGGGATATATCTATGTATGTATGTAGTTCAGCTATAAGTGAGTTTAGTCTACTTATAACGTAAGTGAGTTCTGTCAGTAAGTGAATTTAGTTTAAGACTTTAGCTATAAGTGAGTTTAGTCCACTTGTAATGTAAGTGATTTCTGTCAGTAAGTGAATTTAGTTCAGCTATAAGTGGGTTAAGTCTGAAATAAAGTGAGTTTAGTCTGAAAGCAAGTGAGTTCTGCCTATAAGTAAGTAGAGTCTGTAAGTACAGTGTATGTTTGTATTATGTGTGTCCGTGTGTGTTATGCTACCTTACCTGTACCTTGACGTTCTAAAAGTATTCTTTATGAATCTACTTGGAAATAAAAGTTTTGAATCTTTACCTGTTCCCCCCTATAGACGACGTACTCTGGGTAATACAGTCCCCCCTGCGAGGGTCTGCCTGCGACTGAATGGTGGCCGGGGGGCGCGTGGGCCATCTTCATAGCGGTTAGTATCAGTACTAGTTGATTTTATTCGTCAACAGATGTCGTTGTTAGTTTTTAAACCTATTATCAGTATGTATGCTACATTACCTGTTCCCCCCCTATAGACGACGTACTCTGGGTAATACAGTCCCCCCTGCGAGGGTCTGCCTGCGACTGAATGGTGCCCTGGAGGCGCGTGGGCCATCTTCATAGCGGTTAGTATCAGTACTAGTTGATTTATTCTCCGATAGATGTCGTTGTTAGTTTTAAAACAAATTACACAAAAGGGTGGAGGAACGGTTTAAAAAAAATGATAGGTCTAATTTTACAGAAAACCGTTCCTTCGTTCATAGCGCTTAATGTCTTTTATAATTGCCATATAGTGCCGGGTTAGAATAGCATCACCCCAATCTCACCCTATCGTCTATCTGTGGGTGCCGTAAAAAGCTACTAAGAGTATGGCAATGTCCTTTGATAGAGGGAGTACCATGTCCTACATTGGTATGGTGTGGCTGTTATGGTATTCTGTGAACGAGTTGGGCCTGTATTAAGTGAGTTGGGCCTGTACTAAGTGAGGTGGGCCTGTATTAAGTGAGTTTGTGAATTCAGTAAGTGAATTTCAGTATATTGTAACCAACTGTAAGTAAGGTTAGTTTGAGAGTCACTTCGGCTTTGAATGACGCGATATCACAGTGTATTTCTATAGAATGATATATTTATTACCTGTTCGCCCCTATAGACGACGTACTCTGGGTAATACAGTCCCCCCTGCGAGGGTCTGCCTGCGACTGAATGGTGGCCGGGGGGCGCGTGGGACATCTTCATAGCGGTTAGTATCAGTACTAGTTGATTTTATTCGTCAATAGATGTCGTTGTTAGTTTTAAAACACTTATAAAAGGGTGAAAGAACGGTTTTTGAAAAATGATAGGTATAATTTCACAGACAGAATAGTCCTTCGTTCATAGCGCTTACTATCATTTATAAGTGCCATATGGTGCCGGTTTAGAATAGCATCACCCCAATCTCATCCTATCATCTATCTGTGGGTATCGTAAAAAGCTACTAAGGGTATGGCAATGTCCTTTGATAGAGGGAGGACCATGTCCTACAGTGGTATATTGTGGCTGTTATGGTATTTCCGCGAGCGAGATGGACCTGTATTAAGTGAGTTTGTGAATTCAGTAAGTGAGTTACAGCATACTGTAACCAACTGTAAGTATGGTTAGTTTGAGAGTCAATTCGTCTTCGAATGTATGAGTGTATTTCTATAGTATAATACATTACCTGTTCCCCCCTATAGACGACGTACTCTGGGTAATACAGTCCCCCCTGCGAGGGTCTGCCTGCGACTACAGTACGCCCGTTCTAATAGGCCATATTTTCCAAAATCATATGCTATGACATAAGGTCTATTTCTCTTTGTTGACATTTCTCATAGTATGGGTTTCACGGCTGTCAAATGTGGCCTATTACCAGTATGTATGCTACATTACCTGTTCGCCCCTGTAGACGACGTACTCTGGGTAATACAGCCCCCCCTGCGAGGGTCTGCCTGCGACTACAGTACGGCCGTTCTAATAGGCCATATTTGCCAAAATCATATGCTATGACATAATGTCTATTTCTCTTTGTTAACATTTTTTATAGAGTACGTTTCATACATGGCCTATTACCAGTATGTATGCTACATTACCTGTTCGCCCCTGTAGACGACGTACTCTGGGTAATACAGTCCCCCCTGCGAGGGTCTGCCTGCGACTGAATGGTGCCCTGGAGGTGCATGGGCCATCTTCATAGCGCTTAGCATGGTGAAGGCTCGGCCAAGGGTCACGCGACATAGCAGCATTTGTCTGCGAAACAAAGTATTTATGTAAGTAACTAGGTGTACTGTGTGGTAGCGGCTGAGAATACTGCCACCCCTAGTCCACTAAGGGTGTTTCGTAAAACGCGACGTAGAGTTTTTGACCTCGGCTGAATATCTGTTGACTATGGTCAACCACATGGAGGCGGTGATACCACCTACAAGAGCATTCCCTAAGAGGGCTGACGTCAGGCAGGTGACCGATCAAGAAACATTGATGATTTGGGATTAGGGCAGGCAGATGATGATGTAAGTAACTAAGTAAGTAATAAAACTTTAACTTTAATAAAAACGCCAATGAAATATCGTTGAGAGCGACCACTTTTAGACAAATTTAGGAAAGACGAGTTTCATGTTTATACATTACATTATTGTGATTAATATTTGTATTTACGTTAGTATATGTATGTATATTGGTTCGATTTTTGAGTGGCCCATGTCCAGCAGCGGACTGTTGAATATACTGACCTATGACAAAGGTAGCAGCTTCTATCCTTGTGCGTAGGACATCCGGATCCCCCACCGAAACCGTACACATATTGGTTCGATTTTGAAGAGTGCTCCGCGAAGTATATACCCGCGCCGAACATGCCACCTGGGAATAAAAAAAATAATATTTATGTTTAAAACTTGAGGAAACGAAATATACGAGAATGACAATTGAAACTATATGTCGAATAACAAATGCTAGAGAATGACAATTGAAACTATATGTCGAATAACAAATGCTAGAGAGACAAAACATCGCATGATATTCAACCTAATAATTATAATAACTAATGTAAGAAAGATCAATCACCGATAATGACGAATCACGGAATGACAAATGAAATAATAAAACGAATGCTAGAATTAAGAAACGCCGAATGACAAAGGTTTGAACGACTAAGTAATTACTGAATGGCAAATGATTGCATAATGAATAGCCGAAAAGTTGATCATCAAAATAGGCATCACCGAATGACGAATGATATTGAAAAATTTATTCTGACCAATATAGGCGTGTCTTTCATCAAATCCCTTCTGCACAATAGCGTTGATAAAAGGTGATCCATCGAACATCATTATTTCTGTATGGTTCCGAATGGTTTAATATCGCATATAATAGCGGTGTGGTGGTGGTGGTGGCGCATGCGCTCCACATTCTTTCATACAGTAGTCCTAAAACGCGGTATCGAAGTGTTTCCGCCGATCGCTATACTGGGTTATTTTTTAGTCAGTGCGCAAACTTTGCAGGGTGGTTTCTACTCGTGATTCTGAACAATTTCTATTATGGGACCACCTGCGAATTCGCAAAAAAAAATTTGGATGTTTCATAGAAAAATTCATACCTACTCGGCAAAAATGTATGGAACAACCAAAAATTTTTTTTGGATTTCGTAGGTGGCCCCATAGTAAAAGTAGTTCAGAATCACGAGTAGAAACATCCTGCAAAGTTTGCGCACTGACTAAAAAATAACCCTGTATATACAACTTCCAAACATGTCCGGTTGGACCAGTCGGTCCCCTGGTCACAACACCCGACCAGGCAGGTAGCTACCATTATTCTTCCTCCGCCGTCATTTGGCCAACTGGCCTCATCACTCCTCCTTAAGCTTCTTACCGATATAGGCGAGTCGTTCGTCAAATCCCTTCTGCACAATAGCGTTGATGAAAGGCGATCCATGGAACAGCATCCTCTCATTCGGTTGTCCCGCTTCCTCTACATATATCACGCCTATATCCCTTGCGGGGGAGGTAGAGAATACAAGACACTCACCTATATAAGCGTGTCGTTCATCAAATCCCTTCTGTACTATAGCGTTGATGAAAGGCGATCCATGGAACAGCATCCTCTCATTTGGCTGTCCCGCTTCTTCGCCAACCTCGCGACGCCGATGTTGATACATACATACATATATCACGCTAATATCCCTTGCGGGGAAGGCAGAGCGAAAACGGCTGTATAAACAGCCATTTGCAAGTTTTCCTAGATTCCCAGGATGACAAATGACATGGGCCGAATGGCCTAATATCAAATAAATCTCTTACCTATATACGCGTGTCGTTCATCAAATCCCTTCTGCACAATAGCGTAGATGAAAGGCGATCCATAGAACAACATTCTTTCTAAATAACTAACTAATAAATGACGAATCACCGAATGACGTTAGGCCATGAAGACGAATGGCGTAATATCGAATACTATAAACTTGTAAATGACCCAGTTTAGTCTACTTTTATTACTATTGTGAACCACTGGCTGTAAGTTATCCTGTAAAAATAACAAATAAAATAAAAGCATGTCGTTCATCAAATCCCTTTTGCACTATAGCGTTGATGAAAAGCGATCCATGGAATATCATCCTCTCATTAGGTTGTCCCGCTTCTTCACCGACCTCACGACGCCGATGTTGATACATACATACATATATCACGCTAATATCCCTCAAAGGGAAGACAGAGCGAAAACGGCTGTATAAACAGCCATTTGCAAGTTTTCCTAGATTCCCAGGATGACAAATGATATGGGGACGAATGGCGTAATATCAAATAAATCTCTTACCTATATAAGCATGTCGTTCGTTAAAGCCCTTCTGTACAATAGCGTTGATGAAAGGCGATCCATGGAAGAGCATCCTCTCATTCGGTTGTCCCGCTTCTTCGCCGACCTCGCGACGCCGATGTTAATACATACATACATATATCACGCTAACATCCCTTGCGAGGAAGGCAGAGCGAAAATGGCTTTACATGTAATGACAAAGACCTGAGGATGAAGTGTTTAATATCGAATATAATAGCGATGTGGCGACGCGCATGCGCTCCACGTTTTTTCATACAGTCCTAAAACGCGGTATCGAAGTGTTTTCGCGGATCGCTATATATACCACTTGCAAACATGTCCGGTTGGACCAGTCGGTCCCCTGGTTACAACACCCGACCAGGCGGGTAGCTAACCTCATCTTTCCTCCGTCGTCACTCAGCCAGTTGGCCTCATCAGTCCTAAAGACTCTTACCTATATAAGCATGTCTTTCATCAAATCCCTTTTGCACAATAGCGTTGATGAAAGGCGATCCATGGAACAGCATCCTCTCATTAGGCTGTTCCGCTTCCTCGCCGACCTCTGGGGTGATGCTATTCTAACCTAGCACCATATGAGTATACTAGTCTCTTACCAATATAAGCGTGTCTTTCATCAAATCCATTCTGCACAATAGCGTTGATGAAAGGCGAACCATGGAAGAGCATCCTCTCGTTAGGTTGTCCTGCTTCCTCGCCTACCTCGCGACGCCGATGTTGGTACATACATACATATATCACGCCAATATCACTCGAGGAGAAGGCAGAGCGTAAACAGCTATTCACGCCAAGACTGACAAAAGTTTGAGATTACTTTCACACATAATCGTTACTTTACCGGGTCTCAACGCGATAGTTTTTAGGTAAATAAGCGATTTACCTGGAACCCGATGTTCCAACTGAGTCGCGTCAGATATTATTAAGTCAATATTGTGGGTAGCGGAAGATCTAGTCGCCCATCGGCCAGATGACAACAACTCGCTTGTATTTCAGTCTGCCCGCGACCATGACTGATGCTATTTTAAGCCGGCACCACACGATACTCACCTATATAAGCGTGTCGTTCGTCAAATCCCTTCTGCACAATAGCGTTGATGAAGGGCGATCCATGGAACAGCATTCTTTCATTAGGTTGTCCCGCCTCTTCGCCGACCTCCTTTAGGGTGATGCTATTCTAAGCCGGCACCATACAGCATGAGTAGACACTTACCTATATACGCGTGTCGTTCGTCATATCACCGAATCACCGAATTACGAATCACCGAATGGCAAATGACGTAAAGACGAATGACCTAAAGACAAATTGCCTAATATCAAGTTTAAGCCTCTTACCGATATAAGCGTGTCGTTCATCGAAGCCCTTCTGTACAATAGCGTTGATGAAAGGCGATCCATGGAACAGCATCCTCTCATTAGGTTGTCCCGCCTCTTCGCCAACCTCCTTTGGGGTGATGCTATTCTAAGCCGGCACCATACAGCAAAAATGACGATTCACAGAATGACAAACGACGCCAATGTTTATACATACGGGGTGTAAGGGACAGCTCTCCGAATACTGATAGGGTGCAATCAGACCATGAAACTGAACAACTTCCCATTGAAATTTTTTTCAGGAGACGTAAAAATTTTTTCGACCTCCCATACAAAATTACGATGAGCTGACTGCATTTAGTATGGGAAGTCAAAAAATTTTTTACGTCTCCTGAAATTTTTTTCAATGGGAAGTTGTTCAGTTTCATGGTCTGATTGCACCCTATTAGTATTCGGAGAGCTGTCCCTAACACCCTGTATATATATCACGCTAATATCCCTTGCTTGGGAGGCAGAGCGTACACGGCTGGAGAAAACAGCCATTTACACCACGTCTTACAAAAGTTTGAGAGGTATTCAGAAGACTTTGTATCACCTAAAATTGCAATACACATCAACTCTCAAATCCCTTAGTCGCTTCTTACAACCACGGGAAAGACGTCATGGTGTGATGCTATTCTAAGCCACACGGCATAAATGACGAATCACCAAATGACAAAGAATTTAAGACGAATGACATCGAATATAATAGACACTTACCTATATAGGCGTGTCGTTCATCGAATCCCTTCTGTACAATAGCGTTGATGAAGGGCGATCCATGGAACAGCATCCTCTCATTAGGTTGTCCCGCTTCCTCACCGCCCTTTTAGGGTGATGCTATTCTAAGCCAGCACCATACAGCATGAGTAGACACCTTAGAGTATATATAAGCAAGCTATAGAGTGCGCATTAGGCCCCGCGGCGTACTGTCAAATACAGTTAGCTCCCTAGATACGCAATACAGACGTCAAATGTATGAGGTTCAGTAGTGCTGTCACTGGCGTTTTGCTACTGACAGACAGAGAGGTTGCGTCCATACTACTGCCGACAGTTCTAACTTTTTAGACGCACTCTATAGTTTGCTTACATATACTCTAAGATTTGGGGTGATGCTTTTTTAAGTTCACCACTTACCTATATAAGCATGTCGTTCGTCGAATCCCTTCTGTACAATAGCGTTGATGAAAGGCGAACCATGGAAGAGCATCCTCTCATTAGGTTGTCCCGCCTCCTCACCGACCTCGCTACGCCGATGTTTATACATACATATATCACGCTGATATCCCTTGCTGGGAAGGCAGAGCATAAATAGCTTTAAAAACGGCCATATACATCACGTATGAGAAAATTTTGAGAGCCTATAATTGCAAATCACATCAACTCTCAAATCCCATAGTCGCTTTGACACCCACGGCAAAGAAAGAAAAGTAAAGTATAGTACCTATATAAGCATGTCGTTCGTCGAAGCCTTTTTGTACAATAGCGTTGATGAAAGGCGATCCATGGAAGAGCATCCTCTCGTTCGGTTGTCCCGCTTTCTCACCAACCTCTAGAGTGATGTTATTCTAACCTAGCACCATATGAATATACTAGTCTCTTACCTATGTAAGCGTGTCGTTCGTCAAATCCCTTCTGCACTATAGCGTTGATGAAAGGCGATTCATGGAACAGCATTCTCTCATTAGGTTGTCCCGCTTCGTCACCGACCTCCTTTAGGGTGATGCTATTCTAACCTAGCACCATATGAATATACTAGTCTCTTACCTATATAAGCATGTCGTTCGTCAAATCCCCAAATCAACGAAATACGAATCACCTAATGACAAATGACTAAAGACGAAAAACCGAATATCGAATATGAATCTCTTACCTATATACGCGTGTCGTTCATCAAATCCCTTCTGTACAATAGCGTTGATAAACGGCGATCCATGGAACAGCATTCTCTCATTCGGTTGTCCCGCTTCCTCGCCAACCTCTAGGGTGATGCTATTTTAAGCCGGCACCATACAGCATGAGTAGACACTCATCAATATACGCGTGTTGTTCGTCAAATCACCGAATCACCGAATTATGTATCACCAAATTAAGAACCACCGAATTACGAATCACCGAATTACGAATCACCGAATGGCAAATGACGTAAAGACAAATTACCTAATATCAAGTTTAGGTAAGGTATCTTACCGATGTAGGCGTGTCTTTCGTCAAATCCCTTCTGCACAATAGCGTTGATGAACGGCGATCCATGGAACAGCATTCTCTCATTAGGTTGTCCCGCCTCCTCGCCTACCTCGCGACGCCGATGTTTATACATACATACATATATCACGCTAATATCCCTCGAGGGGAAGGCAGAGCGAAAAAGGCTGTATAAACAGCCATTTGCAAGTTTTCCTAGATTCACAGAATGACAAATGACATGGGGACGAATGGCCTAATATCAAATAAATCTCTTACCTATATAAGCGTGTCGCTCGTCAAATCCCTTCTGTACAATAGCGTTGATGAAAGGCGATCCATGGAAGAGCATCCTCGGTTGTCTCGCTCCCTCACCGACCTCTTCTGGGGTGATGCTATTCTAAGCCGGCACCACACGGCAGAAGTAGACACTCACGAATATAAGCGTATCGTTCGTCAAATCCCTTCATCCATGGAACAACATTCTTTATAACTAACTAATAATAAATGACGAATCACCGAATAGCAAATGACGTAAGGATGAATGACCTAAAGACAAATGACCTTAAGACGAATGACCTAAAGACAAATTACCTAATATCAAGTTTAAGTCTCTTACCAATATAAGCGTGTCGTTCATCAAATCCCTTCTGTACAATAGCGTTGATGAAAGGCGATCCATGGAAGAGCATCCTCTCATTAGGCTGTCCCGCTTCCTCGCCGACCTCCTTTAGAGTGATGCTATTCTAAGCCGGCACCATACAGCATGAGTAGACACCTAAGAGTATAAATCATAAACAAGCTATAGAGTGCGCATATCGGTCCGCACCGTATTATCAAAGCGTAAGCATTTGCTCCCTAGATACAGACGTCAAATGTATGAGAAGTCATAGGGCCTTACCACAAAAAAGTTAGACCAGTGTTGAACGCGTGTCTAGCGTTTTTTTTGTATGAAGTTTTATTTTAGACACGCGTTCAACACTGGTCTAACTTTTTTGTGGTAATGCCCCTAGAGTTTAAATAGTGTTGTCACTGATGGACACAGAGGTTGCGTCCAGACTACTGCCGACAGTTCTAACTTTTTAGGCGCACTCTATAGCTTGCTTATATATACTCTAAGGTCGACACTCACCTATGTAGGCGTGTCGTTCATCAAATCCCTTCTGTACAATAGCGTTGATGAAAGGCGATCCATGGAACAGCATCCTCTCATTAGGTTGTCCCGCTTCTTCGCCGACCTCTGGGGTGATGCTATTCTAAGCCGGCACCACACGGCATGAGTAAGCACTTACCAATATACGCGAGCAGTTCGTCAAATCCCTTCATCCATGGAACAACATTCTTTCTAACTAACTAACTAATGATAAATGACGAATCACCGAATGGCAAATGACGTAAAGACGAATGACCTAAAGACGAATGACCTTATATTGAATATAATAGTCTCTTACCAATATAAGCATGTCGTTCATCAAATCCCTTCTGTACAATAGCGTTGATGAAAGGCGATCCATGGAACAGCATCCTCTCATTAGGTTGTCCCGCTTCTTCGCCGACCTCTGGGGTGATGCTATTCTAAGCCGGCACCACACGGCATGAGTAAGCACTTACCAATATACGCGAGCAGTTCGTCAAATCCCTTCATCCATGGAACAACATTCTTTCTAACTAACTAACTAATGATAAATGACGAATCACCGAATGGCAAATGACGTAAAGACGAATGACCTAAAGACGAATGACCTTATATTGAATATAATAGTCTCTTACCAATATAAGCATGTCGTTCATCAAATCCCTTCTGTACAATAGCGTTGATGAAAGGCGATCCATGGAACAGCATCCTCTCATTAGGTTGTCCCGCCTCCTCGCCGACCTCACGACGACGATGTTAATAAATACATACATTTATCACGCTAATATCCCTTGCGGGGAAGGCAGAGCGAAAACGGCTGTATAAACAGCCATTTGAAAGTTTTTCTAGATACACAGAATCACAAATGACATGGGGACGAATGGCCTAATATCAAATAAATCTCTTACCTATATAGGGTGTATTTTTATTAGTGGCGGATCCGTTAAGGGTGTGTTCTGTCAATGAAATTGAACAACTTTCCCCAAGGAACATAGGTCGAAATATAAAAAAAAAATTTGGCCCTCCCATACAAATTGACCCGGCCGGCCAACACACTTAGTATGGGAAGACCAAATTTTTTTTTCGTATTTCGACCTATGTTCCTTGGGGAAAGTTGTTCAGTTTCATTGACAGAACACACCCTTAACGGATCCGCCACTAATAAAAATACACCCTATATAAGCATGTCGTTCGTCGAATCCCTTCTGTACAATAGCGTTGATGAAAGGCGATCCATAAAACAGCATGCTCTCTAAATAACTAACTAATAAATGACGAATCACCGAATGACATTAGGCCATGAAGACGAATGGCGTAATATCGAATACTATAAACTTGTAAATGGCCCACTTTAGTCTACTTTTATTACTATTGTGAACCACTGGCTGTAAGTTTTCCTGTAAAAATAATCTCTAACTTATATAAGCGTGTCTTTCATCGAATCCCTTCTGCACAATAGCGTTGATGAAAGGCGATCCATGGAACAGCATTCTCTCGTTCGGTTGTCCCGCTTCCTCGCCTACCTCCTTTGGGGTGATGCTATTCTAAGCCAGCACCGCACTGCATCAGTAGACACCTTATATAAAGCAAGCTATAGAGTGCGCCTAAAAAGTTAGAACTGTTGGCAGTAAGGTGCACACAACCTCTATGGCTGTCAGTAGCAAAACGTCAGTGACAGTACTATTGAATCTCTTTAAATTCTCATACATTTGACGTCTGTATCTAGGGAGCAACTGTTTACGCTTTGACAGAATGGCGAGGGGCCTAACGCGCTCTCTATAGCTTGCTTATAAATACTCTAAGGGGGTAATGCTATCAAGACACTCACCTATATAAGCGTGTCTTTCATCAAATCCCTTCTGTACAATAGCGTTGATGAAAGGCTATCCATGGAAGAGCATTCTCTCGTTCGGCTGTCCCGCCTCTTCACCGACATCCTATAGAGTGATGCTATTCTAAGCCGGCACCATACAGTAGACACTTACCTATATAAGCATGTCGTTCGTCAAATCCCTTCTGTACTATAGTGTTGATGAATGGCGATCCATGGAACAGCATCCTCTCATTTGGCTGTCCCGCTTCTTCGCCGACCTTCTTTGGGATGATGCTATTCTAAGCCGGCACCACACAGCATTAGTAGGCACTTACGCGTGTAGTTCGTCAAATCCCTTCATCCATGGAACAACATTCTTTCTAACTAACTAACTAATTATAAATGACGAATCACCGAATGGCAAATGACGTAAAGACGAAAGACCTAAAGACGTATGATCTAAAGACGAATGACCTAAAGACTAATGACCTAAAGACAAATTACCTAATATCAAGTTTAATTCTCTTACCTATATAAGCATGTCGTTCGTCAAGTCCCTTCTGTACAATAGCGTTGATGAAAGGCGATCCACGGAACAGCATTCTCTCATTAGGTTGTCCCGCTTCCTCGCCGACCTCGCGACGACGATGTTTATACATACATACTGGGTTATTTTTTAGTCAGTGCGCAAACTTTGCAGGGTGTTTCTACTCGTGATTCTGAACAACTTTTACTATGAGGCCACCTGCGAATTCGCAAAAAAATTTTTGGATGTTCCATAGAAAAACTCATACCTACTCGGCAAAAATGTATGAAACACCCAAAATTTTTTTTTAGATTTCAGTGGTGGCCCCATAGTAAAAGTTGTTCAGAATAACGAGTAGAAACATCCTGCAAAGTTTGCGCACTGACTAAAAAATAACCCTGTATATATATCACGCTAATATCCCTTGCGGGGAAGGTAGAGCATACACGACACTCACCTATATAAGCGTGTCGTTCATCAAATCCCTTCTGCACAATAGCGTTGATGAAAGGCGATCCACGGAACAGCATTCTCTCATTAGGTTGTCCCGCTTCCTCGCCGACCTCGCGACACCGATGTAAATACATATATACATCACGCTAATATCCCTCGCGGGGAAGGTAGAGCGTAAACGGCTATTCACGCCACGACTGACAAAAGTTTGAGATTAATTTCACACGTATTAGTTACTTTACCGGGTCTCAACGCGATAGTTTTTAGGTAAATAAGCGATTTACCTGGAACCCGACGTTTCGAGTGAGTCGCATCAGATATTATTAAGTCAATATGTGGGCAGCGGAAGATCTAGTCGTCCATCGGCCAGATGACAACAACTCGTTTGTATTTCAGTCTGCCCGCGACCATTATTCTAAGCCGGCAGCGAGCCATGGAACAACATTCTTTCTGAATAACTAACTAATAAATTACGAATCACCGAAAAATTTGCTAAAAACGAATGGTCTAACATCTAATATTATATAGTCTCTTACCTATATAAGCATGTCGTTCATCGAATCCCTTCTGTACAATAGCGTTAATGAAGGGCGATCCATGGAAGAGCATTCTCTCATTAGGTTGTCCCGCGTCCTCGCCTACCTCGCCACGCCGATGTTTATACATACATACATACATATATCACGCCAATATCCCTCGCGGGGAAGGCAGAGCGTAAACGGCTGTAAAAACGTCCATTTACAGCCTAAAATTGCAATACACTTCAACTCTGAAATCCCTTAGTCGCTAAAGATATGGGATCTTTCCAGTGGGTGTCGTAAGAAGCGACTAAGGGATTTGAGAGTGCTACTCTAAGCCGGCACATGAGTAGACACTTACCTATATAAGCGTGTCGTTCTTCAAATCCCTTCTGTACAATAGCGTTGATAAAAGGCGACCCATGGAACAGCATTCTTTCTAAATAACTAACTAATAAATGACGAATCACCGAATGACATTAGGCCATGAAGACGAATGGCGTAATATCGAATACTATAAACTTGTAAATGGCCCAGTTTAGTCTACTTTTATTACTATTGTGAACCACTGGCTATAAGTTTTCCTGTAAAAATAACAAATAAAATAATAACCTCTTACCTATATAAGCGTGTCGTTCATCAAATCCCTTCTGCACAATAGCGTTGATGAAAGGCGATCCATGGAAGAGCATCCTCTCATTCGGTTGTCCCGCCTCTTCGCCTACCTCGCGACGCCGATATTTATACATACATACATCACGCTAATATCCCTTGCGGGGATGGCAGAGCGAAAACGGCTGTATAAACAGCCATTTGCAAGTTTTCCTAGATTCCCAGGATGACAAATGACATGGGGACGAATGGCCTAATATCAAATAAATCTCTTACCTATATAAGCATAACGTTCGTCGAATCCCTTCTGCACAATAGCGTAGATGAAAGGCGATCCATAGAACAACATTCTTTCTAAATAACTAACTAATAAATGACGAATCACCGAATGACATTAGGCCATGAAGACGAATGGCGTAATATCGAATACTATAAACTTGTAAATGGCCCAGTTTAGTCTACTTTTATTACTATTGTGAACCACTGGCTGTAAGTTTTCCTGTAAAAATAACAAATAAAATAAAATAATAATCACTTACCTATATACGCGTGTCGTTTGTCGAATCCCTTCTGCACAATAGCGTTGATGAAAGGCAATCCATGGAACAGCATCCTCTCATTCGGTTCTCCCGCTTCCTCTACATATATCACGCCTATATCCCTTGCGGGGAAGGTAGAGCATACACGACACTCACCTATATAAGCATGTCGTTCGTCGAATCCCTTCTGTACAATAGCATTAATGAAAGGCGATCCATGGAACAGCATTCTCTCGTTCGGTTGTCCCGCCTCCTCGCCGACCTCGCGACGCCGATGTTTATACATACATATATCACGCTAATATCCCTTGCGGGGATGGCAGAGCGAAAACGGCTGTACAAACAGCCATTTGCAAGTTTTCCTAGATTTCCAGGACGACAAATAACATGGGGACGAATGGCCTAATATCAAATAAATTTCTTACCTATATAAGCATGTCTTTCATCGAATCCCTTCTGTACTATAGCGTTGATGAAAGGCGATCCATGGAACAGCATTCTCTCGTTCGGCTGTCCCGCTTCTTCGCCCACCTCGCGACGCCGATGTTCATACATACATACATATATCACGCCAATATCCCTCGAGGGGAAGGCAGAGCGAAAACGGCTGTATAAACAGTCATTTGCAAGTGTTCCTAGATTCCCAGGATGACAAATGACATGGGGACGAATGGCCTTATATCGAATATAAGTTTCTTACCTATATAAGCGTGTCGTTCATCAAATCCCTTCTGTACGATAGCGTTGATAAAAGGCGATCCATGGAAGAGCATCCTCTCGTTCGGTTGTCCCGCTTTCTCACCAACCTCTAGGGTGATGCTATTCTAAGCCGGCACCATACAGCATGAGTAGACACTTACCTATATACGCGTGTCGTTCGTCAAATCACGGAATCACCGAATTACGAAACGCCGAATTACGAATCACTGAACTACGAATCTCAGAATTACGAATCACCTAATGGCAAATGACGTAAAGACGAATGACCTAAAGACAAATTATACCTAATATCAAGTTTAAGTCTCTTACCTATGTAGGCGTGTCGCTCATCAAATCCCTTCTGTACAATAGCGTTGATGAAAGGCGATCCATGGAACAGCATCCTCTCGTTCGGCTGTCCTGCTTCCTCTTCATAATATATCACGCCTATATCCCTTGCGGGGAAGGTAGAGCATACAAGACACTTACCTATATAAGCGTGTCGTTCGTCAAATCCCTTCTGTCCTTTAGGTGCATAATGTCCATTTTGCAAAATGTCCAGTGGTGAAAAAATGTCCAGTTTGCATAATGTCCAGTTTGCAAAATGTCCAGTTTGCAAAATGTCCAATTGCAAAAAGTCCAGTTTGCAAAATGTCCAGTTCGCAATAAGTCCAGTTTACATGAAATACTGGGTCACTGACCCATGTGTTTTGGGGAAAGTTGTTCGCTTTTATGGTCGGAACTCACCCCTTATTTCGCTAATTGAACTTTTGCAAACTCGTCATTTTTCAAGTCAGATAATCTTCAAACTGGACATTTTGCAATTGGACATTTTGCAAACTGGACATTTTACAAACTGGACATTTTGCAAACTGGACATTTTGCAAACTGGACATTATGCAAACTGGACATTTTTTCACCACTGGACATTTTGCAAAATGGACATTATGCACCTAAAGGCCTTCTGTACAATAGCGTTGATGAAAGGCGATCCATGGAACAGCATTCTCTCATTACGCTGTCCCGCTTCCTCGCCTACCTCGCGACGTCGATGTTTATACATACATACATACATACATATATCACGCTAATATCCCTCGCAGGGAAGACAGAGCGAAAACAGCTGTATAAACAGCCATTTGCAAGTGTTCCTTGATTCACAGAATGACAAATGACCTGAAGACGACTGACCTAATATCGAATATAATAGACACTCACCTATGTAGGCATGTCGTTCGTCAAATCCCTTCTGTACAATAGCGTTGATGAAAGGCGATCCATGGAAGAGCATCCTCTCGTTAGGTTGTCCTGCTTCTTCGCCTACTTCGCGACGACGATGTTGGTACCGCTCCCATAGACGGCCGTTCACTATCTTCTGGATCTGTAGAAGAAAAAAAAAAGATTAGAGGGATGCGCAAAGGTTGCGCTGACAACCAAAGAATATCCACTTTATTTGATAAAGGCGGGAAATCATTGGAAACATTTCGGGGAAAAATTCCTGCCAGATTTTATACATACAAAAGTTCCCCAATAAATGTTGTCAATGAAGACGAATTCATATAATGTTGCGGGACAAAGTTTCTAACGAGGGTGCGCCTTCATTGGGAATTTTTCGGGAACATTGTCCCGTATACTTGTATCGGATACAATGTCACAAATATTTTGTTCCCTATGAATACCCGCCTTTGAAGGTACGTCTTTTAGTGACTAAAGTTTTTTCCTAAAGAACTTACTTACTTAATATTTTTATGGAACTATCGATTCTAATACAAAGTTCACATCTGGTTTCAAAAAGTTTGGTCAAACTAAAGTCCAGGTTAGGCAATTCGGGATACACATTTTCTTACTATCAAACGCTATCTCTTTCTGTCAAATTGGGTTATGTTAGCTTAGAAAACGTAGTGTCATGACCAGCGTAAGCGGGAGGCGAAGTTACGCTGGTCGCGTGGTATCAAAGTATTACGACACAATGCGAATGGACTACAAAAAGCACTTACTTTGACCACATTATAGTGCGAATAAACGCCACCGGCGCCATCTCTGTGCGCCCGCACCGAAGCTTGCATTTCCCGCTCGATGATCGCGTACTCGGATTCGTCCTCACAACCAGACAGTGACATAAACTACTATTCTTCTTCTTCTTCTTCTTCTTTTTCGTATGGGACACCGAGTCGTTTCAACGACCCGATGAACCCTGGTGTCAGAGTTTTTCAACCGCCTACTGCAAGTAGCAGGCCTCTGATATGGTTGTGTAACGACCGCCGTCATAGACAGCAACCGGGACCGACGGCTTAACGTGCCCATCCGAAGCACGGAACCATCTTACTTGCGGACAATCAGGTGGTTCAGCCTGCAATGTCCTAAGCAGACTGGGAACAAATTCACAAAGTGATAAATATCAACTTTGTGAGTGACCCCACCGGGAATTGAACCCGAAACCTTTGCGTGGCAGGCAGGCATACTAACCACTGCGCCACATAAACTACTATTAAAGAGCACTTACTTTGACCACATTATAGTGCGAGTACACCCCACCAGCGCCATCTCTGTGCGCGCGCACCGAAGCTTGCATTTCCCGCTCGATGATCGCGTACTCGGATTCGTCCTCACAACTATTGCATAAACTACTATAGAGCACTTACTTTGACCGCATTATAGTGCGAATATAAACTACTATAGAGCACTTACTTTGACCGCATTATAGTGCGAATATAAACTACTATAGAGCACTTACTTTGACCACATTGTAGTGCGAATAAACTACTATTAAAAAGCACTTACTTTGACCACATTATAGTGGGAGTAAACGCCACCAGCGCCATCTCTGTGCGCGCGCACCGAAGCTTGCATTTCCCGTTCGATGATCGCGTACTCGGACTCGTCCTCGCAGCCCTCGCCGGCCACCACGTCGACCAGAGTCGTGCCGCCGTACCATTCTGGGAAAACATTAAAAACAATATATTATAATACTTTGTAGATTTTTTTCCACAAGATAGTAATTTCGAATACTTGGTGTTTTAATCAAACACTAGATATTGATATTATTGTTAATACCAACGAAACAAGTGGAAAAAATTCACGCCCCCGACAGGATTCGAACCCATGTCTTCTGACAAGCCGGGTCAGACGTGCTAACCGTTACACCACCGAGGCTCTACCCGAGGTGTCGAAATTGTGAACTAACTTCATGCTTGCCTAGGTAGTGACTATTCACTCTTGCTTCAAAAACCTTACTTGATGTGCTTGAAGTGAATGCCTGGCTGCTTTAGTAGCCTATGTCGATGACCATATGATGCTACACCAACCGCTTTCAGGTCTTCATGTGACATTTGTGATAGGATGTCCACTTTAGCGTTATAAACTAGTTTCATGACGGTTTTTCTAGTGCATAACTAGTGTTTAAATTATAGAAACACGAATGATCACAATATGAGTGACCGAATGACAAATGTCCACAACATTAATGGCCGAATAATGAATGGCGAGCAGCTGCTTTAAACACCGAATAGCTATATGACTAATGGAATCGACTGAATACCAAACGACCGAAGCACCATTGGCCTAAAAATGAATAACCGAATAGTAAGTTACCTGATTGTGCTTGAAGTGAATGCCTGGCTGCCTTCAGTAGCCTATGTCGATGACCGTATGCGGCTACACCAACCGCTCTTAAATCTTCGTGCGACATTTCAGATAGGATGTCCACGGTTATTGGTTCTTGGATTTATTTTAGTTTCTTTCGTGATAGTGAGTAACCAAATAATTGAATGCATTACGTATGACCGAATAATGAATACCAAACTGTGCCCAAATAAAGAATGATCACAATATAATTAATAGCCACATAATGAATCACCTAAATAACAATGAACCTAAGGACGATTGGCCTAGTAATGAATAAACGAATTAGCTATAATTTTTAAAATATAGCTCGAGCTCTGTGACAGTCAGTCAGATCCGCACTAAAACTGAAGTAAACACAGGAAAATGGACCCTATGTCATAGCAGTTTTCCAAATCTGTCTGCTGTCCCAGGTATCAAGCTAGATTTTACACACTAGAGTATAGTTACCTGATTGTGCTTGAAGCGAATGCCTTGCCACCTTCAGTAGCCTATGTCGATGACCGTATGCCGCTACACCAACTGCCCTCAAATCTTCATGTGACATTTCAGATAGGATGTCCACGGTTATACACAATGGCGCTATTTGTTATTTTTGGGACTGTTCTTGCAGTCAATAACAATATAACCAATAATCTACATTATTAATGCCCAAATAACGATTGACCATAAAATTATTGATCGAAGAAATACGAACAACCGAATACTGAAAAGTCGAAACTAACTTATGGAGATTTTCTGAATAACAATGGACCAAAAGATGACTGATCATCTACTAACGAATAAGGGAATAAAAAAACTCTTTACCTGATTGTGCTTGAAGTGAATGTCTGGCTGCCTTCAGTAACCTATGTCGATGACCGTATGCCGCCACTCCAACCGCCCTCAGATCTTCGTGCGACATTTCTGATAGGATGTCCACGGTTATCTGTTCGCGTTCCAGTACGGTTGAGAGTTGCTCCAGGCCGATACTGCGAAAAAATAAATGTAGGATAAGTTATATGGGAAGCGCACATCGAGAAAGTTTGTGGTAAGTTGGGGGGTGCTTGCTTTGCATTGTGGCGGTTGGCTAGAGTGGTGCCTCGCGCAGTGGCTCGCTCCTGTTACTTTGCCACCGTACATTCGCTCTTAACATACGGCGCCGAGCTGTGGGGGTGCGCTGCTGAGTGGCAGCGTGCCTTCCGTATGCAAAAAAGGGCCATCAGAGCGATTGTAAATGTGGCACAGGACGAGTCCGCCAAGCCATTCTTTTCCGAGCTGGGTATACTTACTTTCCCGTCGTTGGTTATATACCAAATAGCCATATATGCCCATACGCACCTAGCAGACTACCGCCTACGCGGTGATCTCGCCATCAAGTCACTGCGTCATGCAGGAAGACTTCAGCCTATCAAGCATAGACTAGCCAAGTCATCAAAACTGACTCATGTGATGGCACCCTCAATCTACAATAGGTTACCTAAATCGGTCACGGAAGCCCCATCGTTGCAGTGTTTCAAGAGTAGGCTTAAACGCTGGCTACTTGAGCACACCTTCTACAGTCTAAATGAATTTTTTGAAATTAAGCTGACTTGACTTTTCTTTTGAAATCAATGTTTGTTGTTTTATGAAATTATATTTTATGTTTTATTGTACCTATATGGTAACGTTGACTCGTATATTCTATTTTTGACATTGTTTAATTTTAGTTTTATTTTAATTTATTATTTTTTATTTTGATTTTTTAATTGTACCTAGATATAAATTATTATTTATATTTCTAATGTACACTGTAAAATGACATGTAATACAATATATTACTAAATAAATGAATATGAATATGAATATAAAAAGCCGTGTGATGCCGGCTTAGAATGTCATCACCATATCTATCATATCTTTCCCGTGGGTGTCGACTAAGCGATAAACTCATCCAGGGGTTCAATCCCTTGATGAATTTCGCAATCACATTGCAACATCTTGCATTGCGCTCACCAACCCGCCTACCGAGCGTGGTGAGTATGGCAAATACCCCCCCACTAGGGGGAGACCCATGTTCAGCAGTGGACTTTTTTGTGGCTGTTATAGTCATATAGTTGTAAAAATATATACAAATTAGGAATTCATTTGATTTGGGCTTCGGGTAGTCTTGTCTAGCCGGCTGTCAAAACTATCCAAAAGAAAAGTTTAAGGGCTAGCAGTGGATTACAAGAGACTTGCAGAGTTTATTTACCTAGTGAGGAAAGTCTGTAGCGACTCCGACGTAGACAAAGCAGAGGCAGGTCTGCCGGCTGCGTCTTCTAAACTCCCTCTAGAGCCTTCCGCCCAGTAGTTGCTGGCCATTACCTGATAAACAAATGGAAATTGTTTTAACATAGCTACAAATGAGGGAAACGACGCGCGGGAGCCTATACAGCTGGCTCACTCGGTACTAGCGAAGATATTAATTCTTACTGAATTTAACTGAAAATAACTAGAATCTCAGGGGAAGTCAAGGTAACTAAGAAGGTGGGTTGACACGAACGTCATTATTTCTTTGATTTAAAATTACTTAGCTCAGATCAAGCTCAGAATCATATGACGTTCTGTACTGTATCAGATTTTGCTGTATCAGATTTTGCAGGGGTTTGCACTGGATATGATTCGGTATGTTTGGCTATGACTGGAAGATTAAATAGGATTGGGTAGAGTTGGTAAGGATCGGATAGGAGTGGATGCGATTGGATATGGCAAGATGTGATTAGATAGTTTTAAAAAGGATATGATTGGAACAGGATAGATTCGAATAAGATTGGATAAAATAGGATCAGGCTGAGATGTGACGGCTAAAGATTTACTCACAGGAGTAGGCAGCTGGAAGGTTCCCCCGCTCGGCATGATGACCGGAAGTAACGCGGGAGCGGGTGGTGGGGGCTGAGGAGCCACTGCTTCCGGTGACGTCACATTGTCACCAGATCCTGTCATGGCGTCTTGTAGTAAAGATCGCACGTCTTCTGCACCGGCCAGTTCGACGGCCGTTTGCCCTTCTTGGTTTTTGAGGAATGGGTCGGCTCCGTGGGCAAGCTACGAGACAGAGTTTTGATTACACATAATTTTAAGGGTAGAACACACCGCCTCCTTATGCAGGACGTATGCGTGCACGTCATCACGCGTGTACAGTCTCTCCCGCTCATTCATGAACTATTCAAAAGGTAAGGTTTCGCTTTTTTCAGACTGTTATAGTTTTCAGCAATGATCGTTACTTTTCTAGATGCAGCAACATATATTGAATTGTGCATCATAGTTTTTTCCGGCTTGTCGGTAACAATAACAAAAATCGAAACCTTAAAAATTGAATTGTTCATGAGTTAGCGTGAGAGACTGTACCACTGTGTCTCATACGATCCCATGCATTACAACGTCATAGTTACGCACATGATGAATTTCAAGTTACGCATACGGAGGCGGTGTGTTTTGCCCTTGACAATCTTATTTTTTCTGCATTATAAAGACGCATAATATGCACTTTTTTCGAGACATTGTATCGACAACGTGTATCTATTACAAAAATCGCCCACATTCTGTTTTAGCAACATAAGAGACCTTGTTGTGGAACAATGTTCGCAAGTGTTGACACGCATTAAGATGTAGATCAACCGTAATATTTTTTATAATCCGAAAAAAATTATAAATTATTCCAACTAAATTGTATCTAATATACTCACTAATAGAGCACATAATTGAGTCCTTCCTTTGTGAGCGGCTTCGTGCAAAGGCGTGAATCCCCATCTGTAACAAACCGACATTTATAAACATTGCACAATATTCTGATTAAATGCCGTGTGGTGCCGGCTTAGAATAGCATTACCCCATATCTTTCCCGTGGGTGTCCAAAGAAGCGACTAAAGGATTTGAGAGTCGATGTTTATCGCAATTTTAGGAGAGGCTGACTACCTGTCACTATGGTGATACACAGTCTTCTGTCAAACTCTCAAACTTTTGTCAGACGTGGTGTAAATTACCGTTTTACAGCCGTTTACTCTCTGCCTCCCCCCGCAAGGGATTTAGGCGTGATATATGTATGTATGTATTGCATAATATTCTGAGGCCTGGGGGAAGCCTACGTCCAATAGCACAAATTTGGTAAACGGTGCGCGGGGCGCCAATACAGATGGCTTACTGAAATTTTAACTGGAAATAATTTGAATCTCAGGGGAACTCAAGGTAACTAAGAAGATGGTTTGCATGAACGTCATATTTCAAATATCACTGATAGACTTTTGTTGACACACATAAAAGAAGAAGAAAATCTCACCTATCCTGCGCATTTGGTGGAGTGCCAGCCCTTAACAAAAGGGCTGCCAGTTCCAAATGTCCATACGAGGCTGCATTATGTAGAGGCACTAATCCACCCTTATCCCTTGCAGATACTGCTGCACCACCTTCTAGTAGAGCCTCTGGTATTTTTGAATTAATTTAATCTAATCTTCAATAATCATACTATACGAGGAGTAAGGGACGGTGTAACGAAAACTTTGCAGGCGTGCTCAGACTATGAAACTGAACAACTTTCCCCGTGGAACGTATGGTGGGAAAGCATTTTTTTTTTTACTTCCCATACAAAATCAGTCAGCTGATCGTGAATTTTGTATGGGAGGTCGGAATATTTTTCTCGTTTCCCACCATTGGCTCCATAGTAAAAGTTGTTTAGTTTCATAGTCTGACCATGCCTGCAAAGTTTTCGGTACAACGTCCCTCACACCCTGTATACTATTGTTATTTTACCAACCTGTCTTGGGCATTAGGAGGTGTCCCAGCTCTTAGCAGTAACGCAGCTAACTCCAAATGTCCATAAGAGGCTGCATTATGTAGAGGCACTAATCCACCCTTATCCCTTGCAGATACTGCTGCACCGCCTTCTAGTAATGCTTCTGCTACTTCTAAGTTATTGTAGCCAGCTGGAAGAAATAACAAGAATAACTTAGTAATTGTGATATTGTTTCTAACTTATCCCGGTAGGTGGAGCTATCGCCATGTAAAGATAAGATAGTATAGGACACGTTAGAATAGGATATGTTAGAATAGGATACGATAGAATAGGCTAGGATAAAACAAGATAAATATAATAATAATATTGCCAAATTTTTAAGTTTGATATGTAAGCTCACGCGACCTAAAAAACGTTTCACCACAATAAAAATAATTGAAAATATGAAAAGAAATTGAATACCAAATTTTAAAACACTTCTCGTGTTAGGTAAACAATTTTTGGAAAACTTGCAAAATTTTCACCGCAGGCAGGATTTGATGAAAAGTAATGTTCAAAAACTAGAATTTGTAACTACGTAAGTTTAATCAAATGAGTAAAAAAGTGTTCAAGTTTTCTTACCGGCAAGATGCAATGGCGTTGAGTTTCGTCCGTGCGCGTCTCGACAATTCACGTTCTGTGGTGTTATTAGTTTCCTGAAACAGAGATACCAATTCTAAATACTTTTTCAGAAGTAATGAGTAGAAAAACAGACATATATATAAGGTGTAAAAAAATCAACTGCAAATATTTTAAAGGGTGAACCAGCCCATGAAACTAAACAACTTTCTCCAAGAAACATAGGTCGAAATATGAAAAAATATTTGGACCTCCTATAGAAATTTGACTCGGTCGGCTGGTACATTTTGTATGGGAGGTCCAAAAATTTTTTTCGTTTTTCAACGTATGTTCTTTGGGAAAAGTTGATCAGTTTCATGGGCTGGATCACCCCTTAAAATATTTGCAGTTGATTTTTTTACATCCTGTATACACCAATTATATGTATAATTATAATTAATTAGGATTAAATTAAAAGACGTATCCCGAGCAAAAAATAGGCCCTATTTATTGCTTTCGCGATTGTTACTTCTTATTGTTGTTCTCGCTACTGTCAAAGATCTCAAAGTATAAGAATATCAAAACAGCAAAATCTGATACAAGAACGTAATATGATTCTGAGCCAATCTTAAGTGGCTTTGCATACCGAATGTTTGGCCGAAGTTCGAATTCGGTCAAATCGACATTCGGCCCATCACTAGAAATATTATGTTCATGGCAACCATTTTCCTGGATATGTTGAGTTCCTCTGAGATTCCAGTTCATTCTGAGCGTCGAAATCGTCGCTAGTACTGAGTGACCCATCTGTGAAGGTGCCCCGCGCACCATCTCCCTAATTTAGTTAGACGGTCTCATTTAGTTTGGCCTCATTTTGGCATACTTCCATTTTGTCTTAGTCTTATTTTGCCTGTGCTCAATTCCTTCGAAGGTTACTCCTGTTCAAATTGAAAGTGAAGGCATCCCATTTAGTTTGGCCTCATTTTGGCATACTTCCATTTTGTCTTAGCCTTATTTTGCCTGTGCTCAATTCCTTCGAAGGTTACTCCTGTTCAAATTGAAAGTGAAGGCATCCCATTTAGTTTGTCCTCATTTTGGCATACTTCCATTTTGTCTTAGTCTTATTTTGCCTGTGCTCAATTCCTTCGAAGGTTACTCCTGTTCAAATTGAAAGTGAAGGCATCCCATTTAGTTTGGCCTCATTTTGGCATACTTCCATTTTGTCTTAGTCTTATTTTGCCTGTGCTCAATTCCTTCGAAGGTTACTCCTGTTCAAATTGAAAGTGAAGGCATCACTTACCTCGCCCGCGCTAGATCGCCACGCTTCGCAGCATCAAGTAAAGCAGCGTCGCCTCTAAGTGCATCACTAGTATCTGTGTCGCCCGCTCGCACTAGTTGTAGTGGCGTAAGACTGTCACTATTATAACAGATATTGTGACACAGTTGTAACTCATCCTAGTTCCTCTTAAGCCTGGTCTGGTTTCGCCCGAATCCTATTTGGTCCCACTTCGCCCGTGACCCATTACGTCTTAGTTCCAATTCGTCTCACCTTGCTATTGCTAGATCGCCACGCTTTGCAACTAAGAAGTATCCATAGATTTTGGGCCTTCTGCCTCCAAATACTGTATTTACAACGTCATCGGTATAGCTGGTAAAAGCCGAATCACATATGTACTGCAATCTTGGTAAAAGGTTATCACATAGTACACTCTCTTACCTCGCCCGCGCTAAGTCCCCTCTTTTCGCAGCGTCAAGTAAAGCTGCATCGCCTCTTAAAGCATCACTAGTATCTGTGTCGCCCGCCCGCACTAGTTGTAGTGGCGTAAGACCGTCACTATTACAACAGATATTGTGACACAGTTTTAAGATAGATAAATCATTTATTGCCACAAACACAATCATTGCATACGATTTTTTATTCATACTTAGTCACTAATTTGAGTGTGTATTGTGGCAAAAGGGACATTTTTAACTTATCTTAGTTCCTCTTAAGCTTGGTCTGGTTTCGTCTAAACCCCATTTGGTCCTTGTCCCGTTTCGTCCTAGTCCAACTACGTCCTAGGCTCATTTCGTCTAGCTTTGCAACTAAGAAGTCTTTATAGGCTCCAAGTTTTGGGCCGTCTGCCTGCACTGACTGTATTTACAAGGTTATCGGTCTGGTAAAAGGCTATCATACACTATACTTTCTTACCTTGCCCGTGCCAAATCTCCACGCTTCGCAGCATCAAGTAAAGCTGCGTCGCCTCTTAAAGCATCACTCGTATCTGTGTCGCCCGCCCGAACTAGTTGTAGTGGCGTAAGGCCGTCACTATTACAACAGATATTGTGACACAGTTGTAACTCATCTTAGTTCCTCTTAAGCCTGGTTTCGTCCTTACAGTATAAATAAGTAAGCAATAGAGGGCGCCTAATAAGTTGGAACAACCTCTCTGTCTGTCAGTAGCAAAACACCAGTGACAGCACTATTGAACCTCTATCACTTCTCATACATTTAACGTCTGTATCTAGGGAGCAACTGCTTACGCTTTGACAGTACGGCGCGGGCCGATATGCGCACTCTATAGCTTACTTATATATACTCTATGTCTTAGTCCCATTTTGTATTACCTTGCCCGCGCTAGATCGCCTCTTTTCGCAGCATCAAGTAAAGCTGCATCGCCTCTTAAAGCGTCGCTCGTATCTGTGTCGCCCGCTCGCACTAGTTGTAGTGGCGTAAGGCCGTCACTATTACAACAGATATTGTGACACAGTTGTAACTCATCTTAGTTCCTCTTATGCCTGGTTTCGTCCTTATAGTACATATAAGCAAGCAATAGAGGGCGCCTAATAAGTAGGAACAACCTCTCTGTCTGTCAGTAGCAAAACACCAGTGACAGCACTACTGAACCTCTGTAACTTCTCATACATTAGACGTCTGTATCTAGGGAGCAACTGCTTACGCGTTGACAGTACGCCGCCGGGTCTTATGCGTACTCTATAGCTTGCTTATATATACTCTACGTCTTAGTTCCATTTCACCTTACCTTGCCCGCGCTAAATCCCCTCTTTTCGCAGCATCAAGTAAAGCTGCATCGCCTCTTAAAGCATCACTAGTATCTGTGTCGCCCGCTCGCACTAATTGTAGTGGCGTGAGACCGTCGCGGTTACGACGCGTTGGATCGGCGCCGTGCTGGAATTGAAAATAACAAACATAAATGAATGATACAAAAAACCCAACTGGAGAAATTTCGAAGTTATATTCTCCTTTTAAAATCTGCCATGTTCAATTTATGGAATTTTAATATAGCCAGTGTAACTCGCGCTGCTAAATCTAACGACACCTCACATGTCAAGATCCACCCAGCTGGGCCGTAGCTCGTGAAAACAAGTTTCTTGTCTACATACCTCTACATACAAACTCTCGATGAACATCATAACCCTATGAAGCAGTCGGATCTTAAAAATAAGTTTTATCCAAACTTCTTCATACTTTTTCGAGTGCCGGCTAACGATTTAATCATCATGATTTAATGAACCCTGGAGTTAAGAATGTGAAAGTGCTATCTATACATATAAAACGATCTCTATGATCCCCACCAACATTGAGGAAAGCAACGAAATAAGAAAAGAAAAGAAAAGAAAAGAAAAGAAAAGAAAAGAAAAGAAAAGAAAAGAAAAGAAAAGAAAAGAAAAGAAAAGAAAAGAAAAGAAAAGAAAAGAAAAGAAAAGAAAAGAAAAGAAAAGAAAAGAAAAGAAAAGAAAAGAAAGAGAAAATCTTCAAATTACTCACCTTCAGAAGTAATCGTACAATATCAGCTTTCCCTTTGGCGCATGCTTCGTGTAGAGGTGTAAACCTCCATAGATCCGCGGCATTTACTCCCGCGCCACAAGAGACTAACAGTTCCGTCACTTCGTAGTGGCCGTAGGAACAGGCGTTGTGTAGAGGCACCAAGCCGCTGCAAAAGAAAAAATAAATTAAATAAAGTAAAGTAAATAATAAAATAAAGTTCAATAAAGATCGATATTATAAATGGCGGCCGAATGTCATGCTTTCTCAATAACACTTAGGCTCTTACACACACCAGTGTAGCATGAACGAACATGCTTTCTTCTTAGCGCTCACGGAATCAAGAATCAAGATAGTTTATTTGCCAGTATATAGTTAAAATAGGTCTTAGTAAGTAAAAAAGTACATAATATTCGGCTTGCATGCAAGCGTGCAAAATATAGAGATACAACTAGGTGGCCTTAAATCAAATCATTATTATAATTAAATACATGTCACATATTATTAATTATTATACAATATAAAAAATAAAAGAGTACATGTCACATATTATTAATTATTAAACAATATAAAAAAAATATAAATCATGTCCAATTCATTCATTCCGTCATTTAAACCTTAACTTAATCTTATAATACATAAATTCCTTTACACTATAAAAACAATTTTAAACGGAACAATTCTAAACGGAACTGCCGCTATTTGTAATACGATTCTTTATTGAAACAGATTTATTGGTTTTATCCCATACCTGTCTTTCCCGAGGGTATCATTAGAAGCGACAAGGGATTTCAGAGTTGATGTGTGTTGCAATTTTAGGTGACCGGCTGACATCCTGTCACTAAGCAAATACACCAGTCTTCTGAATGACTCTCAAACTTTTGTCAGACTTGGTGTAAATGCCCGGTTTTTACAGCCGTTTACAACCTGCCTACCCAGCAAGGAATACAGGCGTGATATATGTATATGTAGCGAATACCACGACAGACAGTCAGAGAAACGCAAAAAGCGACTTCATTTTATACTATGTACTGATATAGAACTGTGAGTGCATTAAAATCCCAATGGTCTACACCAGGGTTCATCGTGTTGTTCGTCGACTCGGTATCCCGCATGTCAGAGCAAGGTATGCCTATTTAGTCGGTTGTTTACTTACCCCTTATCTTTAGCGTGGACGTCTGCACCCCGTTGGAGTAAAAGTTGTGCGAGTGCCAGCCGGTTATACCTGCAAAAATACCATAATTAAATCTTTTTTAATAAATTATAATATAAGTGATAAAATTAGAATATTTGAAATTTGTCACTTTGCGTTTAGTTGAAAAATTAAAAAGAAAATAAACCCCATACACAGAATGACTGGTGGTCAATACACTTGTATGGGACACAAAAAAAAGATGACAAATCTAAAACGCGATATTTTACGTAACTATAACCAACCGACTTTGGGAAGGGAGCATAAAACTTTTATTTTTTTGTGTAAAATTGTGGTTGTGGTGTTAGTGAAGTGTATCGCTTGTATTTGCATTATGTTGTGGTCGTACGTGTGGTTCACTCAACAGCATAACTTACCATCATAACTGCGGAAGAAGGTAAACATAATATTTCTATCATTTTCATTTTACTTACCCAGCTGCAAAGTGAAGCGGTGTAGAATGTCGTCCGTCCACGTCTCTGCAGTTGACAAGCCTCGGTCTGGCATCTAGAACCGCCCTCGCCGCTTCCACGTCACTTTGATACTTTTGGAGGTCAAGTTACGCTGGTCGCAACTACGTAAGTGGATACTACGCGACCAGCCTACTTGGCCTCTCGTTTAGGCTGGTCAAGACAGACTATATGTGTGATATACTCACCCAGCTGCAAAATGTAGCGGTGTAGAATGTCGTCCGTCCACGTCTCTGCAGTTGACAAGCCTCGGTCTGGCATCTAGAACCGCCCTCGCAGCTTCCACGTCACTCTGATACTTTCGGAGGCCAAGTTACGCTGGTCGCAACTACGTAAGTGGATACTACGCGACCAGCCTACTTGGCCTCTCGTTTAGGCTGGTCAAGACAGACTATATGTGTGATATACTCACCCAGCTGCAAAATGTAGCGGTGTGGAATGTCGTCCATCCACGTCTCTGCAGTTGACAAGCCTCGGTCTGGCATCTAGAACTGCCCTCGCAGCTTCCACGTCACTCTGATACTTTTGGAGGCCAAGTTACGCTGGTCGCGAAGTATCTACTTACGTAGTTGCGACCAGCGTAACTTGGCCTCCCGCTTAGGCTGGTCAAGATACTATGATTCTGAATGGACGATTATGAATGATGTACTCACCCAGCTGCGAAATTTAGCGGTGTAGAATGTCGTCCATCCACGTCTCTGCAGTTGACAAGTCTCGGTCTCGCATCTAGAACCGCCCGCGCCGCTTTGACATCACTCTGTTACTGTTACTGTACTAGAATGTGTGATATACTCACCCAGCTGCAAAATGTAGCGGTGTAGAATGTCGTCCATCCACGTCTCTGCAGTTGACAAGCCTCGGTCTGGCATCTTGTATTACTGATACATAGAAGAAAGGGACCCGAAATTGCAACATTATTGCATTTCATATAATATGACATTTGAGCAAGATATCAACAATAATGTTGCCATTTCGGGTCCCCTTCTTCTGTGAAGCAGGTAGTACTATTACTGTACTAGAAAGTGTGATATACTCACCCAGCTGCAAAGTGTAGCGGTGTAGAATGTCGTCCATCCACGTCTCTGCAGTTGACAAGCCTCGGTCTGGCATCTAGAACTGCCCTCGCAGCTTCCACGTCACTCTGATACTTTCGGAGGCCAAGTTACGCTGGTCGCAACTACGTAAGTAGATACGAAGCGACTAGCGTAGCTTGGCCTCCAGTTTAGAATGGTCATGAAACTATGATTTTGAATGGATTATGTGTATGATATACTCACCCAGCTGCGAAATGTAGCGGTGTAGAATGTCGTCCATCCACGTCTCTGCAGTTGACAAGCGTCGGTCTGGCATCTAGAACCGCCCGCGCCGCTTCCACGGCACTCTGATACTTTGGGAGGCCAAGTTACGCTGGTCGCATCTACGTAAGTAGATACTACGCGACCAGCCTACTTGGCCTCCCGTTTAGGCTGGTCAAAACACTATGATTTGAATGGACTCTATGTGTGATATACTCACCCAGCTGCGAAATGTAGCGGTGTAGAATGTCGTCCATCCACATCTCTGCAATTGACAAGCCTCGGTCTGGCATCAAGTATTACCTGGTTCATAGAAGAACGGGACCCGAAATGGCAACATTATTGTATGCGTCATTTTCATATTACTTGACATTTGAGCGAGATATAAACATTAATGATGCCATTTTGTGTCCCCTTCTTCTATGAATCAAGTAATATTTTCAGGTACTATTCATAGAAGAAATTAGCGGGTAGCATTCATAGTATCAGGTAGTATTCATGGAAGAATATGACCCAATCAGGTTTTACTGATACTGTACTAGAATGTATGATGTACTCACCCAGCTTCGAAATGTAGCGGTGTAGAATGTCGTCCGTCCACGTCTCTGCAGTTGACAAGCCTCGGTCTGGCATTTAGAACCGACCTCGCCGCTTCCACGTCACTCTGATACTTTTGGAGGCCAAGTTACGCTGGTCGCAACTACGTAAGTAGATACTAAAGGCCAGCATAACTTGGCCTCCGGCTTAAGCTGGTCAAGACACTATGATTTTGAATGGACACTATGATTTTTAAGACACTATAATTTTAGCGGCGTATTATAAGTATTTATAAGCGGCGTATTTTGATTATTATATGTGATATACTCACTCAGCTGCAAAATGTAGCGGTGTAGAATGTCGTCCATCCACGTCCCTGCAATTGACAAACCTCGGTCTGGCATCTAGAACCGCCCGCGCCGCTTCCACGGCACTCTGATACTTTAGGAGGCCAAGTTACGCTGGTCGCAACTACGTAAGTAGATACTAAAGACCAGCGTAACTTGGCCTGCCGCTTAGGCTGGTCATGACACTATGATTTGAATGGATTATATGTGATGTACTCACCCAGCTGCAAAGTGTAGCAGTGGTGCGGTATCAACAAAGATAAGTCATCAAAGGAAAATGGACCCTCTACTACAGCCTTTGCGCAAAACCGACATCTGTCAAATCAGACTTATAAGATGACCTTACTGTAGCATGTGTGATATACAAGTAACCGTGATGTACTTACCCGGCTGCAAAGTGTAGCGGTGTAGAATGTCGTCCATCCACGTCTCTGCAGTTGACAAGCCTCGGTCTGGCATCTAGAACCGCCCTAGCCGCTTCCACGTCACTCTGGTACTTTTGGAGGCCAAGTTACACTGGTCCCGCTTAGGCTTAGGCTGGTCAAGACACTATGATTTTGTGTGATATACTCACCCAGCTGCAAAATGTAGCGGTGTAGAATGTCGTTCATCCACGTCTCTGCAGTTGACAAGCCTCGGTCTGGCATCGTGTACTACCTGATTCATAGAAGAAAGGGACCCGATATGGCAACATTATTGTATGCGTCATTTTCATATTACATGACATTTGAGCGACTTATCAACAATAATGTTGCCACTTCGGGTCCCCTTCTATGAATCAAGTACTGTTACTGTACTAGAATGTGTGATATACTCACCCGGCTGCAAAGTGTAGCGGTGTAGAATGTCGTCCATCAACATCTCTGCAGTTGACAAGCCTCGGTCTGGCATCTAGAACTGCCCTCGCAGCTTCCACGTCACTCTGATACTTTCGGAGGCCAAGTTACGCTGGTCGCAACTACGTAAGTAGATACGAAGCGACTAGCGTAGCTTGGCCTCCAGTTTAGAATGGTCATGAAACTATGATTTTGAATGGATTATGTGTATGATATACTCACCCAGCTGCGAAATGTAGCGGTGTAGAATGTCGTCCATCCACGTCTCTGCAGTTGACAAGCCTCGGTCTGGCATCTAGAACCGCCCGCGCCGCTTCCACGGCACTCTGATACTTTGGGAGGCCAAGTTACGCTGGTCGCATCTACGTAAGTAGATACTACGCGACCAGCCTACTTGGCCTCCCGTTTAGGCTGGTCAAAACACTATGATTTGAATGGACTCTATGTGTGATATACTCACCCAGCTGCGAAATGTAGCGGTGTAGAATGTCGTCCATCCACATCTCTGCAATTGACAAGCCTCGGTCTGGCATCAAGTATTACCTGATTCATAGAAGAACGGGACCCGAAATGGCAACATTATTGTATGCGTCATTTTCATATTACTTGACATTTGAGCGAGATATAAACATTAATGATGCCATTTTGTGTCCCCTTCTTCTATGAATCAAGTAATATTTTCAGGTACTATTCATAGAAGAAATTAGCGGGTAGCATTCATAGTATCAGGTAGTATTCATGGAAGAATATGACCCAATCAGGTTTTACTGATACTGTACTAGAATGTATGATGTACTCACCCAGCTTCGAAATGTAGCGGTGTAGAATGTCGTCCGTCCACGTCTCTGCAGTTGACAAGCCTCGGTCTGGCATTTAGAACCGACCTCGCCGCTTCCACGTCACTCTGATACTTTTGGAGGCCAAGTTACGCTGGTCGCAACTACGTAAGTAGATACTAAAGGCCAGCATAACTTGGCCTCCGGCTTAAGCTGGTCAAGACACTATGATTTTGAATGGACACTATGATTTTTAAGACACTATAATTTTAGCGGCGTATTATAAGTATTTATAAGCGGCGTATTTTGATTATTATATGTGATATACTCACTCAGCTGCAAAATGTAGCGGTGTAGAATGTCGTCCATCCACGTCCCTGCAATTGACAAACCTCGGTCTGGCATCTAGAACCGCCCGCGCCGCTTCCACGTCACTCTGATACTTTAGGAGGCCAAGTTACGCTGGTCGCAACTACGTAAGTAGATACTAAAGACCAGCGTAACTTGGCCTGCCGCTTAGGCTGGTCATGACACTATGATTTGAATGGATTATATGTGATGTACTCACCCAGCTGCAAAGTGTAGCAGTGGTGCGGTATCAACAAAGATAAGTCATCAAAGGAAAATGGACCCTCTACTACAGCCTTTGCGCAAAACCGACATCTGTCAAATCAGACTTATAAGATGACCTTACTGTAGCATGTGTGATATACAAGTAACCGTGATGTACTTACCCGGCTGCAAAGTGTAGCGGTGTAGAATGTCGTCCATCCACGTCTCTGCAGTTGACAAGCCTCGGTCTGGCATCTAGAACCGCCCTAGCCGCTTCCACGTCACTCTGGTACTTTTGGAGGCCAAGTTACACTGGTCCCGCTTAGGCTTAGGCTGGTCAAGACACTATGATTTTGTGTGATATACTCACCCAGCTGCAAAATGTAGCGGTGTAGAATGTCGTTCATCCACGTCTCTGCAGTTGACAAGCGTCGGTCTGGCATCGTGTATTACCCGATTCATAGAAGAAAGGGTCCCGAAATGGCAACATTATTGTATGCGTCTTTTTCATATAACATGACATTTAAGCGAGATATGAACAATAATGTTGCCATTTCGGGTTCCCTTCTTATATGAATCAGTTAGTATTGTTACCGTACTAGAATGTATGATGTACTCACCCAGCTGCGAAGTGTAGCGGTGTAGAATGTCGTCCATCAACATCTCTGCAGTTGACAAGCCTCGGTCTCGCATCTAGAACCGCCCGCGCCGCTTCTAATATTGTACAGAATTATGATGTACTCACCCAGCTGCAAAATGTAGCGGTGTAGAATGTCGTCCATCCACGTCTCTGCAGTTGACAAGCCTCGGTCTGGCATCTAGAACCGCTCTCGCAGCTTCCACGTCGCCCGCGCGCGCCGCTTTTAAGAGACATTGTAGAGAATTATGATGTACTCACCCAGCTGCAAAGTGTAGCGGTGTAGAATGTCTTCCATCCACGTCTCTGCAGTTGACAAGCCTCGGTCTCGCATCTAGGACTGCCCGCGCCGCTTCTAAGAGGAATTGTACAGAATTATGATGTACTCACCCAGCTGCAAAGTGTAGCGGTGTAGAATGTCGTCCGTCCACGTCTCTGCAGTTGACAAGCCTCGGTCTCGCATCTAGGACTGCCCGCGCCGCTTCCACGTCGCCCGCGCGCGCCGCTTCCAACAAACGCAGGGCTGCTGCGCTGGCACATGCGTCTGGGGATTTAACACAAAATTAGAGATGCTGATATTGCATTGAAATAAATTACGAAATCAATATATATACGTGCCGATAAAACTTTAAAAGGATTCCCAGTACGATAAAGGGACTTATATTGTGCAATAGCCCTTTATCCCCCCTCGAACAAGAAAGTTCCCGTTTTAACTTAAATGGCGTATTTTTAAATATCTATGGGCTTTTTCAATCTCTCAAGTAGTGGCGCCATCTGTTGTCGAGTAGTCGAACTCCACCTCCAGTTTGTCTGTTTCAAAATTCTGGATTTTAAATGCAATGTATTTCAACCTTATTTATTAGACCAAACAGATAAATACCGCGAGTGTCACCGCGGGCGGAAAGCTAGTACTAAATAATACGGGGTGAACCATACAGTGACGTCAAAGGCTTTGAATTCCATACACTGTGTGGGGTATCCGAATCACCTGCTTGTATATTCCAGGTTTTTTGAAGTCTCCGAGTTATCCAACTTCAAAGTAGTAGGAATGTAAGAAATAAAGAAAAAAAAATCTTTTTTTTATGTACGATAAAATGTAAAAATCAATACAGCCGCTCAAAAACTGTATGACAGTAGTGAAAAAAGGACAGCCGTTAAATTTGGAGGAACTTTAAAAGTTGAATAACTCAGAAACTACAAAATATCGGGGAACATACATGGGAGTGATTCTTATAAGTCTCAACATAAGGAATTTAAATTTTGTCATATGACGTCATTGTTTGGTTCACCCTGTACCTATAAACGATACAATAAATAATATTTTATACAATTTATCAATACAAACACCCTAAACGAGATAAAACCCATGGATGCATACACATCTAGCGCCATTTGGCAAGTACCATTTTCGGTTGCAAATCGAAAGAGAACGGTTCGAAATTTGCATTACAATAAGATTACTTCTGATCCTACCGTAAAACAGATGCTTGCTGACCGAAAGGGGACAAGAAATAGCAAAGCATAGCATTTTACCATCGAATTGCTTATTCGAATGGCTGCATGGTAAAATGACATTTGTCGTGCTACGATACCTTGTGGCGTATATACGGGCGCTGGCCTTGTATCAGCGCCACAGGCTAACAGCAATCTGCAAGCATTTGCAGAATCCCTTCTTGCTGCCAGAGATAAAGCACTAGCGCCAGACCCGTCCACCGCGTTGACGGCCGCACCTGGCAAGGAAAACATTGGTTTGTAGAATGTGTCAGAAAAACAGCGAAACAACGCGAAAGAAGGTACTCATAAAACTGAACAACTTTCACATATAAATACAGGGCTATTTTTTAGTCAGTGCGCAAATTTACAGGATGTTTCTACTCGTGATTCTGAACAACTTTTACTATGGGGCCACCTGAGAAATAAAAAAATATTTTTGGGTATTCCATACATTTTTGCCGTGTAGCAGGTATGAATTTTTCTATGGAACATCAAATTTTTTTATTACGAATTCGCAGGTGGACCACCTGTGGTGGTCGTAGTAAAAATTTATCATAATCACGAGTAGAAACACCCTTCAAAGTTTGCGCACTGACTAAAAAACCCTATATTATAAAACGTTTAATAATGACACGTTTTTGACAGTAGGTATATTAAAATTGTTCCCGAATTTTCGGGCCATTGGCACTCTTTATCACAGAGTTATATCTTATATCATCCCTCTCTTCATGTAGGTCACCGACCCGATAGTTTTCGAACACAAACACGCTTCATCAAGCATTCGAATTTAATTATTATTTTTGCTTTTACTTACCATTCCTAAGCAATATGTCCATTGCGTCAATATGTGAATGCTATGTGGCTATGTGTAGCAGAGTTTTGCCCTCTTTGTTCTGCCTACCCCGTTAGTGGCTAGGCGTGATTGAATCAACTTACCATTCCTGAGCAATATGTCCATTGCGTCGATGTGCGAGTGCTCTGTAGCTATGTGTAGTTTTGCCCTCTTTGTTCTGCCTACCCCGCAAATGATAGTGGCTAGGCGTGATTGAATCAACTTACCATTCCTGAGCAATATGTCCATTGCGTCGATGTGCGAGTGCTCTGTAGCTATGTGTAGTTTTCCCCTCTTTGTTCTGCCTACCCCGCAAATGATAGTGGCGTGATTGAATCAACTTACCATTCCTAAGCAATATGTCCATTGCGTCGATGTGCGAGTGCTCTGTAGCTATGTGTAGTTTTCCTCTTTGTTCTGCCTACCCGCAAATGATAGTGGCGTGATTGAATCAACTTACCATTCCTAAGCAATATGTCCATTGCGTCGATGTGCGAGTGCTCTGTAGCTATGTGGAGGTTACAACTCAGTGTTCTGCCAACCACGCAAATGATAGTGGCGTGATTGAATCAACTTACCATTCCTAAGCAATATGTCCATTGCGTCGATGTGCGAGTGCTCTGTAGCTATGTGTAGTTTTCCCCTCTTTGTTCTGCCTACCCCGCAAATGATAGTGGCGTGATTGAATCAACTTACCATTCCTAAGCAATATGTCCATTGCGTCGATGTGCGAGTGCTCTGTAGCTATGTGTAGTTTTCCCCTCTTTGTTCTGCCTACCCCGCAAATGATAGTGGCGTGATTGAATCAACTTACCATTCCTAAGCAATATGTCCATTGCGTCGATGTGCGAGTGCTCTGTAGCTATGTGTAGTTTTCCCCTCTTTGTTCTGCCTACCCCGCAAATGATAGTGGCGTGATTGAATCAACTTACCATTCCTAAGCAATATGTCCATTGCGTCGATGTGCGAGTGCTCTGTAGCTATGTGTAGTTTTGCCCTCTTTGTTCTGCCTACCCCGCAAATGATAGTGGCTAGGCGTGATTGAATCAACTTACCATTCCTGAGCAATATGTCCATTGCGTCGATGTGCGAGTGCTCTGTAGCTATGTGTAGTTTTGCCCTCTTTGTTCTGCCTACCCCGCAAATGATAGTGGCTAGGCGTGATTGAATCAACTTACCATTCCTAAGCAATATGTCCATTGCGTCGATGTGCGAGTGCTCTGTAGCTATGTGTAGTTTTCCCCTCTTTGTTCTGCCTACCCCGCAAATGATAGTGGCGTGATTGAATCAACTTACCATTCCTAAGCAATATGTCCATTGCGTCGATGTGCGAGTGCTCTGTAGCTATGTGTAGTTTTCCCTCTTTGTTCTGCCTACCCCGCAAATGATAGTGGCGTGATTGAATCAACTTACCATTCCTAAGCAATATGTCCATTGCGTCGATGTGCGAGTGCTCTGTAGCTATGTGTAGTTTTCCTCTTTGTTCTGCCTACCCCGCAAATGATAGTGGCGTGATTGAATCAACTTACCATTCCTAAGCAATATGTCCATTGCGTCGATGTGCGAGTGCTCTGTAGCTATGTGTAGTTTTCCCTCTTTGTTCTGCCTACCCCGCAAATGATAGTGGCGTGATTGAATCAACTTACCATTCCTAAGCAATATGTCCATTGCGTCGATGTGCGAGTGCTCTGTAGCTATGTGTAGTTTTCCCCTCTTTGTTCTGCCTACCCCGCAAATGATAGTGGCGTGATTGAATCAACTTACCATTCCTAAGCAATATGTCCATTGCGTCGATGTGCGAGTGCTCTGTAGCTATGTGTAGTTTTCCTCTTTGTTCTGCCTACCCCGCAAATGATAGTGGCGTGATTGAATCAACTTACCATTCCTAAGCAATATGTCCATTGCGTCGATGTGCGAGTGCTCTGTAGCTATGTGTAGTTTTCCCTCTTTGTTCTGCCTACCCCGCAAATGATAGTGGCGTGATTGAATCAACTTACCATTCCTAAGCAATATGTCCATTGCGTCGATGTGCGAGTGCTCTGTAGCTATGTGTAGTTTTCCTCTTTGTTCTGCCTACCCCGCAAATGATAGTGGCGTGATTGAATCAACTTACCATTCCTAAGCAATATGTCCATTGCGTCGATGTGCGAGTGCTCTGTAGCTATGTGTAGTTTTCCCCTCTTTGTTCTGCCTACCCCGCAAATGATAGTGGCGTGATTGAATCAACTTACCATTCCTAAGCAATATGTCCATTGCGTCGATGTGCGAGTGCTCTGTAGCTATGTGTAGTTTTCCCTCTTTGTTCTGCCTACCCCGCAAATGATAGTGGCGTGATTGAATCAACTTACCATTCCTAAGCAATATGTCCATTGCGTCGATGTGCGAGTGCTCTGTAGCTATGTGTAGTTTTCCCTCTTTGTTCTGCCTACCCCGCAAATGATAGTGGCGTGATTGAATCAACTTACCATTCCTAAGCAATATGTCCATTGCGTCGATGTGCGAGTGCTCTGTAGCTATGTGTAGTTTTCCCCTCTTTGTTCTGCCTACCCCGCAAATGATAGTGGCGTGATTGAATCAACTTACCATTCCTAAGCAATATGTCCATTGCGTCGATGTGCGAGTGCTCTGTAGCTATGTGTAGTTTTCCCCTCTTTGTTCTGCCTACCCCGCAAATGATAGTGGCGTGATTGAATCAACTTACCATTCCTAAGCAATATGTCCATTGCGTCGATGTGCGAGTGCTCTGTAGCTATGTGTAGTTTTCCCTCTTTGTTCTGCCTACCCCGCAAATGATAGTGGCGTGATTGAATCAACTTACCATTCCTAAGCAATATGTCCATTGCGTCGATGTGCGAGTGCTCTGTAGCTATGTGTAGTTTTCCCCTCTTTGTTCTGCCTACCCCGCAAATGATAGTGGCGTGATTGAATCAACTTACCATTCCTAAGCAATATGTCCATTGCGTCGATGTGCGAGTGCTCTGTAGCTATGTGCAGCGGAGTTTTGCCTTCCTTGTTCTTTTCATTGACTCTCGCGCCTTTTCTTATTAACATCTCCATAACCTGCAATAATACACACACAGTGAGTCTGAAGCTCAGTTTAAGGGGCCAACTCCCATGAAGTGAGGTGAAAACGAGCTACGCTTTTTCTATTTATTACATAATCTAGAACACGTTATTATCAGAAAAAAATTGAATTTTGTTCTACAAAATATGGGGAAACGCTTCCAGAAACCCAAACATCTAAGTTTATCCCAAAATACTAAGAAATAAAAATATGAAGTTACCTCTATTTTTCACTGTTATCATGACCATGCTACAATGTTGTACAAATGTTTTGCGTCAATGGTTATTGAAAATTATTAAACTTTATATGATTATTACTCACTATTCAATGTTAAACTCATCACAGATGCAACTTTTTGATAAACATACACCATTATCAAATAATCTTGCGACAAACTTACTATTTCCGGATTCATTCCAAGGAATCAAAGGTTGATAAAAGGTATTTGTTTTGATACGTTTCCCCTGCAGTCAAAACTGACGTGGAATGGGTCATAGATAAACGCGAAATGAGGCAGACCCACCAAACTGTTCATTTTTTACAAGTTGTACGCATAAAATTACTTTAGCAAGAATTTTGTTGTAAAATATTTTCCAACTTTCATAATGGCTTCTGTCCGATGAGACAAATTTTGCCAGTGTCAATAATTCTTTGATATATCATACATCGGAACGCAAAATATGAACCAAATAGTTGTAACAATAATTGAATACGGTAATATTTAATTATTCTATTATTAAATATTACCGTGTGAATAATAATTGTACCGAGGTACTATTAATAAAAGACTCTGTAAACAGCTACTCTGTATCTATTTATTTTGTAACATTGACTGGTTCCAACATTTAATGTATGGTGACACGTCTGTAAAGATACTCATTGACCGGCACGGACGCGACTTCCGAATATTATTTGAATTTCGAACCTTCCGGTAGAGGAGGGGGCTGTAGAAGCCTTAAAACAAATAATATATGGCGATAAATCTCGGCGCAAGTGCCTAAAGCCGGCTACGCCGGCATATATTCGTTGCACCAATCTCACCACAAGTACTCAAGGCCGGCTACGCCGGCATCTAGTGGCCCAAGGCACGTGTGATATGTACGGCTGATACGGTGACAGCCTACGCCCTTGGATGAAGTGTACGTGTTTGTTTGCGTATTTTAGTGAGTGAGTACCTGTTTCCTCTTAGGATATACGCTGGCCGCGGCCGCATGTAGCGGTCTGTCTCCAGTGGCTCTGTGTTGGAAGTTGGCTAGTGCTTCAGCGGTCCACTCCCCTTCGTTTCGTTGCGTGGTGTTGCTTGAATTGCTGGCGTTTGATGTTGTTGGACTCTGGTCAACACAAATAAACATGGTTACAGTCAAGTTTTTAGAGATTAAGAGACATTCTGAATGATTTACGTACACATACATATATATAGTAAACGTTTGTAAAAAACGGTCGTTCACACCACGTTCGACTATATAGTTCATGAAAGTCATGCAGAAGACTGTGTATCATCACAGTGACATATTGTCAGCCTGTCTCCTTAAATTGCAATACACATCGACTCTCAACTCCCTTAGTCGCTTCTTAGGATATCCACGGGAAGGATATGGAGTTATGCTATTGTAAGCCGGATAAATTGAGTTCAGAAATAGTTAATTGTATAACAAGACAGCAAAGTTTATTAATACTTATTACGTAGTTTATAAATACTTATTTGAATCTCGAGGTAATTCGCTAAATTCGCTATACATTCAAAAGTAGAATCCTAAGCTCAGTGAGGAAATCAAAAGCACGAGTTGGGAATGAATTTTCTATTGTGTGATACACACAACTCTTCATACGATACCTGTGGTGGATTTTGCGCTGCGACTGAAGCCAGCTGCTTTTTGACTCGGACCGGCTCGGCCAGTCTGCACGCTTCTAGCAAACAGTGCCCGCGGTATTCAACTGGAACAACATATAAGATGTTAGTAAAATAAGCCGACAGCAGATGGGTGCAGTGGTTAGTACGCCTGCGACGCAGAAGGTTCCGAGTTCAATTCCCCGTGGGGAAACTCACAAAGTTGATATTTAACACTTTGCGATGTTGTTCCCAGTCTGGTTAGGACATTGCAGGCCGAACCACCTGATTGCCCGAAAAGCAAGATGGTTCCGTGCTTCGTGCATCGATCCCGGTTGCTGTCAATGATCATTTAGACGGTAGTCGTAATGTCAGAGGACTGCTACTTTTAAAACTCTGACACCAGGGTTCATCGGGTGTTTGAACAACTTGGTGTCCCACTCGAAGAAGAAGAAGAAGAAGTAAAAAAGGTGCAAAAAATTATTGCGTTTAAAGAAAATTCTCAGTTGTCCTATGTATCTGCCGCCTAGATTCCGAGGGTATCGCTAGTGATTTTTATTCCTATATGATTGAGGTATTTTCTTTAGCGAGCTATAGAATACGCGATTCCTCCTCCTATCCTCATAAATTAATTAATTGTACACAGTATTATACTTACATGCAAGTCGTTCCTGTAGTTCCCTTGTGGGGGTGACATCTAACGCGGACTTCCCGTGACAGTTCAGAAGTGTAGGGTCAGCTCCCTCACTCAGTAAAAGTGAGCATACCTAAAATGAAATATTTGATCATTAGTTTTGAATTTGTGAGCAGTAATACTAGTCCCGCGTTTAAAGAATCGAACTGTAAATGGCGGCCGTTTCATCCAAACAGGATTTTTAAGACGGATGGCTTATGGCTTCAGCAAGCGATGTTTAATTCATAAATGGTTTATTTCTTACCTCAAGCCGGGCCTTGCTAGCCGCCTCGTGCAAGAGCGTAAAGGCCCACAGGTCGGTCGCATTCACATCAGCACCTGCCCTTACTAGCAGTTCAGTGACTATGTCCTCAAACTATTTACCTAAATTCTAAATTAAATAAACATCTTACTCTTGTGTTATTTATCGCGGAAGATTCCCCGACGGTTTCGACTGCTTAAGGCAGCCTTTGTCAGGGAGGTCGACAGGTCACAAGAGTAAATAGTTTGTGAAGTTTAAAGTGAGTGACTCTTTCTCGTTTCATATTAAAACAAATACCTCAAGCCGGGCCTTGCTAGCCGCCTCGTGTAGGGGTGTAAAGGCCCACAGGTCGGTAGCATTCACATCAGCACCGGCCCTTACTAACAGATGTCCTTATTATAGTTACCTCAAGCCGGGCCTTGCTAGCCGCCTCGTGCAAGGGTGTGAAGGCCCACAGGTCGGTCGCATTCACATCAGCACCGGCCCTAACTAACAGTTCTGTCACTTCGTAATGTCCGTACGAACAAGCGTTGTGAAGGGGAACTAGACCGCTAAAAAAAAAACAAGGAAATTATACATATGCACACATATATCACGCGTACATCCCTTGCGGGCTAGGCAGGGGTAAATGGCTGCAAAAAACGGCCATCTACACTACACATTACAAGTTTGAGAGTCATACATATCAACTTTCAATCCCTTAGTCGCTTCTTACGACACCCACTGGAAAAATATTGGGTTACGTTTTTCTGAGCCCGTACCACACGGCAATATTTAATCGGTGTACAAAATATAAAAGAATGGTTTTGTGTATTTAGTTTGTTGTTTTGACGCGTAGCCACTGTGATTGCGACGAGTAAATTCATGGTTTCATCCTGTACCCGATTTTACGAAACTACAGGCTACAATTCTACAGGCAAAACTCGATGAACATTCCGCAGTTGGTTTAATAATGGGATCATAATGGCTAACCGGCTACGTAATGTACATCGAATTTCGCCTGTAAAATTGTAGCCTGTAGATTCGTTACATAGGCCACTGGTAGCCCTTTAAATCATTCGTGAAATAATAAAATTATTGCAAATAAATATCATGGACTTACCCTTTATCTTTAGCGTGCACGTCGGCACCACGTTGTAGCAACAATCTAACTGCTCTCGCGCGATTGTAGCTGAAAATACAAGAAAATATGTAGAATCTATACTTGCAAATTCTCCACGGTTGAAATCTCTATTGTTTCAAAATTAAATTTGTGAGACGAGCACAAGTGTTTGCATAAAATCATAAGAAATTATGTTGTCTTTATTCATCAATCACAATAACGTCTGGTCTTCTGATGTACCAGTTTAAAATACAGTCTAGCTTGAATTGTCCAGAGTTCGAAATTATCAAGATAATTATCTGATACATCCAAGAATTATCAGCGTTAGATGTAAAATGAGAGTCAATTATTTTGATTGAAATTTGTAAAAAACGTGTAAATAATGCCTAATTTGGCTTGTTTAATAAATTATACAGGGAGTAACAGAAAGGGTTTAACAAGCCGAAAGGAGGTCAAAGTACTCATGAAACTGAATAACTTTCCCCATGGAACATGGGTCGAGAATAAGAAAAAAAATTGGTCCTCCCATACAACTTTATTTTCTATCTAAACTCACCCAGCAGCCAAATGAAGAGGAGTAGATCATCTCTCATCTCTAGCATGTACGTTCACGTTAAGAGGAGTGAGCAGTGCAGCCTATCAGTCGTCTTGCCCCATATTATAATGCCATAAGTCAGTAGAGTGCTGTTGTTGCAATTTCTCTTGAATTCGGGCAGAGCTTAAGTGGCCATATGTAAAGTCAGATAATTTCCAGAGAACTGGCTTTTCACTTACCCAGCGGCTAGATGTAAAGGTGTAGACCGTCTTCCATCTCTAGCATGCACGTTCACGTTAAGGGGAGAGAGCAAGACAGCTAATCGGTCGTCTTGCCCCACATTATAATACCATAAGTCAACAGTACTTTTTGGTGATACAGCTACATTTGACTTCAGTGGTAGATACAGGCCCTATAATCGGGTCTTTTATCTTCCTACACTTACCCAGCAGCCAAATGTAAAGGTGTAGACCGTCTTCCATCTCTAGCGTGCACGTTCACGTTAAGGGGAGTGAGTAGGGCAGCTAGTCGGTCGTCGGCTCCGGCGCGCGCCGCCTCCAATACGTCGCCCGCGCAGTACTCGCCTGGGTAGAAAAATAATTATATTTATAGATTGTCAGACAGGTAATTTAAGGGAAGGGCATGTGAAAGGGAAAGTTGTGGTACAAAAGAAGACGTAGTGACTGAAAAAGGTATGCTTAGATGGTTTGGTCACGATGAAAGTATGAATGAAAGAAGATTAACGAAGCAAGTATCTATGGCAAACGTGGATAGGAACGTTGGAAGAAGAAAGCCTCGAAAAACGTACTTCGATCAAATCGGGGACGTACTAAGGAAAGGTCAGGTCAAGAGTAGGTACCCTAAACCAACAAGCACAAATGAAAAGATTGATGAATGAGGAGGAAGCGAAAGAAGTGTGTCAGGATCGTAGCAAGTGGAAGGTTGCAGTCTCTGCCAACGCCTCCGGGAAAGAGGCGTGAAAAAACAAAAAGCGGCCAAGAGCGTGTCAGATACGCTCACAAATAGGGTTTCGTAGTCAACATTTAAATATCAGGTTTTTCGGCATTACAAAGTTAATTTTGTTGCTGGTTTGTTTGCAGCTGTATGGTGACCAACCGCAAATTGAAAAACTTTAATATTTTCTTAATCTTAATTGGTACAGTATTCGTTATAGTTTTCATGGTAACTTTATGATAAGAACTATATTCCATATTTTTTTCAAATTTTTAGCATGCGTACTTTAGAAGTTACAGCTGGAACAAATTATGGCACAAAAACGCCCCTTTTAAAAGCAAATATGTATCTCGAGACAGAAACATTTTAGAGACTTTGTTTCAAAGAAACCTCCCCTTAGTTTTTCAAGACCTATTCAACGATACCCTATTTAATATTAAAGGATAAAAAAAAATTTTTTGCCCCCCTTTCACATGTATGGGAAGGGGGTCCAAAAAACATTAAAAATATTTTTTTCTCAACATTTCTAAGTTTGGGTCAACACGATCTATCTTAATACCAAATTTCATGTCGATAGCTCCAAAACTGACGGAGTTATGAGGGCGCGGCATACAGACAGACAGACAGACAGACAGACATGACGAAACTATAAGGGTTTCTAGTAGACTACGAAACCCTAAAAATGCGACTGCAGTAATTTCAAAATTGTGTTTTGTGTAAAAAATCTGCCATCTTTAATTTATGATTTTTTAATATAGCCAGCGTCGATAGCGCTGCTGTGACGAATCTAACGACACCTCACAGGTCAAGATCCGCCGAGTCTTTTCAATCCATGCATACATACTCTACAAAAACATAGCACTAATGAGGCAGTTGGATAAAAAGTAATAAAAAGCTTTACCAGTGAGCACGGGACGGGTGGCCGCGTCGGCGAGGTCGAGGCAAGTCTTGCCCTCCGCGTTGCGGATGTTGGGGTTCACGCCGTGCTTATTGCAACTATATGCACTATCTGTTACTACTATACTACTTATAGATATTCAGTCAGGTAATTTACCAGTGAGTACGGGACGGGTGGCCGCGTCGGCGAGGTCGAGGCAAGTCTTGCCCTCCGTGTTGCGGATGTTGGGGTGCGCGCCGTGCTTATTGCAACTATATGCACTATCTGTTACTACTATACTACTTATAGATATTCAGTCAGGTAATTTACCAGTGAGTACGGGACGGGTGGCCGCGTCGGCGAGGTCGAGGCAAGTCTTGCCCTCCGCGTTGCGGATGTTGGGGTTCGCGCCGTGCTTATTGCAACTATATGCACTATCTGTTACTACTATACTACTTATAGATATTCAGTCAGGTAATTTACCAGTGAGTACGGGACGGGTGGCCGCGTCGGCGAGGTCGAGGCAAGTCTTGCCCTCCGTGTTGCGGATGTTGGGGTGCGCGCCGTGCTTATTGCAACTATATGCACTATCTGTTACTACTATTTTACTTATAGATGTTGTATATGTGGGTACACATCAGCTTGCGGCTGATATTAGAATGTAGGTACTTGAATAAAGCAGTGTGTTAATAGCTATCTTGTCGTTTGGTTGTATCCCGATTTCCCTATACGCATATTAAACAACTGGCGACTTACTACGAACCCAAATTCGCGATAAAATGGCGAGTGGCGCGATTTTCGGTATTCTTACGACGTTTGATCACAAAACGCAGGAATGGGCCGGTTACAAAGCGCGTCTCGATCAGTGGTTTATTGCGAACGACATTGGGGACACGGAGGACAAAGCAAAGGTCAAACGAAGAGCGATCTTGCTTAGTGCCTTAAGTGGGCCAACCTATAAGATAGCAAGCAATCTGGCGTTGCCGAAAAAAGTGGAAGAAATCGAATATGCGGACATCCTGAAATTATTGGATGATTACTTTACGCCGAAAAGAAGTGGTTTTGCAGACAGATATCACTTTTATTCAGCCGTGCAGCAGCCAGGTGAAGGGCACGCTCAGTGGGCAGCAAGGATCAGGGGACTGGCAGAGAATTGCGAATTCAAAAGCTTGGAAGAGACGCTTGTGGACAAGTTCCTGATGGGTATGGTCGCGGGTCACGAGCGCGACAAGTTGTACGCGCTGGAACCCAAGGACTTAACGCTGGCGAAGGCGGTGGAACAAGCTGAGAGCGCGCGGTGCGCTCGCGAGGCCGCTAAGGCTACGCAGGCGCCTGCGCAGTTCGGCCCTTCGACGGCGTACTTGCAGGAGAGCAGTGTTTTCAAAATTTCCAAGGGTGAAAAGTGCAGTGTATGTGGTTATGCCAGTCACAAAGCCGATCAATGCCGTTTTAAGGCCTATAAGTGCAAAAAGTGTGGCCTTAAAGGCCATCTGCGTCGGATGTGCTCAACTGTCAGTAGGGTACATTATATTGAGGACGTGGATGAGGGAGATGACGGTGAGTGTTTTTTCAATATTAGATGTGAGGAGGATAAACCGATGATAGAACGTGTTGATGTTGGTGGTCTGGGGTTTGAGTTCCAAATAGACAGCGGGTCAGACGTGAGTGTAATTTCTGAAAAAACGTACAATATACATTTCAAACATATACCATTATCACCTACAACAAAAAAGTTAAAAACCTACACGGGCGATAAGATCGTTACTCTAGGGTACGTGCGGCTGCAAATTACCTACTGCAATAGTACGAAGTACATTGACGCGCAGGTTGTGCGTGGGGGTGGACCTCCATTGCTGGGTCGCGATTTTATTAGGATTTTTAACTTGGAGCTTGTGCCAATGGTAAACTTTATCAGAAATTGTAACGATGATTTAAATATTAGTGAATTAATTGCTAAATTCCCTAAATTATTTTCAAGTAATCTCGGCTGTTTCAATAAATACAAAGTTCAATTGCATTTAAAAGAAGACTCGAAACCTATTTTCTTTAGGCCCAGACCGGTGGCATTTTCATTGAAGGATAAAATTGATAAGGAAATCGACCGATTAGTAGGGTTAGGTATTTTGGAACCGGTCGAGTATGCAGATTATGCTTCTCCAATAGTGCCAGTTTTGAAAAAAGATGGCTCGGTACGGCTGTGCGCTGACTACTCTGTTACAATAAACAAACAGCTGTTAGTAGAAAAATACCCATTACCTACTATCGAGGAAATTTTTTCGAAATTACACGGGGGGGAGCAATTCAGTAAACTTGATTTGTCCATGGCTTATAACCAGTTCGTGTTATCAGATGAGTCACAAAATCTTACTTGCATCAATACACACCGGGGTATATTTAAATATACACGGATGGTATTCGGTTTGTCGAGCGCACCCGCAATATTTCAACGCGCAATGGAATGTGTATTGGCGGGTTTTGAAGGAGTTACTATTTTCTTGGATGACATTTTAGTTACAGGGTGTGACAAGGAAACTCATAAACAACGTTTAATTATGGTGTTAAAACGTTTAGAGGATGCCGGGCTAACAGTGCAGAAAAATAAATGTGATTTTTTCAAGGACGAAATTTGTTACTTAGGTCACATAATTGATAAAAATGGCATACGGAAATCACCTGAAAAAGTGAAAGCAATTTTAAACGCCAACCGTCCAACAAACGTGGGTCAGTTACAATCTTTCCTTGGGTTAACAAATTATTATAGAAATTTTTTGCCCGATGCATCGTCTATTTTGAGTCCCCTGTATAGTTTGTTGCATAAAAAGGCAAAATGGGAGTGGACCAAATTGCATGACACAGCGTTCAATAAAATCAAGTCGCTTATCAGTTCGGAACAGGTTTTAGCACACTATGACGCTAATGCACAGTTAATACTTACGGTAGATGCGGGGCCGGATGGTTTGGGTTCGGTACTATCACAAATTGGGAAGGATGGTTTGGAGAGGCCAATTTCATTTGCGTCTAGAACGCTTACTCAGGCGGAAAAAAAATATTCGCAGATACAAAAGGAAGCGACGGCCATAATTTTTGGTGTTAGGCGTTACCATCAATACTTATATGGCCGAGCGATTCCTTTTGTTCTACGCACCGATCACAAGCCGTTAATTTCCATTTTTGGGCCGTATCGCGGCATTCCCGAAGTTTCAGCGAATAGGCTACAAAGATACGCTATGTTTTTGTCAGCGTACAATTATAGGATTGAATATATACGTAGTAGCGAAAACAGTGCAGATTATTTATCTCGTTCCACATATGAGTCAGGGGACGGGCGAGAGGCGCGGGAGGGGGCGCAGGACGAGCTCCGCGACTGTGAGGAGCGCGCTGCCTACGTCAATTTTATAGTACAGGGGTGTCTTCCGGTCACAATTCAAGAACTGCGTAGTGCTACCGATAACGATGTTGTACTGTGTCAAGTTAAGAAGTTTATTTTAAACGGCTGGCCTAGGAAAGTAGGTAGTGACAGTCTTAAACCGTTTCATATTTGTAGGTCAGAGTTGTCTGTTGAGAATGGTGTTGTAATGCGTGGCCATAAAGCAGTTATTCCTGAGTCCTTGCAGTCACAAATATGTAACGAGCTCCATAGTTCGCATTTTGGAATAGTAAAGATGAAAGCCGAGGCTCGGGCGCGGCTATGGTTCCCCGGCGTAGACGCGGCGCTGGAGCGGCTGGCGGCGGCTTGCGAGGTGTGCGCGCAGTTAAGACCCTCCCCACCCCGCGCTCCTCTCGCATGTTGGCCGGTAGCACCCCATGCATTCCATAGATGCCATTTAGATTTCTTGGGACCTTTCAATAATATGATGTATTTGATTATTGTAGACGCATTTTCGAAATGGGTCGAATGTTATGAGATGCCCGCGTCATATGGCTCAAAAGCGGTTATAGAAAAATTGTGTGATATGATGTCACGTTTTGGAATACCTAACGTGGTTGTGAGTGATAATGGTACTTCTTTTACTTCACAAGAATTTAGGAATTTCTGCGCTTTAAATGGTATTCGTCAGTATTTTTCTCCAGCTTATCACCCAGCTAGTAATGGCCAGGCTGAGAGCTTCGTAAAAATTATTAAAAAGGGTTTAAAAGCAATTATTTTGGAGAGCGCAAATAAGAAAAATCAAAAAGAGGAAATTTCTAAATTTTTATTTAATTATAGGAACTCAAAAAACAGTACCACAGGTAAGTCACCTGCCGAGTTGGTTTACGGTCACGCGTTAAGATCGCGATTAGATTTAATTAAACCAACCACGGTCGCTTCCACATCCACGGACCTCACTCAATACGTAGAACAAAAACAGTGTTCACAGGCTAAATATTTTAAATGCAAAACGCGTCCTAACTTAGAGTTAAATCATAAGGTTTGGGTAAAGAAGTTCAGTTCAAACCAGCGATTTAGTTGGATTAAGGGAGTAATCACAAAGAAGATTGGTAAAATGCTGTATTTAGTATTTCTGCCGGAATTGAATACTACAGTCACGAGACATATCGACCAGATTTGGACAAATGTCGAAGGTGGAAATGATTTACCCCGGCAGTGTTCGGGTAGTCCAGCGAATCATCATCGGGATTTACAAGAAGATTCAGATTGGAGCCCAGATATTCCAGACATTCCGCCATCATCGGAGGATGAAGCCCCTAATCGAGATAATCCACAAGCTGCAGAGGAAGGGATGAACTTGTCTACGGGAGAAGAAGAGGCTTCCTTAAGAGAAACTGAGGCCCCAGCAGCCGCTGGGCTTTCCACTCCAATGCGCTCCAGCAGAGATGAAGAGACATCGTTGGAATCAGAGTCCCAGATCATCACTGAAGTTTCAACTACTCCGATAAACACCAGCAGAGATGAACTAGAGCCTGGTTTCTCTACACCAGAGAATGCTGCAATTGGTGAAACTGAACGAGATCCAATCCAACTAAATCCTAGGTCTAAACGTAATCGAAACATTGTAGATTATAAGACTTTCTTCTAATTGTACTCTCTAAGTAAAGGGGAAGGGATTGTTGTATATGTGGGTACACATCAGCTTGCGGCTGATATTAGAATGTAGGTACTTGAATAAAGCAGTGTGTTAATAGCTATCTTGTCGTTTGGTTGTATCCCGATTTCCCTATACGCATATTAAACAATAGATATTCAGTCAGGTAATTTACCAGTGAGTACGGGGCATGTTGGGGTTCGCGCCGTGCTTATTGCAACTATATGCACTAACTGTTACTACTATACTACTTATAGATATTCAGTCAGGTAATTTACCAGTGAGTACGGGGCGCGTGGCCGCGTCGGCGAGGTCGAGGCAAGTCGTGCCCTCCGTGTTGCGGATGTTGGGGTCCGCGCCGTGCTTATTGCAACTATATGCACTACCTGTTACTACTATACTACTTATAGATATTCAGTCAGGTAATTTACCAGTGAGTACGGGACGGGTGGCCGCGTCGGCGAGGTCGAGGCAAGTCTTGCCCTCCGTGTTGCGGATGTTGGGGTCTGCTCCGTGCTGGAGCAGCGCTAAAACAAAACATTTACCAGTCAGACACAGATTCTGATGTATAGGTAGATAATTTTAGGATATTCTTGTCATCATCATCATCTTCCTGCCCTTATCCCAATTGCTCGGGGTCGGCGCAACATTTTTTGTTTGAACACAACTCATATTGCAAAAGGATTTAGCTTAATTTTACCACCGGACGAATGCCTGACGTCAACCGTCTTTGGGAATGCTATGGTAGGTGGTATTACCGCCACCATATACGGTTGACCATAATCGGCAGATATTGTAGCCAAGGTCGAAAACTTTACGTCGTCTTTTACGAAACACCCTGAGTAGAATAAGGGTGGCAGAATTCTTAGCCGCTACCAATCCAGTATGTAATAATTTTATTGTACCACACAAGAAATCAATACTAAAATAAAACTTAAATAAACCAAAAGATTGTATAGGCACAACGGCGGACTTATCCCATTAAGGGATCTCTTGTACTTTTGAAAGCAATGTAGCTCCCTTCGCTCGCAATACGTTTAGTGTTGATCTGGCGTACGTAGTGTGGCTCGCTTCGCTCGCAATACTGCTTCGATTAGCGCTCCTTTCGCCTTATAGAGGTTTGTGACCCTTCAGAGGAGTTAACCCTTCAAAAGTGACCCTTCTTCCCAATATCTAAAGCAGTATATGACAAGGCAGTGTTTTGTTATTTTCCAGCTAAACTTTTTTTCTTCTTCGTGTGGGACAACGAGTCGTTCAACGACCCGATGAACCCTAGTGTCAGAGTTTTTCAAACGCCTACTGCAAGTAGCAGGCCTCTGACATGGTTGTGTAACGACCGCCATCATAGACAGCAACCGGGACCGACGGCTTAACGTGCCCATCAGAAGCACGGAACCATCTTACTTGCGGACAATCAGGTGGTTCAGCCTGCAAAGTCCTAACCAGACTGGGAACAAATTTACAAAGTGATAAATATCAACTTTGTGAGTGACCCCACCGGGAATTGAACCCGGAACCTTTGCGTGGCAGGCAGGCACACGAACCACTGCGCCACATCGGCTGTCAAAACTAAACTCACCTATGCACACATCAACCTTCCCCTTATTGGCCGCTTCATGCAGCGGAGTGTACCCCCAGTTGTCCCTCGCCGCGGGCGCCGCCCCGGCCGATAGTAACGCGCGCACGACGTCCGCGTGTGCGAAAGAACACGCCAACAGTAGCGGGTATACAACTATACTACGGCTGTTTGAATAGGTATTGTACTTGTACTTACCTATGCACGCCGCCCCGGCCACTAGTAACGCGCGCACGACGTCCGCGTGTCCGAAAGAACACGCCGACAGTAGCGTGTATACAACTATACTACGGCTGTTTGAATAGGCTATATTACATAGACAGAAGATCATATTAATGCCATAGCCAGAGTTGCAATAGCATTCATATGATCTTGATAGCTGTCTATGTAATTAAAATGATCTTGATAGCTGTCTGTGTAACATAAGGTCTATTTTTCTTTGACGAAATTGTCTTCTATTCTGAAATTAGTAGCTGTCAAATATAGCCTATTCGAGTGGCCGTACTAGTAGTGGAGGCCCATTACCTGTGTATGTAGATTTACGCGACTTAATTGTCAATTATTTGATAGATTTTAGCCTCGAACGTATCGGCTGTTTACAACAGCCATTTTCCATAGGTCGATAGATTCCTAAAGCTGCTGTTTTTTAGTAGTAGAGTCTCTATTAATATGAACTCACCTATACAAACATCGACCTTCCCCTTATTGGCCGCTTCATGCAGCGGAGTGTATCCCCAGTTGTCCCTCGCCGCGGGCGCCGCCCCGGCCGATAGTAACGCGCGCACGACGTCCGCGTGTGCGAAAGAACACGCCAACAGTAGCGTGTATACAACTATACTACGGCTGTTTGAATAGGCTATATTACATAGACAGCTATCAAGACTATAATAATGCTGATAGCTGTCTATGACCGCATCAAAATCCGACTATAGTAGTGTCATTAGAATAGGCCATATTTGACAGCTGTCGGACCCATTCTAGTAAACAAGTCATCAAAGAAAAATAGACATTATTATGATTATATAATAACATAGACAGCCTGTCTAATAACCTATCTAAGGACATGCACCAATAGAATTCTAATGCATCACTGAAAACCGCATCAAAATCCGACTAGCGGTTTTGAAGATAATTGGCAACATAGGTTTGCACAAACACACAAACCATTCTCTCACCCCAAAACCGACTCTGTTCCGTCGTCGGTTATAGCTAGTGGAGTCTCTATTGATATGTACTCACCTATACAAACATCGACCTTCCCCTTATTGGCCGCTTCATGCAGCGGAGTGTACCCCCAGTTGTCCCTCGCCGCGGGCGCCGCCCCGGCCGCTAGTAACGCGCGCACGACGTCCGCGTGTGCGAAAGAACACGCCGACAGTAGCGTGTATACAACTATACTACGGCTGTTTGAATAGGTATTGTACTTGTACTTACCTATGCACACCGCCCCGGCCGCTAGTAACGCGCGCACGACGTCCGCGTGTGCGAAAGAACACGCCAACAGTAGCGTGTATACAACTATACTACGGCTGTTTGAATAGGTATTGTACTTGTACTTACCTATGCACACCGCCCCGGCCGCTAGTAACGCGCGCACGACGTCCGCGTGTGCGAAAGAACACGCCGACAGTAGCGTGTATACAACTATACTACGGCTGTTTGAATAGGTATTGTACTTGTACTTACCTATGCACACCGCCCCGGCCGCTAGTAACGCGCGCACGACGTCCGCGTGTGCGAAAGAACACGCCAACAGTAGCGTGTATACAACTATACTACGGCTGTTTGAATAGGTATTGTACTTGTACTTACCTATGCACACCGCCCCGGCCGCTAGTAACGCGCGCACGACGTCCGCGTGTGCGAAAGAACACGCCAACAGTAGCGTGTATACAACTATACTACGGCTGTTTGAATAGGTATTGTACTTGTACTTACCTATGCACACCGCCCCGGCCGATAGTAACGCGCGCACGACGTCCGCGTGTGCGAAAGAACACGCCGACAGTAGCGTGTATACAACTATACTACGGCTGTTTGAATAGGCTATATTACATAGACAGAAGATCATATTAATGCCATAGCCAGAGTTGCAATAGCATTCATATGATCTTGATAGCTGTCTATGTAATTAAAATGATCTTGATAGCTGTCTGTGTAACATAAGGTCTATTTTTCTTTGACGAAATTGTCTTCTATTCTGAAATTAGTAGCTGTCAAATATAGCCTATTCTAGTGGCCGTACTAGTAGTGGAGGCCCATTACCTATGTATGTATGTAGGTTTACGCGACTTACTTGTCGATTATTTGATTGTTTTAAGCCTCGAACGTAGGTATCGGCTGTTTACGACAGCCATCTTCCAGAGGTCGATAGATTACTGAGGCTGTTGTTCATTTAGTAGTAGAGTCTCTATTAATATGTACTCACCTATGCAAACATCGACCTTCCCCTTATTGGCCGCTTCATGCGGCGGAGTGTACCCCCAGTTGTCCCTCGCCGCGGGCGCCGCCCCGGCCGATAGTAACGCGCGCACGACGTCCGCGTGTGCGAAAGAACACGCCGACAGTAGCGTGTATACAACTATACTACGGCTGTTTGAATAGGTATTGTACTTGTACTTACCTATGCACACCGCCCCGGCCGCTAGTAACGCGCGCACGACGTCCGCGTGTGCGAAAGAACACGCCAACAGTAGCGTGTATACAACTATACTACGGCTGTTTGAATAGGTATTGTACTTGTACTTACCTATGCACACCGCCCCGGCCGATAGTAACGCGCGCACGACGTCCGCGTGTGCGAAAGAACACGCCGACAGTAGCGTGTATACAACTATACTACGGCTGTTTGAATAGGCTATATTACATAGACAGAAGATCATATTAATGCCATAGCCAGAGTTGCAATAGCATTCATATGATCTTGATAGCTGTCTATGTAATTAAAATGATCTTGATAGCTGTCTGTGTAACATAAGGTCTATTTTTCTTTGACGAAATTGTCTTCTATTCTGAAATTAGTAGCTGTCAAATATAGCCTATTCTAGTGGCCGTACTAGTAGTGGAGGCCCATTACCTATGTATGTATGTAGGTTTACGCGACTTACTTGTCGATTATTTGATTGTTTTAAGCCTCGAACGTAGGTATCGGCTGTTTACGACAGCCATCTTCCAGAGGTCGATAGATTACTGAGGCTGTTGTTCATTTAGTAGTAGAGTCTCTATTAATATGTACTCACCTATGCAAACATCGACCTTCCCCTTATTGGCCGCTTCATGCGGCGGAGTGTACCCCCAGTTGTCCCTCGCCGCGGGCGCCGCCCCGGCCGATAGTAACGCGCGCACGACGTCCGCGTGTGCGAAAGAACACGCCAACAGTAGCGTGTATACGACTATACTACGGCTGTTTGAATAGGTATTGTACTTGTACTTACCTATGCACACCGCCCCGGCCGCTAACAACGCGCGCACGACGTCCGCGTGTGCGAAAGAACACGCCAACAGTAGCGTGTATACAACTATACTACGGCTGTTTGAATAGGTATTGTACTTGTACTTACCTATGCACACCGCCCCGGCCGCTAACAACGCGCGCACGACGTCCGCGTGTGCGAAAGAACACGCCAACAGTAGCGTGTATACAACTATACTACGGCTGTTTGAATAGGTATTGTACTTGTACTTACCTATGCACACCGCCCCGGCCGCTAGTAACGCGCGCACGACGTCCGCGTGTGCGAAAGAACACGCCGACAGTAGCGTGTATACAACTATACTACGGCTGTTTGAATAGGTATTGTACTTGTACTTACCTATGCACACCGCCCCGGCCGCTAGTAACGCGCGCACGACGTCCGCGTGTGCGAAAGAACACGCCAACAGTAGCGGGTATACAACTAGTGTACGCTGATATCACAAAATAGAGAGTTCACTCGTCCCTATTTAGGATAATCGCGATTGTCGCTTGTTACCTAGCCAAGGTTGCTAGATTCAATAGAAGGATGAAACACAGCTCTTAATCTGATACAAGAATGTTATATGATTCAGAGTCGATTTGGGCGCGTTTATAGATGGCTCACTCAGTACTAGCGACGATTTTGACACTTATTGAAGCTTACTGGAGTGAACTGGAATCTCAGAGGCACTCAAGGTAACTAAGCAGATGGTTGCCACATAGCATATTTCAGAATCATATGGCGTTCTAGTATTTGATTTAGAGTTGTATTTCGTCCTCGTAATTCGTATTGAACTCTGACTATGTAACAAGTGACAATCGCGATTATCCTAGATAGAGTCTAGTGATCCTTCTGTAATCTGTCTATTTTGTCATAGAATGAATAATAGAATTTGTGCCGATATGTACTCACCTATACAAACATCGACCTTCCCCTTATTGGCCGCTTCATGCAGCGGAGTGTATCCCCAGTTGTCCCTCGCCGCGGGCGCCGCCCCGGCCGATAGTAACGCGCGCACGACGTCCGCGTGTGCGAAAGAACACGCCAACAGTAGCGGGTATACAACTATACTACGGCTGTTTGAATAGGTATTGTACTTGTACTTACCTATGCACACCGCCCCGGCCGATAGTAACGCGCGCACGACGTCCGCGTGTGCGAAAGAACACGCCAACAGTAGCGTGTATACAACTATACTACGGCTGTTTGAATAGGTATTGTACTTGTACTTACCTATGCACACCGCCCCGGCCGCTAGTAACGCGCGCACGACGTCCGCGTGTGCGAAAGAACACGCCAACAGTAGCGTGTATACAACTATACCACGGCTGTTTGAATAGGTATTGTACTTGTACTTACCTATGCACACCGCCCCGGCCGCTAGTAACGCGCGCACGACGTCCGCGTGTGCGAAAGAACACGCCAACAGTAGCGTGTATACAACTATACCACGGCTGTTTGAATAGGTATTGTACTTGTACTTACCTATGCACACCGCCCCGGCCGCTAGTAACGCGCGCACGACGTCCGCGTGTGCGAAAGAACACGCCAACAGTAGCGTGTATACAACTATACTACGGCTGTTTGAATAGGTATTGTACTTGTACTTACCTATGCACACCGCCCCGGCCGATAGTAACGCGCGCACGACGTCCGCGTGTGCGAAAGAACACGCCAACAGTAGCGTGTATACAACTATACTACGGCTGTTTGAATAGGTATTGTACTTGTACTTACCTATGCACACCGCCCCGGCCGCTAGTAACGCGCGCACGACGTCCGCGTGTGCGAAAGAACACGCCGACAGTAGCGTGTATACAACTATACTACGGCTGTTTGAATAGGCTATATTACATAGACAGAAGATCATATTAATGCCATAGCCAGAGTTGCAATAGCATTCATATGATCTTGATAGCTGTCTATGTAATTAAAATGATCTTGATAGCTGTCTGTGTAACATAAGGTCTATTTTTCTTTGACGAAATTGTCTTCTATTCTGAAATTAGTAGCTGTCAAATATAGCCTATTCGAGTGGCCGTACTAGTAGTGGAGGCCCATTACCTGTGTATGTAGATTTACGCGACTTAATTGTCAATTATTTGATAGATTTTAGCCTCGAACGTATCGGCTGTTTACAACAGCCATTTTCCATAGGTCGATAGATTCCTAAAGCTGCTGTTTTTTAGTAGTAGAGTCTCTATTAATATGTACTCACCTATGCAAACATCGACCTTCCCCTTATTGGCCGCTTCATGCAGCGGAGTGTACCCCCAGTTGTCCCTCGCCGCGGGCGCCGCCCCGGCCGATAGTAACGCGCGCACGACGTCCGCGTGTGCGAAAGAACACGCCGACAGTAGCGTGTATACAACTATACTACGGCTGTTTGAATAGGCTATATTACATAGACAGAAGATCATATTAATGCCATAGCCAGAGTTGCAATAGCATTCATATGATCTTGATAGCTGTCTATGTAATTAAAATGATCTTGATAGCTGTCTGTGTAACATAAGGTCTATTTTTCTTTGACGAAATTGTCTTCTATTCTGAAATTAGTAGCTGTCAAATATAGCCTATTCGAGTGGCCGTACTAGTAGTGGAGGCCCATTACCTGTGTATGTAGATTTACGCGACTTAATTGTCAATTATTTGATAGATTTTAGCCTCGAACGTATCGGCTGTTTACAACAGCCATTTTCCATAGGTCGATAGATTCCTAAAGCTGCTGTTTTTTAGTAGTAGAGTCTCTATTAATATGTACTCACCTATGCAAACATCGACCTTCCCCTTATTGGCCGCTTCATGCGGCGGAGTGTACCCCCAGTTGTCCCTCGCCGCGGGCGCCGCCCCGGCCGATAGTAACGCGCGCACGACGTCCGCGTGTGCGAAAGAACACGCCAACAGTAGCGGGTATACAACTAGTGTAGGCTTATATCACAAAATAGAGAGTTTAAAGAAGGTTCACTACATAGCCAGAGTTGCTACTGTCAAAAATCTCGAAAGTAGAAGAATATCGAAACAGCAAAATCTTATACAAGAACGTCACATGATTTTAAGCCAATTTTAATCCGAAAAATATGACGTTTGTGTCAACCATCTGCTTAGTTACCTTGAGTTCCTCTGAGATTCCAGTTAACGTCAAAAAACGTCAAAATCGTCCTAGTATTGAGTGAGCCATCTATAAAGACGCTCCGTTTGTAGTCAAATCGACTCAAAACCATATAACATTCTTGTATCAGATTTCGAGATGTATTTCGTCCTTCTATAGAATCTAGCAACTCTGGCTAAACAACAAGCGACAATCGCGATTATCCTAAATAGGGTCTAGTGAACCTTCTGTAATCGCTCTATTTTGTCAGAAAGTAAATAATAGAATTTGTGCTGATATGTACTCACCTATGCAAACATCCACCTTCCCCTTATTGGCCGCTTCATGCAGCGGAGTGTACCCCCAGTTGTCCCTCGCCGCGGGCGCCGCCCCGGCCGATAGTAACGCGCGCACGACGTCCGCGTGTGCGAAAGAACACGCCAACAGTAGCGCGTATACAACTATACTACGGCTGTTTGAATAGGTATTGTACTTGTACTTACCTATGCACACCGCCCCGGCCGATAGTAACGCGCGCACGACGTCCGCGTGTGCGAAAGAACACGCCAACAGTAGCGCGTATACAACTATACTACGGCTGTTTGAATAGGTATTGTACTTGTACTTACCTATGCACACCGCCCCGGCCGATAGTAACGCGCGCACGACGTCCGCGTGTGCGAAAGAACACGCCAACAGTAGCGCGTATACAACTATACTACGGCTGTTTGAATAGGTATTGTACTTGTACTTACCTATGCACACCGCCCCGGCCGATAGTAACGCGCGCACGACGTCCGCGTGTGCGAAAGAACACGCCAACAGTAGCGCGTATACAACTATACTACGGCTGTTTGAATAGGTATTGTACTTGTACTTACCTATGCACACCGCCCCGGCCGCTAGTAACGCGCGCACGACGTCCGCGTGTGCGAAAGAACACGCCAACAGTAGCGTGTATACAACTAGTGTAGGCTTATATCACAAAATAGAGAGTTTAAAGAAGGTTCACTACATAGCCAGAGTTGCTACTGTCAAAAATCTCGAAAGTAGAAGAATATCGAAACAGCAAAATCTTATACAAGAACGTCACATGATTTTAAGCCAATTTTAATCCGAAAAATATGACGTTTGTGTCAACCATCTGCTTAGTTACCTTGAGTTCCTCTGAGATTCCAGTTAACGTCAAAAAACGTCAAAATCGTCCTAGTATTGAGTGAGCCATCTATAAAGACGCTCCGTTTGTAGTCAAATCGACTCAAAACCATATAACATTCTTGTATCAGATTTCGAGATGTATTTCGTCCTTCTATAGAATCTAGCAACTCTGGCTAAACAACAAGCGACAATCGCGATTATCCTAAATAGGGTCTAGTGAACCTTCTGTAATCGCTCTATTTTGTCAGAAAGTAAATAATAGAATTTGTGCTGATATGTACTCACCTATGCAAACATCCACCTTCCCCTTATTGGCCGCTTCATGCAACGGAGTATATCCCCAGTTGTCCCTGGCCGCGGGCGCCGCCCCGGCAGCCAGCAACGCGCGCACGACGTCCGCGTGTCCGAAAGAACATGCGTTGTGGAGCGGCTGAAGCCCGCCGTCGTCGCGAGCCTGCAACGCCGCGCCGGCCGCGATCAGGATCTCTACCACTTCCCTGCGGCCGTATCCTGGAAATCAATACATAGTATAAAATAACAAACAGATGTATTAAAAAACAATAACACTACTATGGTATTTGCGATAAAAATAATCCACTCACTCAAAGTTTTGTAACAGATACTGTGAATCAAGAGGAAAGTTTATATGTACAGGTAGAATGGGTATAAACAAGTCGAAAGGAGGTCCAGTTCATGAAACTGAGCAAAATGCATAAAAATAAATTGAGCCTCCCATCAGCTTATATGGGATGTCCAATTTAATTTTTTCATATTTCGTTCTATGTTCTAACTAGGGAAAGTTGTTCATTTTCATGAGTACCTTGACCTCCTTTCGGCTTGTAATTCCCTTTCTGTTACTCCCAATATAACACATGCAGGAAAAATGCCTTTTCCCCTGCAGTATTTGATAAATATTGGATCATTTAGATAGTACTGATTGATTAATCCAGGTAAGTTTTTTTATAGATATCAAGCCAAGCTTTTACTTGCTTTTTAAGTTTTAACTAACTTCTTCTAAACACAATACAATGAAAATCTTCATTGCACTAACTCTCTGTACAGTTTAAAATAATACCTACTTTAACCACAACAGTCCACTGCTGGACATGAGCCTCCCTTTATCAATGAAAAAATACCAAGCTTCATACAAGATAACATAGTCTGAGATGCTTGATAGATTATTCATGTAAATTTATACAAAATCTTCACAATTCATTACTCATGCTGGTTATTGCTGATGTAACTTAATTTACGGATAATAGGAGACAAGTAGTCATATTTAAGAACTGCTGTAAACGAAAATCTTAAACATGAAACAATGCCAGAGCAATGGACAACATCTACCATCCATCACTCTTTTACACAAGAAATCTCCTTTCTTTCCGCAACAACATCAACAACTACAGACCTAAAAGCCTGATGTCAAATATCTACAAAATCTTTGCAAAAAAAATTCTAAACAGAATAACATACACTCGTGAGAACCCAGCCCAAAGAGCAAGCCAGTTTCAGGAGTGGTTACTCATCCTTAGACCACATCTATGTTGTAAGAAAAAGGAAATTAATTCAACATAACCTTTTACTGCTGCTTCATAGACTATAACAAAGTCTTGGATTTAATAGAACACAAAAAGATATGGCAAGCCCTCAAAAATCAAGGTGTTTAAAATAAATATATAAGAATACTAAGGAACATCTATAAAAACAGCAAGGAAATCAGGCTAGAAAAAGAGAGAGATGAAATTAACATAGAAAAATGGGTCCAGCAATGCGACCCAGTGTGGCCAAAGCTGTTTACAGCAGTCCTGGGGGAAATCTTCCATCAACTAGACTGGGTAGACTGTGGATTGTCTATCTATGGCGAGAATCTGTCCCATTTGCAGATAATCTCAGACACCCATGGCATAGACAAGGGCTGGTGCTATTCTAAGCTGGCACTACATGGCTTATAAGAGCACTTAAATGATTGATGAACATTTAAAGCAAGTTGTACTTTGACATTGTAAATAAAACCACTTGTGCTCTACATGTTGTAGTTTGGTTTATTGTATTTAGGTATTTTTTCTTACAGAACAATATACAAATATTGAAACTATGGGATATTTTTCCATAAATTATCATCTCAAAAGATCTGACAGACACACTAGTCTCCAGCAATGTTAAAAGGTAACACCTACTCATTTCCAAATGTATATGTAATGAATGGTAAATAAAAATTGTAAGCACAAAGGTAAGATGTATTTTGAAAGGTGTATTCTAATTTTATAGTCCATTATCAGTGAATATCAGTGTTGCTAATCTGCAAGTATGACTAAACATAATTCACAACACAACAAATAGCCTAAAACGGAACCAGCGTACCGTGACAAACTTATGCAATTTCCAAAATTTACAACTTCCTACCAATTTGCCTTTCACTTATTCTAGCACCATTTAGCATGACTATTTACAAGAATATTATGGTTTATTCATGATAAATACCTGCAGCGAAGTGAAGAGGGGTCGATTTGCGTCCAGCAGTGTCTCTAGCGTTCACATTTTGAGGTGTAATCAGCTTTTTTACTTTGGTCGCATCTCCCAGTTTGCATGCCTCGAACAGTTCGCGTAGGGGATCTGATGGTGCTGGCAACGAGTCCAGGGTGGACCCCAGCATGGAGCGCCGGCTCGACATGTCGGCCTAACGTTCCACTTCAATTCGTGCGCATTTATCTCTTCATATTGGCCACTTTTCTATAATTTTAACGATAAAAACACGTAAAGACACAGCTGCTTTCTGCTTTGTTGATTTTTGACAACTAATTTTTTTTTGCAATGCTGCCAACCTGACACTTGTTAGGTAGGCTAAAGCTTGCCATTCACGAGGAGTACTTTGAAAGACCCAATTTGGGTGATTGTTATTGTGTATGGGTGGTTTCTTGATATTTCTAAACAGCGCCATCTATTATTGAATAGCAGTACTTTTAAGGCAAAATTAGGTCTTTCAATATTCCCGTTTTACATTACACCATGGACAATATTTTGACAGTTGCAAATAGTCGAATCAAAACGCGCTCAAAAAAAAAAACTTTGTCTATTGTAGTTAGTTGACGAAATCAAAATGGCGTCTTTCACGGGATAGCGCATATTTGCCGATAACTGTATGAAAAACGTTTCTAAATTCGCGTGTGCGTCTATTTGTTTGTGATATAAACTAATTGTGGACATTGATGTAGTGATTTTTGTGATAAAATTGTTACTACAGACTCATTGGAGGTTGATGACAGAGATTTTCTACTAGTTTTCGCTAAGGTATGTCTCCTTTCACCTATCGAATATTTTACTTAGATAATCATGCTAGTGGTGTAATTACTTGATATTAGATGGTGTAGTAATCTGCAGTTGTCACTGGTAGTTTCAGAGTGCGTAGTAGAGCCCCGGAAACCGTTCTTTAGATCAGTAGGTGAATCAGTGAAACAGGTTTTCGATAGCTTAGGAACGCAAGGTAGGCTAGGTGAGGCCGGGTCGTGCTCATATCATCAGTTTTCGTGTCGTTCCTTCATCTGAGCGACACGCGACATTGATAAATCCATATTTTCGCGTGCAATGTCGCGCTGTTCGCTAATTGAATTTGCCACACGCTGGCAGAATGTGCAAACTGCTACAAATAGTCCGATGTTTGTGTGCATTTTCACTAGCGCGGTGTGCTTAGACTACAAATTGGGATGAAATGTTTTCTCTTTGCATAGGTGAGGCTAATTTCCATGTTTTCTGTCTGTGACTGCTATGGCATCAACTTTTTTGTGTGTTAGTAATCAACAGTAATTAAAGACAATTTACCAATTATGGAAACAAGTTTTGTCATTTGTAATTGGTAAATTAGGGTAATAGAATTGTGCATTTGGGTTTAGTTGATCAAAATTATTCACCTGCTGAGTAATAGCATTTTTGTTTTCTGGTTAAATTTTCCTGTTTTTGATAAAACTACAAAGTAATGGAACCTTGGCACACTTAGATTAAACTTGACCTCAAAATGGACTAAAATTTGCATTTTGGCCCACCAAAACTGAATCAACATTATGTTCTACACAGCTGGTATAACTATAGCTTTAGACAACTTCATAACAGCCGCAACAGTCCACTGCTAGACATGGGCCTCCTCCTACTCACCAGGCTTGGCAGGCGGAATGACGAGCATAGTGCAAGATGTTTTATTCACAAGGAATGCTGCTGCCCATTCCCTGGATAACTAACCCTTAGTCGCTTTTTATGACACCCACTGGTAGAATTGGGGTGATGCTATTGTAAGCCAGTATCATATGGCACACATTAAGATCTATACAACTAGTATCATCAATTTACAATTATCAATAAATTATCTCTATCTATCTCATTATAATAGGCGACTTACATATTTTTATTTGGCAGAGTTAGCCCGATGTTTACTTTATTGGATATGTACGCTGTACATGGTAGATGAAAATCACAAGGATTGTGGTTTCAAATGTACTGAATGAAATGTAATCTCATGTTTTTTATGATTTGCCTGATCCTCGATGACTGTGACATCTATAAATAAAGTCTGTGTATAGTTTGCTGATGTCACCTTATGTATTGAATATGTTAGCAGAATACCTCTTAGGAATAGAGATGTATTCTATAGTATTTTCTATTGGAAATACAATGTTTAGCAAACATTGTTAACTTGGTTTTGAAATCTTACCTATCCTTAACATCCCATGGTATTGCTCTTATAATTCGCATCCCGATTTTTAGTTTTTTTTTGGGTGGGGGGGAGAGGGGGGGAGGGGGTGACCTCCCCGGCAACACCCCCCCCGTGCGGAAACCAGTTGTTCCTGAGATATTCAATGTTGAAGGTTTGAGGTTATGACTAGTCCAAGACTCACTAAATTATTCAAATATGCTATAAATAAAGGGAGATTGGTTGAACCACCTCCCCCACCCCTAAACACCCCTCTCCCCTTCTTTAAACCCCTTCCTAAATCTTAACCAGTTGAAAAACCTAGATTTCAATATTAAGTACAAGAGTAGGTGTGGTTGGTATGGTAAGTACATTAGCAACCTTACTAGCAGTGTGTTGGTTCTGGCACTTCGCCGGCCCCTGCCGGGGCACGCTCGCTCCGCTCGCTCGGCTCGTGCGTTGTGGTCACCGTTCTAACCTAACCTAACCTAACCTGGCGTTGAACGGTTAGGTCAGGTTTTGGCTAACAGACCTACTGTCCCTTTATTTATAGCATATTTGAATCATTTAGTGAGTTTTGGACCAGTCATAACCTCAAACCTTCAACCATGGATATCTCGGGAACAACTGGTCTCTGCGCGGGGGGGTTGTTGCAGGGGAGGTCCCCCCGTCTCCTCCTCCCCCCCTCCCAAAAAAAAAACGTTAAATCATTTAGTGAGTTTTGGACCAGTCATAACCTCAAACCTTCAACCTTGAATAATTCAGGAACGACTGGTCTCCGCGCGGGGGGGGTGATACCGGGGAGGTCTCCCCCTCCCCCCCTCCCCACCACACCCAAAAAAAAACTAAAAATCGGGATGCGAATTATAAGAGCTGAGCCCATCCCATCTATGTGAATGTGATATTTAAATCTACTGGGTTTAGTTAGATAATCCTGATCTGATTCTAGATGCAAGAAGGAGATAAAAATTTATGAGCTGATAAATGATTAAATGTTGAAAAAACCTTGAAATATTTGCAATCCATACTAATATTATAAATTCGAAAGTAACTCTGTCTGTCTGTCTGTCTGTCTGTCTGTCTGTCTGTCTGTCTGCTACGCTTTCACGCCTAAACCACTGAACAGATGTTGATGAAAATTGGCATGAACATAGATAATAACCTGAGAAAGGACATAGGCTACTTTTTTCCGCGGAAAAATTCCGTTGGAAAATTGAAAATATACAAAACTATTTATTCAGACGCCCAAAACTACCTACAGAAAGAAAACACACAAGTATCCGTGGTTGATATTGCTCTGCAGGTTTTGTCAGGCGCTCAAAAAAAGATAGTAATACTAGCTGCCCGTCAGCGGTTTCACCCGCTGCAACCTATTATTCCGCGGGAAAATAGCATTACTCGCCAAGAGATGTCGCTGTTAGTTTTCGGCGAAAACGTTTAAAACGCGAATCGGCTCAGTCACGCCACCTTTGCAAAAATATTAAAATATGCGTGATCCCGTAGGAATAAGACATTTTCCCGTGGTAAAAAGTAGCCTATGTGTTATTCTAGATACTCTTCTATATTTGTGCAAAATTTCATGTCAATATAATCAGCCGTTTTAGCGTGATGTCGTAACAAACACACACACAAACATCCGCCTTTATAATATTAGTAGGATACTTAGGTATCATCGAGATCTTGCTACCAAAAAAAAACTTTGCATGTTAATTTGTCCGAATGCATAGTTCATGAAAAATGGGATGATGAATGCCTACGTAGGTATTAGAATGGCCATCGCGCGCCATATGAAACATACTAAACGCATCAAAACTTTCTTTTAACACAAAAAAGGAGTTACATAGGACGCCAAGTGTCACGCGCGATCCATATCCATACCTACTTTCATACTATACTTTTACAATTATACAGGGTGTTAGGGACGGTGTACCGAAAACGCTTTCACGCCTTAACTACTGAACCGATTTTGATAAAAGGCACAGAGATTACTCATACACCGAGAACGGGCATAGGCTACTTTTGCTTCCACTTGAGGGTCTGGAACACCCAATGTAGACCATCAGACGCACCACCAGGAGCCCAGCTAAACTATTAGGGATACACGTATAACTCCAAATCAAAAGTTGTTCAGGTTGATGGGACGCTTCTGCTAGCGAATAGACAACGAAGGTTTGGAGTACCTGATGTAGACCACCAGGTGCGCCAACAAGAGCCCAGCTAAACTATAAGAGATACAGATATAACTCCAAAGCAAAATTTGTTCAGGTTGATGGGACGCTTCTGCTGGCGAATAGACAACGAAGGTTTGCAGTACCTGATGTAGACCATCAGGTGCACCATAAGGAGACCAGATGAACTATAGAAGATACAGAATGACTCCAGAGCAAAAGTTATTCAGCTTGATAGAACGCTTCTGCTGGTGAAAAGATATCGAAGGTTTGGAGTACCTCATGTAGACCATCAAGTGCACCAACAGGAGCCCAGCTAAACTATAAGAGATACAGATATAACTTCAAAACAAAAGTTGTTCAGGTTGATGGGACGCTTCTGCTGGTGAAAAGACAACGAAGGTTTGCAGTACCTGATGTAGACTATCAGGTGCACCAACTGGAGCCCAGCTAAACTATAGGAAATACAGATGTAACTCCAAAGCCAAAGTTGTTCAGGTTGATGGGACGCTTCTGCTAGCAAATAGACAACGAAGGTTTGGAGTACCTAATGTAAACCATCAAGTGCACCAACAGGAGCCCAGCTAAACTATAAGAAATACAGATATAACTCCAAAGCAAAAGTTGTTCAGGTTGATGGGACGCTTCTGCTGGCGAATAGACAACGAAGGTTTGCAGTACCTGATGTAGACCATCAGGTGCACCATAAGGTGGCCAGATGAACTACAGGAAATACAGATATGACTCTAGAGCAACAGTTGTTCAGCTTGATAGGATGCTTCTGCTGGTGAAAATATATCGAAGGTTTGGAGTACCTAATGTAAACCATCAAGTGCACCAACAGGAGCCCAGCTAAACTATAAAAGATATAACTCCAAAACAAAAGTTGTTCAGGTTGATGGGACGTTTCTGCTGGCAAATAGACAACGAAGGTTTATAGAGTACCTGATGTAGGCTACCAGGTGCACCACCAGGAGCCCAGCTGAAATATAGGAGATACAGATATAAATCCAAAGCAAAAGCTATTCAGCATGATGGAACGCTTCTGCTGGCATCTGTTGGCAATGCAACTATGGTTTGAAAAATGTATTTCCAACAATATTTGCGTGATGATTATCTAGAGCGTGACGATTTTTAGGATGCTGGTAAGGAAATCATAATTTTGAACAGGTTCAAGGAATGAAACGATACGAAGTTCGCGGGTACCAGCTAGTAACATACTAAAATAAAATCACAATGAATGAGCAAATATGAATGAAATAATTATGTACTTATAGATAGGTGTCCTAATTTTAGGAATTGGTGAAAAAATAAGGTTTTCAATTTGTTGGGGATCATTTTATATATATTTTTACTAAAATGTTTCATAGTACATTTTAATTGTCTATCATCTCATCATCATGTATCACTCAATATACTTAAAGAACCCTTGATTCCAAGTTTATAACTACCTACCTACTAGGTAACTCGTAGGCCCCTGACATTATTGTATACAAGGACCATGAAATCTGTAAAAATAACTTTACATTCAACTTCAGTTATATGGCACCACACACCGCCTCCTTATGCGTGACGAGCACGTCATCACGCGCGTAGCTATGACGTTGTATTTTACGGGACCGTATGGGACACCGCACACAGTGTTACGCGCGTGATTACGCGCACGCATACGCAAGCAGTGTGTGGCCTCTCATACAATCCCATACATTAGAGCTGGTACGCGAGTGACCCCATAGAGTACGGTGTGTGGCGTGCTTTAATCTTCCTAAACAGACAACCTATCTGTACTGTTAAAGATTCTGTGTCTCAAGACACCATATTAGTAGTAAACCTTACCGTCTGATACAATATCTGTAAGCTTATCTGATGTAAGCAACAGATAATGCTATCTTGGGCCTCAGATAAGAAAGTGTTACACTCATATGGGTATGATCATGTTGTTTCTTCTAGCTTGCTGTTCGATGGGTAATCTACTTTCGTGGTTTAGTGGTCTGAGCTTATGTGGTTGCCTTCGGATCGGGAAGTCCTAGACTCGATTCCCGTGCGCATGTATAAAATTATTATTATTATGTATTAGTTAGTGAATTTGTTGCAGTATTGTTGGGACATTGCAAGCTGAACCACCTGACTGTCCATAAGAAAGATGGTTCAGTTCTTCGTAGGTCATGCTAAGCCACAGATTCTGGTTGCTCTCTATACGGCCATTTCAGTTGCAAATCGTAAATGAGAACCGCTATTTAGAGCTACGATGTAGGTAAATTATTTTTTCAGTTTGCAACAGGAAAAGACACAACACAAGCCATATTAACATAGCCACTTAGCCACGCGGTCTTGTGTTCACTTTAAGTTAACAGCACCCAAGGGAGCGCAAGCGTAATCTTCGTCGCCCTCTTTCGAAATGGACCGATAAAGGGCAGCGTACCACCCAGTTAGTGACTGGATGGCGAAAAATGGGAGATCGTGCTCTATGGCGTATATACCCTGGAAAGGCCTATAAAATAAATTGTTGTGATGTGGTGGGACAAGGGTGGGATCGAATCTGAGTAGCTTTCAGGACTTTTTTGTACCTACTATTATCTTGTAATTTAGTTACACATCAACTTGTAACAAAGCAATATGATATAATCGCATTACTTATCTATTTCTGATAATTTACATTGCGATGTCTATCGTAAATAATCAATCGTAATTCTATAAGGAATTCACATGTTTTGTAACTTATGTTACTATCTAAATACAAGTAAAACACGTGTGAATTGTATTTTTAACCGGTTTAAGAAAGGCAGGCTATTGGTTAAAGCCGTATCGCATTCTAGTAAAACAAGTTAATATGTAAGCCAATATATTTTGATATTTATGTAAGCTTTGTAAAGCGCTAGTCAAAACTGTCGTAGAAAAGAGCATGCGTAGCGTTGAACGCCCTCTAGCCAGAGACGAGCCGATGACTTAGACTCCGTGCATACAGGCAACTGTTTTGTCGCGCGACAGTCGGAAGTCCCTTTCACTCTTGTTGATAAGAGAGAAGTCCAACTGTCGCCCAAACAGAGACCAGCGCGCAACAAATAAGTCACCTGTGTGCACAAGGTCTTAAAGAGGGTGGCTGGTAGCAGCCAGATGGCGAAAACGGAAGATCGTGCCTTTAGGCGGCAGGCTAACAACCTGCCACTATGGTGAGACACAGTCTTCTGAATGACTCTCAAACTTTTGTCAAATGTGATGTAAATGGCCGTTTTCTACACTCGTTGACGCTCCGCCTACCCCGCAAGGGATATAGGCGTGATATATGTCTGTATGATGTTATGTATAGTGTACACTCATAAGCATGTCAGATTATCTCTGCCGTGTAACATCCGGATAGCCATAACATATTTAGACTATAATTTAATAACAATTATTAACAATAGATTCAGAAACCGTAATCTCTACTGGAATTTACTACTGTGTAAATATCCGATTACACAAATATTTCAGTGCAATGTTATAAATTGTATTGTTGATACTATCTAAAATTTTCAATTTATCGCCTACTGGCTTTCCGACTAGCGATTTCAATCGTGAGTTGGATATTTTTCTGCTTATAGGTTCTAGCTCCTACAAACATGTGATGATCTTATTATTAAACGAACAAGTATCACTCATTATGTAGGTTTACGCGACTTACTTGTTATTTAGTTGGTAGAAGGTGTAGCCCTCTACGTTTCGGCTGGTTACGACAGCCTTCTTAGAAGATGATCTCTCCGGCCAATTTCGGCTATGGCAACCTCTTCTACTCCTGATCAAGTCGGTGTTGATGCGCCCGTAGGTAGCCGTTTTGTATCCGATTTTGGCAGTAAACTCTCGTGCACAGTGTGGGCACGTGAGTTTGCCATTTATATAATTGTATTTAATGGCGCCGGGAGGACGGGCCTTCAATTCATCGCGTTGCTTTACACTGCTCCTCATAGTCGCTGATTCGCCTCTTTACAAGACCGCGCCATTCTGGCCGTTGTGCTGCCAAACCCTCAAATTGAGAGGGCTCGATGTTACAAGAATGCTGCACATTCGAGGCTGCTCGCTTGGTGGTGCGGACCCTTGGATTTGCTTAAGAGATATCGTCATTCTGACAAGACGTTCTCTAGAGATATACCTCTCGACTCAAGAGCTTGTGACTTTCTACAGTTAACTGTTGGGCACTGGACCTCTTCATGTACTCAGGTTCTGGGCTTGTATTTACAGGGAATATTGCTGCCCATTCCCTACATTTACCCCTTTTTACGAAACCTGCAAGAAATCTTAAATGCTCTATATTGTTTTTATGCGTAAGCATTACTTGCATAGTCAGAGTGATCGCTTACATACTTAACGTATTACTTCAAGGAAGAAACAGATTAATAATGACCTCAAGAAATACCTACGTAATACATCGGTTTTGTAGAGTTAGTCACTTAAGGATGCTTAGGTATATCGCTTGCTAACATACGGTTTCGCGTCACAGTGTTAGCTAGAGTGACATCATGCTTGTCTTAAAGGAGCGTTCTCATTGATGAGCGGCGCGAGAACGAAAAACTGAGTGGATTTAAGTGGCAAAAGGAAAAAATATCGGGCTCGCGCACGACGGGTGCGTAAAACGGCATAAAATCATGTTTGTTGTATGAGAACCCCCTTAACTTTTATTTATTGTAATAGCGGCAACAGATCACGGCATCTGTGAAAATTTCAACTCTAATTACGGTTTATGAGATACAATACAGCCTATAGTGACAGACGGACAAACATCGAAGTCTCCGTAATAGGGTTTCGTTTTCACGCTTTGGGTACCAGCACCCAAAGAAATGCAACAAGCAGCTTCTATCTTTAAGCGCGAATGTGTTTAAAGATATGATTTTACAAATTAACTAGGTATTATAGAGAGTACACTGACTAATAATATAGTATGACAAATTATAGTGGTATTTATGATTATGACCAATATACAACTGTACCTTATCTACAAGAGTGCTAGGTGTGTTGTGTTAGACAGACAGACCAACTTCATTTAATCAGTAATAATTAGTTACTTACTTAATCATATACTTACATATTTCGAAATATTCAGTGAATTGTGTATTGTAGAGACAGGTTCAGCCTATTGAAAAAATGTAGGGTGATGTTCTTGTAAGAATACGTCGTGTGGTAGCGGCTAAGAATACTGCTACCACTCAGGGTCAGGGTGTTTCGTAAAAGGCGACGTAGAGTTTTTGACTTCGGCTGAATATCTGTCGACTATGGTCAACCGCATGATGGCTGTGATACCACCTATAATACTATTCCCAAAGACGGCTGACGGAAATCAGGCAGGCGGCCGGTAATAGAATATGCCAAATCATTTTGCTACATGATTTTGTGTTCTAACAAAATATGTTGCGCCGACCCCAACTGATTTGGGATAAGAGCAGGGAGATGATGAAATACAAAGTTCCGCTTATGCACCGTGCTAGCTCTACAATCGCAGCGCAGATGCGTTCTCCTCACGACCTCTTAATTATCACATACATACACACATGCAATACGCACTCCGACGACTACTAGTTAAGGCTCTTAAACTTGTAAAACTGTCCTGGTAGATGGAGCCCTTCCACGCGTAAGTGATCAAGATACACTTGCTTAATTCGCGGGCGTGGAGTGAGCCGCTGTAGCCGCTGCAGTTGGTAGAGACGTCGCCAGTACAGATGGCGAAAGTCGCTTGTTCAAATTCAGCCCGCGGTAAAAATTTTGCAAGTTTTCCTAAATAAGGCTCTTAAAGTTTCATTCGTATGTAGCCAGAGAATAAACTTTAGGCTCAGTGTGCCAAAACAGGCACGCTCTTTTCAGTAACAGGGAACAATTGAAAAAGTCTATGATGATTATTCGGGACGAAAGAGTGTCAGTAAAATATCGAAGTCACCATTCATTAAGACAGCATCAACTTATTGGGCATAAAGCTCACGATGATGCCTGGTTCGCTGGTCTCGCAAACAAAAGGCAAAAACGGCATCTTAACATTTGTAGAACGTGCGGAAAGTCATACCGCTCCCGTATCGGCTTATACAGCCATGAAAAATGTTGCCTCAGACACTGAATAAATAGAAATCGTCTTTTACAGAGAAGTATGAGGCCAATGATGATGAACTTATTTACTGTGTATGCATTAATTTTATTGTGATTTTCAAAGATTATGCTAAGGCTTCGCTAAGCTATGCCTTATTTCCATAACATGTTATCTATTATTACGGTACACACAAAATACTGTAAGTATAGCAAATATGACCTCGCATTCTTTAAAATATTTCCTATACTTTTGGGTTTATTTACTTTATGTTTAGTAATATGGCGCTTATGGCTTGAACTTTTACGATCACACTAAAAAACTGCTACAATTCACACTTATTCTGAAAATAACATACTTTGTCGTAAAACTTGTTTTTGATACATATGCATATGAGAAAAATATGTGATATGGATAAAAGGTAGTCTTCACTTTTGTTAGCCGATTTTTGGTAACTTTTGAAAAGGAAATAAGAATATTTTAGAGGAACCTAATTATGTTCTAATAAATAGGAGGGAAATTGCCGTGTGATGCCGGATTAGAATAGTATCACTACATGTATTTTTTTTTTGAGTGTCGCAGAAAACGAGTAAGAGGGATTTGAGGGTTCTTGTGTATTCCAATTTTTGGCGACAGGCTGATAACCTGTCACTGTGGTAATACACAGTCTTCTGAATGACTTGAACTTTTGTCAGATATAAGGTGAATGGGCGTTGTGTGCAGCCGTTTACGCTCAGCCTACCCCGTAAGATATATAGGCGTGATATACGAATGAATGAAACGCTAGCTCATATAAATCCCAATTAAAGCGAAACTCAACAACATAAACGTTTTGTACACATAAATAATGCATATTTATAATAGCAGCAGTTTATTTTCGATAGCGCTAACGGACAGACGGACGGAAGTACCACTCGATAATGATAATATTTGCCGCCGTGGCTGAATCATCAGGATCCTGTAGTTTGGTGGGAGTGGGATAAAAAAAGATATTAAAAATTAAACAAATTATGCAGTAAACAAGTTATCTCTTCTTCTATTTATTTAAGGGTATTGCCTTTTGCGTTGAAGTATCCTTCCGTTTTTATCTAGGTATGTCTGTATTTAGCTGAAATTAAACTGACGCAATTGAAATCCATTTAAAGTCTACAGGAAGAAAATTGCTTAACCGATACTGAGATAACATTTTTGAGAACATTACATACGCTACGCCCTTACATTCCTAAACTTCAAACAAGCAGATGTAGTAAAAAAACAAAAACCCGACTGCGGCTATTTCAAAGTTATATTTTGCGATAAAAATCCGCCGCCTTGAATTTATGAATTTTTAATATAGGCAGTGTCACTCACGCTGCTGAGACGAATCTAACGACACTTCACATGTCAAGATCCGCCCAGCTGTTTGGGCTGTACTGTAGTCCGTGAAAACGAATTTCTGGATACATACTTTCGAAAAAGATATCCTGAGGCAGTAGTAAAAATGAATTGTCGAAATCACCACAAGGACATAAAATTTCTCCCATGTTTTCTGCTTTTTTCCCCACACCAGCTCATTTCTTCGAGCAATGCTCTGGATTGTTGTAGAAAATCAGAGAGCACGTAATTGTCTTAGAAGTATACTAATTTCTTAAATTTCTAACAGTGATGTACTTCAGTGCCCTACGATACGTACATACATACTCTCGAAAAACATAACCCGGGCGAAATCACACCAGGACATAAAATTTCTCCCAAGTTTTCTGATTTTTTTCACACCAGCTCATTTTTTCGAGCAATCCTCTGGATTGTTGTAGAAAATCAGAGAGTACGTAATTGTCTTAGAAGTGTTCGAATTTCTTAAACTTCAGTGCTCTCACGGGGGAGCATTCTCAATTCAAACAGTATGTTAACCACATGTTTCCCTCTTGTTGCAGCGATGTTCGTGACAGGATGAAAAAAGACGGCTGAGGCGGACGCTGTGCCGCCGACACAACAACTACGATGTCGTTTTTTAATAACCTCAAAAAGGTGAGTTTATTTATAGAAATACCTACAGGGAGTGACAGAAAGGGCATAACAAGCCGAAAGGAGGTCAAGGTTCACATGAAACTGAACAATTTTCTCCATGGAACATGGGTGGAAACATTAAAAAAAAAATTGGGCCTTCCGTACAAAATTGCCGATCAGCTTATTGATTTAGTATGGATGTGCAAATTTTTTTTCATATTTCGGCCCATGTTCCATAGGGAAAGTTGTTCAGTTTCATAAGTATCTTGACCTCCTTTCGGCTTGTTTATACCCTTTCCGTTACTCCTAGTATAAGAGGAGTATTAAAAGTCTTTCAAGGATCGCTTTGGCATTAACTTCGTGACCCTTAGGGCGTGCACTACGTCGCGCGTATAGTCCGCGCGGACGCTTAGTTCACTGACTTCGCTTGAAATACAGTGAACTTCGCTTGCGGATCGTCCGCGCGATTGAATCGTATGACGCAGCGCATGTCCTTACTGTTTCAATGAAAGGGCACATGGAATCATTTGTATTTGTAAAATTGGCTCTTCACTTTTGATAGGCGGCTTACCAAGCAGACTATAATTATCTTAGTGAAAAAATAATCGTCTTTAGGGTTTCTGTACTTTTGGCGTGAGCTGATTTTAGTAGTAAACAGAAATCAACTTAAAGGTTGAAATAAAGTTGATATTTGCTGGCGTGAACTAACAACTCCAAAGTGCAAGCGACCCGTTATTACTAAAATTTCAATCACGATATGCGATAATTATTTTATTTTTTTGTTACTTAATGCACCTCGACCCAGATGGCGCTAGTCGCTGGCTTTTAAACCATTACCTGACTATCTACATAAAACATTATCTCTTCCCCAGGTCCTGCACTTCGGCAGCGGCAATGACGCGAAGAAGAAGCGCGTTTTCAACAACATACGCGACAACACCGACCCGCGCGAGCTATGGGACATGATCGGGGAATTAGGCGATGGAGCATTCGGCAAGGTAAGGGCGAATACCCAAATCTTAACCACAATTTTCACCGCAGGCTGGATTTGAACCAGCGACCTTCGCCATCAGTACTGGCGACGCCTATACCACTGTAGCCCAGCAAGTTTTCCTAAAAAGGTAAGAGCGATAGTCCACCACCGCCGCCGTCACTGAGAACGAGATTATTCGGGTTAAGGGCGTTTGTCCACCGCGCCGGGAACGAGATTTTTGGGGCCGAGTTTAGTATGAAGTGACAGCCGATGTGGCGCAGTGGTTAGTATGCCTGCCTGCCACGCAAAGGTTCCGGGTTCAACTCCCGGTGGGGGTCACTCACAAAGTTGATATTTATCACTTTGTGAATTTGTTCCCAGTCTGGTTAGGACATTGCAGGCTGAACCACCTGATTGTCCGCAAGTAAGATGGTTGCGTCCGTGCTTCGGATGGGCACGTTAAGCCGTCGGTCCCGGTTGCTGTATATGATGACGGTCGTTACACAACCATGTCAGAGGCCTGCTACTTGCAGTAGGCGGTTGAAAAACTCTGACACCAGGGTTCATCGGGTCGTTGAACGACTCGGTGTCCCACACGAAGAGAGAGAGAGACTGAGAACGAGATTATTCAGGCCAAGGGCGTTTGTCCACCACGCCGGGAATGAGATTTTTGGGGCCGAGTTTAGTATGAAGTGACGGCGATCGGTGGACAAACGCCCTAACTGTTTCTACTGTCGAATCGATGACATGTCCATACCTCAGGTATCTCTAACAGAACAAGGGATTACTTTTTAACCACATCGACCGTCAGTTCCAAGAGCTAGATGTCCAAGATGCTTCGAGCAACTCGATCTTCCGTCCCGTTCCGGCCCGGAAGGGAGTGGGTATAGCTACTTTACTCTATACAAATATTTCTGCCATTTTTTGCGGGCGGAGAGGTAAAGCTGTCAAATCAAGCTAGTGTTGGAATCGACAATATCGATACTTAACCTTTCGATTAATTACATCAGTCTACTCAATATTGTGTCATATTATTGCATTTTCAAAAGCAACTTAGTTCTCAAGAATAGGATTTTGTAGTAAATAGAAATGTTGGCGCAATAACATCATTTTAAATATTGCATAAGTTACCCTAAATCAACCAAAATATTAATTTCTTTCCCCAAAGACCAGATAGTTCAATTATGTAGGTACAATCAATGCAATACCTACCTACTATTTACTGATAATTAAGTATCATATTATGGATATTATGTAAGGGAATTTACTAAAAAACTATCTGCACAACAAGTCATACATAATAACTTCGACTATCCCGATGACGTTGTGGTTAGTACCCCTGTCTTCTACGCCGAGGCTCGTGGGTTCGATTGTCACCAGACACAAATATTTATAAAGTAAATTTTCAAATATTCGTGTTTTATCTGAGCACTCCGGCTGACAAAGGCCACCGACTGGACCGAAACGGTCGCGAAACCACGATGTAATAAGAAGTAGGTAAGTGCGAAATCCTTTTTATATATATAATTAAAGTTACAATGTCGCACTTAAGTTTAAACAATTTAAAGGACACCAAGTCGTCCAACGACCTGATGAACCCTGGTGCTAGAGCTTTTCAACCACCTACTGCATGAAGCAGGCCTTTGAAATGGTTGTGTAACGACAGCCGTCTAAGTGACCATAGACAGCAACCGGGACCGACGGCTGAACGTGGCTCCAAAGCACGGAACCATCTTGCTTCTCGGACAATCAGGTGGTTCAGCCTGTGTCCTGTGTCCTGACCAGTCTAGGAACATATACCTACACAAAGTGATAAATATCAACTTTGTGAGCGAAAGGAATTGAACAACAGGCAGTCAGACTAGCCACTGCGCCACGTCGGCTGACATCCGATGTCACCCGATCGGCTGAGACTGACATTAATTTTCAATGAAACTCGAACAAAATCAGGGTTTCCCAAAATCCATAGTAAAAGTTGTTCAATTTCATAAACTGATCATGCCTGCAAAGTTTTCAGTACAGACCGTCTTTACATAGTATAGGTTTGTAACTATGGCGATAGAAAAAGTATCGACGTTTTGTATTAGTTGAGTCACTGCACTACCTTGGGTTCAGTGTGGCTCAATACTTCAAGTTAAAATTATCGTTTTTTTATTGAATATCGACTGGAAATGAACATCATTGAATAAGTAGAACAATCCCAAACTAACATTCTAATCTTACTTAGCAAGCTATTTACTGTTAATAAAGGCATCAATAAACTGAGATCGTTAATTGTTACCCATTATATGGTGGAATATTATAATCTTTATTTGTAAATTAACGATACTATGATTAACACCATTGTTCGACACAAAATAATAAAAATAGGAACCAAATACAATAATTTTATTGTAGATCCACCTAAAAAAAAAACAAATCAGTCATTTTGTACGACTTACTGGCAACACTTACGTACAATTTTCAATCGCTAATTTTATATATTATTTAGTGATATTGTACTAGAGGAATACTTTCAGATGAAAAGTGATATTGTTCTGTTGTAAATTTGTATTTTTACATATTTTTTTAGGCATTATTAGCTCTACAATTCGGCTTTTTATCGGAGCTCATTTGACATGCGCGACTGGACTCGTTCTAGGAAATAATCTGACAGCAACTGGTTTTTGTAATAAGATAAGCCCGCGTGGGCAAAGGCCGTGACAGAGGGGAAGTGCTTCGTATAGCGTCTCCCTACCCCAGCTTTTCTCCAAGTCCAAGATGTAATAATGAGGAATTGACTGAATTCTAACTACCTAAATCCGCTGACTCAACGATCCAAAGAGGATTCGAAACGAGCTCTCTCCACTCTCCTTTCAAACAAAATTCTACTTTAAATTATGTCATCATCATCTTCCTGCCCTTATCCCAATTACTTGCGTTTTGTTTGAACACAAATTCATGTTGATGTTTTATGACCGGCCGCCTGCCTGACGTCAACCCTCTTTGGAAATGCTATTGTAGATGGTATCAACGCCACCATGCGGTTGACCATAGTCGACAGATGTTCAGCTGAGGTCAAAACTCTACGTCGCTTTTTACGAAACACCCTGAGTGGACTAGGGGTGGCAGTATTCTTAGCCGCTACCACCGCTACTTTATATTATATCAATCTGCAATTTTCTTGTAAATACATATGTTACCGGCCAAACCCGATTTTAGGATAAACTAGTTTTTCCTAGGCCAAAGTAGTTTGTCCTACATGCGATTGGATAAACCGGTATAGACTAGGATAAACCGGTCCGTCCGATGGCCGATAGGAGAAACTAGTTAATCCTAGGCTGAACTAGTTGAGCCTAAAATTAATAAGTACACATCAGGATAAACTGGTTTGGCTTAGTTAAAAATGATTAAGGCTACAGTGACGGAGCTCTAGAGGGTAGAGGGTAACGTCGGACATCCTGGTGATATCGGACACTCTGGAGGCTCGAACACCCTAGAGGGTGGGGTGCAGCATCGGACATCCTGAGGGCTGGGACGCCCTGGAAGGACGCCCTACAGTGATGTAGCTCTAGATAGAGCGTAAAGGGTATAATCGTACACCCTAGGAAAACACCTGTGAGGCTCGATTGCCCTGGAGGGTGCGCGGTAGCGTCGGACACCCTAAAAGCTTGATGCCTCTAGGGTGTACGTAGTGCCTCACTGTAGGGCGTCCCTCCAGGGCGTTCGAGCCTTCAGGGTGTCCAATTCTACACCATCCTCTAGGGTGTTCGAGTTTCCTGGGTGTCTTATGTCTCCAGGATGTCCGATTTTACCCTTTACCCTCTAGAGCTACCGTCACTGTAGCCTTAACCATTTTTAACTAAGCCAAACCAGTTTATCCTGAAGTGTAATTATTAATTTTAGGCTCAACTAGTTCAGCCTAGGATTAACTAGTTTCTCCTATTGGCCATCGGACGGACCGGTTTATCCTAGTCTATACCGGTTTATCCAATCGCATGTAGGATAAACTACTTTGGCCTAGGAAAAACTAGTTTATCCTAAAATCGGGTTTGGCCGGTAACACATACATATTCAAACTATTTTTCTCTTCCAGGTGTACAAAGCGCAGCACAAGACGACCGGGCAGCTAGCCGCGGCAAAAATGTGCGTTCTCGACAACGAAGACGACCTCGCCGATTTCACTGTCGAGATTGACATCCTGTCAGAGTGCCGGCATCCGAATGTGGTCGAGTTGCATGAGGCGTATTTCATTGAAAACAAACTATGGGTAAGTCACTGTTATAATAGGATGAACTGGTAGAAAGTGTTATCGATATGTTGACGACATAGTGCAAGCTCAATATAAGACTTAATATATCTCGATGATTTTACTGTCGAAATTGACATCCTGTCAGAGTGCCGGCATCCGAATGTGGTCGAGTTGAATGAAGCGTATTTTATAGAGAACAAACTATGGATAAGTCACTGTTATAATAAGCTGTATCGAGGGTATACTGGTAGAAAATATAACGATATGTTGACGACATAGTGCAAGCTCAATAAGACTATTATATCTCGATGACTTTACTGTCGAGATTGACATCTTGTCAGAGTGCCGGTATCCGAATGTGGTCGGGTTGCATGAAGCGTATTTCATAGAGAACAAACTATGGGTGTAAGTCAGTGTTTTAATAAGGCTATATGCTGACGACATAGTGGAATGGCTTTTGGGTGGTATTGGCGATTTCACTGTCGAGTGAATTTCACCCAAGATTCATTACCGCACCCTTACAGGGTGTCTTATGTATTGTTAACATCTTTTGTACTGTGACTTGAAATTAATAAATTAATACGAAATACTGATGCTATTCTAAGCCGGCACCACACGGCAAGCAAAACATTGAACTAAAACTAAATATCTATTTTAATGCTCTCAAAGTATTGCCATATTATATATATATATATACTAGCTGGTACCCGCGAACTTCGTATCGTTTCATTCCTTGAACCTGTTCAAAATTATGATTTCCTTACCAGCATCCTAAAAATCGTCACGCTCTAGATAATCATCACGCAAATATTGTTGGAAATACATTTTTCAAACCATAGTTGCATTGCCAACAGATGCCAGCAGAAGCGTTCCATCATGCTGAATAGCTTTTGCTTTGGATTTATATCTGTATCTCCTATATTTCAGCTGGGCTCCTGGTGGTGCACCTGGTAGCCTACATCAGGTACTCTATAAACCTTCGTTGTCTATTTGCCAGCAGAAACGTCCCATCAACCTGAACAACTTTTGTTTTGGAGTTATATCTTTTATAGTTTAGCTGGGCTCCTGTTGGTGCACTTGATGGTTTACATTAGGTACTCCAAACCTTCGATATATTTTCACCAGCAGAAGCATCCTATCAAGCTGAACAACTGTTGCTCTAGAGTCATATCTGTATTTCCTGTAGTTCATCTGGCCACCTTATGGTGCACCTGATGGTCTACATCAGGTACTGCAAACCTTCGTTGTCTATTCGCCAGCAGAAGCGTCCCATCAACCTGAACAACTTTTGCTTTGGAGTTATATCTGTATTTCTTATAGTTTAGCTGGGCTCCTGTTGGTGCACTTGATGGTTTACATTAGGTACTCCAAACCTTCGTTGTCTATTTGCTAGCAGAAGCGTCCCATCAACCTGAACAACTTTGGCTTTGGAGTTACATCTGTATTTCCTATAGTTTAGCTGGGCTCCAGTTGGTGCACCTGATAGTCTACATCAGGTACTGCAAACCTTCGTTGTCTTTTCACCAGCAGAAGCGTCCCATCAACCTGAACAACTTTTGTTTTGAAGTTATATCTGTATCTCTTATAGTTTAGCTGGGCTCCTGTTGGTGCACTTGATGGTCTACATGAGGTACTCCAAACCTTCGATATCTTTTCACCAGCAGAAGCGTTCTATCAAGCTGAATAACTTTTGCTCTGGAGTCATTCTGTATCTTCTATAGTTCATCTGGTCTCCTTATGGTGCACCTGATGGTCTACATCAGGTACTGCAAACCTTCGTTGTCTATTCGCCAGCAGAAGCGTCCCATCAACCTGAACAAATTTTGCTTTGGAGTTATATCTGTATCTCTTATAGTTTAGCTGGGCTCTTGTTGGCGCACCTGGTGGTCTACATCAGGTACTCCAAACCTTCGTTGTCTATTCGCTAGCAGAAGCGTCCCATCAACCTGAACAACTTTTGATTTGGAGTTATACGTGTATCCCTAATAGTTTAGCTGGGCTCCTGGTGGTGCGTCTGATGGTCTACATTGGGTGTTCCAGACCCTCAAGTGGAAGCAAAAGTAGCCTATGCCCGTTCTCGGTGTATGAGTAATCTCTGTGCCTTTTATCAAAATCGGTTCAGTAGTTAAGGCGTGAAAGCGTTTTCGGTACACCGTCCCTAACACCCTGTATAATTGTAAAAGTATAGTATGAAAGTAGGTATGGATATGGATCGCGCGTGACACTTGGCGTCCTATGTAACTCCTTTTTTGTGTTAAAAGAAAGTTTTGATGCGTTTAGTATGTTTCATATGGCGCGCGATGGCCATTCTAATACCTACGTAGGCATTCATCATCCCATTTTTCATGAACTATGCATTCGGACAAATTAACATGCAAAGTTTTTTTTTGGTAGCAAGATCTCGATGATACCTAAGTATCCTACTAATATTATAAAGGCGGATGTTTGTGTGTGTGTTTGTTACGACATCACGCTAAAACGGCTGATTATATTGACATGAAATTTTGCACAAATATAGAAGAGTATCTAGAATAACACATAGGCTACTTTTACCACGGAAAATGTCTTATTCCTACGGGATCACGCATATTTTAATATTTTTGCAAAGGTGGCGTGACTGAGCCGATTCGCGTTTTAAACGTTTTCGCCGAAAACTAACAGCGACATCTCTTGGCGAGTAATGCTATTTTCCCGCGGAATAATAGGTTGCAGCGGGTGAAACCGCTGACGGGCAGCTAGTATTACTATCTTTTTTTGAGCGCCTGACAAAACCTGCAGAGCAATATCAACCACGGATACTTGTGTGTTTTCTTTCTGTAGGTAGTTTTGGGCGTCTGAATAAATAGTTTTGTATATTTTCAATTTTCCAACGGAATTTTTCCGCGGAAAAAAGTAGCCTATGTCCTTTCTCAGGTTATTATCTATGTTCATGCCAATTTTCATCAACATCTGTTCAGTGGTTTAGGCGTGAAAGCGTAGCAGACAGACAGACAGACAGACAGACAGACAGAGTTACTTTCGAATTTATAATATTAGTATGGATATATATATATATATATATATATATATATAGAGAGAGAGAGATACCTTCACGGTAAATGTTGATCAGGCGCGACTTCACGCGAGTTATTTGTTGATCCGGAAACACATGTTGATCCGACGTCTTAAGTTGATCCAATGTGCATGTCTGGTAACTAATGTGGCTCCGATCGGATCAACATCTGCACTCAGGGGACTAAAAAGGGACTAAAATAAAGTCTATGGAAATGTTGATCCGATATACGAATCCACCCTGCAGTAGTTTTGGCAAATGTTGATCCGATTTGAATGAGCCAATCAGAGCACAGTAATGATTGGATTGGCTGAAATCAGCCGCGACGTTGCCATTTCGTACATTTGGCCGCACAAACTTAGAATTTATCTTCCGGCACTTGACTAACATGTTCGCGGGTGCTGACTGACGCATCAGATTTTCCGCATCTTTGGGATCTGGTGCCTTACCACGCGCGACCACTGGTTTAGAGGAGCTTGATGAGGGTACCACCTGGTTTGACTCTTAATGGACTTTAGTTCCGCCGGCTTTGTACGCACATTTTGTACTTATGGCCACTACCGGATTTGTACTACCTGATATGATAATCGGCGGTCGATCAGGCCCGAATTCTTTTGGGTCAAGCTCGTCGGCCTTCCCCGGTCAACATCATCACCGCCTGGCTGGAAGTCGCTCACTGGGCCTACCTGAACAGGGTCCCACCTGGTGGCCTGACTTGCCGGCGGTCCTCGAAGAAGACAAGAGCGAAAAGGAGTACCTTCTAACTAATTCGGGCGAAAGCGCTCGTATTAGTTTACAGGAATTAGGGAATCTGTACACAGGATGTAAAATAAAATGTCACGAGGCACGCGCGAAGTGCGAAGGGCGATAGGAAAGGACAATTGCGAAGGGCGACGGCAAACAGCAACAGCGAAAGGCGAACGGCGACAACGAAGAGCCAGGGTAAAGGACGACGTCAAAGGCCCACGGTAGAGAGCGACGGTGAAGGGTGACGTCTAAGGGCGATAGCAAAAGGCGAAGGGCAATGGCGAAGGGTGACGGCCAAGAGCGACGAAAAAGGGCGATGGTCAAAGGCGACAGCCTCTAAATCCTTGGGGTAAAATTAGATAAGATACGGTGGCATTTTCTGGGGTTGTCAGAAGTCCGAAGAGAGGGAGAAGACATAACCGAATGAGGTCACCTATTTTACTTCAGGGAAGGGAGCACACAGTCCCAGGGTGGCGTAGGTTTCATCGTCAATAAAGCTCTCTGTGACAACGTGTAGGAGATCTGCAGCGTCTCGAATAGGGTAGCGTACCTCGTACTGAAGTTAACCGAGAGGACTCTCAACAGACATTATGCGCCGACTTCGAGCAGCTCAGATGAAGAGGTGGAGGCCCTATACGACGATGTGTCGAAGGCCATACACCAAACCACAAAGATCCACTTCACTGTTGTCATGGGGGGCTTTAACGCTAAAATGAAACAGGAGCACGGCGAATCAAGTTTGGGTCCACATGGCTACGGGAGCAGAAACCAGTGGGGCCAAATGCTATTCAATCTCCTTAGCAGACACAGGCCTGGTGCACTCCGCGGCGTAGGTATAGAGTTGCAAGTACATGCGGCGGCCCCTGACGCCCTCTCCCAAGTCCAAAGGATCGCTGCTGGAGTCCCCCAGGGTAGCTGTCTGTCTCCAGTTTGCTACGCCAGGTACACGGATGACATCTCGGTTAAGGGCGGCACTAAGCTAGTGCTCGAAGCCGATGACGCTGCATTTTTTTCCGTGTCCCTCAACACGAGGCACGCGGTCAGGAAAATGCAGATAGCCTTAGACGCCCTCCCAGCCTGGCTGGCGAAATGGAGACTGACGGTCAACGCGGGTAACTCAAGCGATCATCTTGGGGCGTGGTCGAAGAGATCCCCCGAAATTGAAGCTCCATGAAGAGGAGATTGGGTGGTCCACAAAGGCTAAATGCCTGGGTGTGACCATAGACCGTAACCTGTCCATAGCCAAGCACGTGAAGAATGTGATCGGGCAAACAGGGGCTGCCACTGCTTTGCTCCGTCCCATTCTTCAATCGAGGTTCCGGTTGCGCATGAGGCTCGGCGTGTACAAAGGGTACATCAGGAGTTGCCTGACGTACGCCACTCCGGTATGGTACGCGTTGGTCTCTGAGACCAACCGCCAAAGACTGCGGGCCCAGCAGTCCAAGGCGTTGCGTATCATAACCGACGCGCCGAGGTTCGTCCGCAACGAAGTCTTCTTCTTTTCGTGTGGGACACCGAGTCGTTCAACGACCCGATGAACTCTAGTGTCAGACTTTTTCAACCGCCTACTGCAAGTAACAGGCCTCTGACATGGTTGTCTAACGACCGCCATCATAGACAGCAACCGGGACCGACGGCTTAACGTGCCCATCCAAAGCACGGAACCATCTTACTTGCAGACAATCAGGTGGTTTAGCTTGCAATGTCCTAACCAGACTGGGAACAAATTCACAAAGAGATAAATATCAACTTTGTGAGTGACCCCACCGGGAATTGAACCCGGAACCTTTGCGTGGCAGGCAGGCATACTAACCACTGCGCCACATCGGCTGTCAACGCAACGAAGTCATTCGGTGGGACCTAAAAGTCGAGACCTTGGATGAGTTCGTCTCCAAGCTCTCGACCAGGATGTTCGCGCGTGCAGACAGGTCAGACTTCGGACACATCCGAGGCCTGGCCCCGTACCACGCGCGCCCTCCTGACTGGAAACCGTATACCCGCGAGCTCGTTCAGGTGGAGGAGCTCGCAGAGGGTACTGGCACACCGGACTGACCTTGGCCGCCGGCTGGTAGCGCGCTGTCATGCTGATAGCGGGTACCAGTAGCACGTTACGCGTGCACGTGCACTTTATGCCGTTCGCATTTAATACTAATAATAACTATTTACTTTAATAATAATAGGTATTTACTTTCATATAAATCTCGAAATTAGCATCCCTACAAAGCGCGCCGGCTGTGACATTCAGAGGTGTTCTTCGGCAGATGAACTTTCGCGCGCAGCAATTCGGCTTCATTTCATTCATTTTTGCTTGCGCGAGCAATCAGTAGGCAAATATAAAAGTTGGTACTGTAGGTATCCAAAGCCGGCGCGAAGGAAATTGTACTTTATTATCGCGCAAGATTTATATTTGTTGAATTGCTATGGCGGAGTGCGTCATCTGTACCTGTACTATTATGTATTCTGTGGCAGATAGATACAGTTCTGTATGAACACCTTTTATCAGAAAAAGCCCCAATGGTGGACCAACAAGTGGACCCCTGACAGCAGGACGAAGAACGAGATCGGATGACGGATAAATGGCATATTTAAAGATGTCTCAGTGAACAGTAGGTTTAATACTGGAAGCGATCACCGTAAGAGGCACCCTAAATATCAACTTCAAGCTAGAAAAAAACTGAATGGTGAAGCCAGTTCTCCATCCCAATCTGCCTCAAGCCGGACATGAGGAGTTTCAACATGAACTGAAAAATCGGTTCGTTGCCTTGGAAACCCTGACAAACATTGACGAGGACCTAGAGGGCAGAGGTTGTTTGTGAAGTAGGGACGAAGCACTGTCATTAAAGGCGAACAGATAATAAGTCAAGCAAACTTTCAAGCGAGGTCCTGGAACTAATGCGAATTAGACGGGAAATACCAGATGCATTGCATTGCATTACCAGATCCCCAGTCACTTAACAAAAAGATCCAAAGTATGGTAAGACGCGACATTCGATGCTATACTCGACTCGTAAAGGAGGCGATTGAGAAAACCCGAGGGTCGAAAGTTTTTACCAAGACACTGGGAAGGAGTCATCTGACAAAGCTAACTACCTTGAATGGTATAACTGTAACATCGGTTCCAGAGAATCTCGCTGAAATTGAGGACTCCTATAGAAATCTGTATGACTCGCATGCGCAAATACCTCCACCTGACGCAATCCCAGACAGAGCGCTTCTTTCTCCCGCCACTTTACAGACCATCTCCCGGACTTACTAGATATAGATGAAATCGGGGCGGCTCTCATACAGCTTAAGAATGAGGAGGCTCTCGGGGAATAGGGAGTGGCCTTTGAGCTACATAAGGCCGATAGAATACGTGTCCTCGAGGAGCTGAAAAGGCTTTTCAACTCTGTAATAAATAACCAATGAGACAACCCCGAAAGGCGCGGAGCAGAGGTGTAGGGGCATTGTTTTTTAAAAAAGGATACAAAACATTTTTCAAAAACTATAGGCCGATCGCACTTCTGGACCACGTCTATAAGCTGTTCTCGAGAGTCATCAAGAATCACCTGGCATCAATATTTATCGCCTTTCAGCCACCGGAACAGGCCGGATTTCGTAAGGGTTTTAGCATCCATACTATAAGGCAGGTTATACAGAAGACAGAGGAGTACAAGCAACCACTAAAAAACAGGGTGACGTTATATCCCCGAAACTCTTCACCAAAGCACGGGAGGATGTCTTTGTAGCGGCGCGGAGTGCAATGACATATGAAGCCCGCACCGCACACACAATGCTGACTTCGCTGGACGCATCTACTGCTGACGAGGCGACGACGACTACGCTGCCTGCACAATGTAAACACGCTACGTCATACTCGTCATAGAAGAATATCCAATCAGAAGCTCAGGCCTAAAACGCGGTTACGAAGTTTGTCGAAGCATAAATAGAAAATCCACGACCTACCAGTTGGGCCGCGGTCCCCGAGCTAACATCTCGCTCGGAGAAAATTCCCCTTTTCCATCATGCAGCATTGTGCCTACTGGCTTACACCTCACGCTTCCCAACAGTCTTTTGAGACTCTAGGGGGGGATAGACTGGGCATCAATGTTAACTAAAAAAATCTCACGTATCTCCGCTTTGCCGACGACATAGTCATAATGCTATCTAGTTTTAACTCTGCCTCGAGACGTGTTGGTCTTGGGCTGAACATGGATAAGACGAAGGTCATATTTAATTAACACAGAATCTCCGAACCGATCTCCGTCAAAAGTGTAGCCCTTGAAGTTGACCAGAAATATGTGTACCTTGGGCAAACTTTGCAGATAGAAAGAGACAACTATGAGGCTGAAATCACGATGACTTAAAAAAGGCGGCTGGTAGCGACTGGATGGCAAAAATAGGAGATCGTGCTTTATGGCGTTATATAAAACCGTTATATTGGAGACCGTTTGGCTGCTTGAAAATTCTGACAGCTGGGTTGGCCATTAATCTAGCAAAAGTTTAATCTAGGATTGGGTCCGATTTTCTTTGTGTTTCGGTCACATAATAGTTGCTTTGTGTAAAAACCAGTATCATCGTTCAATCTCCTAGATTAGGGTGCAGAATCCGTGAGATACAGGAAAAGGCTAGGAGATGATGATACCATCAAATTGATCACATCAGGATCAACTCTTTAAAATAATATCAACTTAATAACGAGTTTTTCAACAAATAATTAAAATAACTCACCATCATCCATCTTCACCTAGTTCTTCCATGACAAATGAAAAACAGATCACCAATTCTCACACACGATAACAAAAATCTGTACAAACGTCTTTCTACGGTCGAATCTGCCAAACAAGTGAAATTTATTTTCCGACTAGCTGGTACCCGCGAAATTCGTTTCGTTCCTTTGAAGAATTCTTATTTTCACCCCATCTGCCTAAAATTTATACTCTGAATACCCATCACACAAATTAGTTACCACATTTCTCAAACCATAATTGCATTGCCAGCAGAAGCGTTCCATGAAGCTTAACCAATTTTTCTTTGGAGCCATTTCAATATCTCCTATAGTTTAGCTGAGCTTCTGGCGGTGCAACATGTAGTCTACATCAGGTACTTCAAGCATTCGATGCCTATAGCCAGCAGAAGCGTCATATCAAGCTAAATAACTATTGTTTTGATTATCTGTATATCCTATAGTATAGCTTGGCTCCTGTTAGAGCACCTGATGGTCTACATCAGGTACTCCAACCTTCGTTGGAGTACCTAGTCTATTGGCTAGAGGAAGCATCTCATCAAGCTGAAAAACCTTTGCTTTGGAATGTTATCTATCATTCCTTAAGTTTAGCTGGGGTCCTGTTATTGAACCTGGTGGTCTACACAGTATTTCTCGAACCCTCGATATCTATTGGCCAGCAAAAGTATCCCATCAAACTGAACAAGTTTTGCTTTGGAGTCATATCTGTATCTGCTATAGTTGCAGAGCTCGTTTTGGTGCACTTGGTGGTCTTCATCAGATACTCTAAACCTAGGATGTCTAATTGCCAGCAGAAGCGTCCCATCAAGCTGAAAAAATTGCTTAGAAATTTTATCTGTATACGTTAAAGTTTAGCTGGAGTTCTATTATTGCACCTGGTGGTCTACATCAGGTGCTTCAAAACTTTGATGTCTATTGGCCAGCAGAAGTGCCCCATCAAGCTAAACAACTTTTGCTTTGGTGTCATATCTGTATCTCCTATAGTTAAGCAGGGTTCCTGTTGGTGCACCTGGTGGCCTAAATCAAGCATGTACTTCAAACCTTCGAAGTTTAGTGGCCAGCAGAAGCGTCTCATTAAGCTGAACAAGTTTTGCTTTGGATTCATATTTTTATCTTCTATAGTTTAGCAGGGCTCCTATTGGAGCACCTGGTTGCCTACTTCAGGTACTTCAAACCTTCGATGTCTATTCGCCAGCAGAAGCGTCCTATCAAGCTGAACAATTTTTCCCTTGGAGTCATATCGGTATCTCCTATAGTTTAGCAGGGCTCCTGTTGGTGCACCTGGTGGTCTACATCAGGTACTTCCAACCTTCGATATCTATTGGACAGCAAATGAGTCTCATCAAGCTGAATAAGTTTTGCTTTAGAGTCATATCTCCTATAGTTTAGCGTCCTATCAAGCTGAACAACTTTTACCTTGGAGTCATATCGGTATCTCCTATAGTTTAGCAGGGCTCCTGCACCTGCACCTGGTGGTCTACATCAGGTACTTCAAACCATCAATGTCTATTCGCCAGCAGAAGCATCTCATCAAGATGGACAACTTTTTCCTTGGAGTCATACCGGTATCTCCTTTAGTTTAGCAGGGCTATAGATTGGTGTACAGCCGTAATAAAAAGTGCATATAGGCACGCTGAAGTTATGCACTTTTAAAATCGCTTACACGTCTTACTCACACACTTGCAAAACAACGCGTGCTCTTCGATACTCACTCTTAATAGAACCGTTTAAATTCAAAACGACAGAACAATCGCTACGATGACGGGTAACGTCAATGCTATATGTCGCAGCGATGTTAATAAAACCAGGTTTTTGACTAAAAACCAAAGACCAGTAGATAACAAAATTAAAACTTTATTTTATCATCAACCTTTATTAATTTTAGGATTTTGATCGACAATCTATAACAATTTAGGTTTCCGATCAGGAACCTGAACTAGTTTAGGATTAAGTATGATAAAGTTATTGCCAAAAACATTAATATAATGTAGTCATATCCCGGTCTTTGATTAAGAACCTGAATTGGTTAAGGTTTATAATAAAAAAAATGGCAAAACATAAGTTAAAATTTTGTCTTCTCAAGAGCCTAGCTTTTTGGACAAATACCCAGTTTTGTCCTACCTACGACATAGAATGACGCTGAACGCTGCACGCTGCTGCCCATTCCCTGGATTCATCCCTTAGTTGCCTTTTACGATACCTACGGATAGAAATGGGGTGATGCTATTCTAAGCCGTGAAAATAACATTATTTCAAAATAAACAAAATACTCAATTAACCTAAATGTAAAAAAAAAACATAAAAAATCCTCAGAGATCAATCATCATAATTATATAGTCAAAGGTCAAGGTGAAAAATCTTACTTTGGTTTATTTACGATAAAAATTCTTAAAGCTAAAATAAAAAGTAATTGATCCATGAAGATACGAACCATAACATCCGTGATTCATATTCTGCTATCAAAACCAATGCACCACTCGAACAATTAACACTGAGTGCGAAATTGTGTTACCCATTTTACTATTAGTCATTTATAGAACGTGTTTGTGTGATTAGTCATCTTATTCTTTTACTACGCGCTTCTTTGCATGTGTGAGTGGGTTTTTGCTTCAAACAACTTTGGAATCAAAGAACGTGTGCATAACTTTGTCATGTCTATATGGAATTTCGTCTGTGAGTGTACCTGGTGATCTACATCAGGTACTCTAAACCTTCGATATCTATTGGCTAGCAGAAGCGGCCCATAAAGCAGAACAACTTTTGCTTTGGAGACATCTCTGTATCTCCTATAGTTTAGCAGGGCTCCTGTTGGTGCACCTGGTGGTCTTCATTAGGTACACTAAATCCTCGTAGGACAACCGATGTGGAACAGTGGTTAGTATGCCTGCCTGCCACGCAAAGGTTCCGGGTTCGATTCCCGGTGGGGTCACTCACAAAGTTGATATTTATCATTTTGTGAATTTGTTCCCAGTCTGGTTAGGACATTGCAGGCTAAACCACCTGATTGTCCGCAAGTAAGATGGTTCCGAGCTTCGAATGGGCACGTTAAGCCGTCGGTCCCGGTTGCTGTCTATGATGGCGGTCGTTACACAACCATGTCAGAGGCCTGCTACTTGCAGTAGGCGGTTGAAAAACTCCAGGGTTCATCGGGTCGTTGAACGACTCGGTGTCCCACACGAAAAGAAGACTAAATCCTCGATGTCTTTTAGCCAGCAGAAGCGTCTCATAAAGCTAAACAGCTTTTCCTTTAGAGTCATAATATCTGTATCTCCTATAGTTTAGCAGAGCTCCTGTTGGTGCAACTGGTGGTCTACTTAAGGTACTTCAAACCTTCAATATTTATTCACCAGTATAAGCGTTTCATCAAGCTAAAAAACTTTTACCTTGGAGTCATATCGGTATCTCCTATAGTTTAGCAGGGCTCGTGTGGGTACACCTGGTCTACAATAGTCTACATCAGGTACTTCAAATATTCGCCAATTCATAATATTAAGTTTGGAAGAATGGATGTTTGGTCCGTGACAGCTATCTTTCTTACCTTGTTACTCTTACGAAATAGCTTGTTGTGTTCTTTGTCACACGAAGAAAGCGACGTTGCCGCTTTGTGCTCGAGTACCTACTCGTCAAGTTTGGCTCCGGATCTACTTAGTCTAAGCAAATGTGGCATATAAATTTAATATACTCTGGATCTAATAAATCCTTTTCAGTATGATTTTTTTGACCGTTAATGGATCAACGAATGTCGGTCAAATCGCTGACGAGTATGTTGAAATCGTGTCAGTGCAGATCCACTGACGTCACACGCGCAGGAAGGCCGGATCAAAGTATATCAGATCGCGCCGTGCGGAGCCGAGTATACACGCCAAAAAGGTGGATCAACATTAGTTCTAACTTCACACTGGAGCTACATTTACCGTAAACGGTTCATTATATATATATATAATATAGCCATATTATTCTCACAAATAAATAAATGAAAAAGCGGCCAAGAGCGTGTCAGACACGCTCACAAATAGGGTTTCGTAGTCAACGTTTAAATATCAGGTCTTTCGGCATTACAAAGTTAATTTTGTTGCTGGTTTGTTTGCAGCTGTATGGTGACCAACCGCAAATTGAAAAACTTTAATATTTTCTTAATCTTAATTGTTATAGTTTTCATGGTAACTTTATGATAAGAACTATATTCCATATTTTTTTCAAATTTTTAGCATGCGTACTTTAGAAGTTACAGCTGGAACAAATTATGGCACAAAAAAGCCCCTTTTAAAAGCAAATATCTCGAGACAGAAACATTTTAGAGACTTTGTTTCAAAGAAACCTCCCCTTAGTTTTTCAAGACCTATTCAACGATTTACGATACCCTACTCAATATTAAAGGAGAAAAAAAATTTTTTTGCCCCCCTTTCACATGTATGGGAAGGGGGTCCAAAAAACAATAAAAATATTTTTTTCTCAACATTTCTAAGTTTGGCCATCACGATCTATCTTAGTACCAAATTTCATGTCGATAGCTCCAAAACTGACGGAGTTATGAGGGCGCGGCATACAGACAGACAGACAGACATGACGAAACTATAAGGGTTTCTAGTAGACTACGAAACTCTAAAAATAAGAAATCGTCGCATGGAGACGAGCATCAAGAGATAGAAAATTTGCCATGCATCGATAGCTCAGTGCCAGAGCGGTGGGACGTTTACTCCTGCCGGGCCGGGTTCGATCCCCGATCGATGCATCTCATTTTTTCTATTACTTATTTTCATTTGTGAAACTGAATAATAATTTTACCTCATTCCTCCCCAGATGCTGCTAGAATACTGCGACGGTGGCGCGCTGGATTCAGTCATGTCCGAACTAGAAAAGGGCCTCAACGAGGCGCAGATAGCTTACGTTTGTCGCGAGATGTGTCGCGGCCTTCAGTTCCTACATTCGAGGAAGGTTATACACAGGGATTTGAAGGCGGGGAACGTTTTGGCTACCATGCAAGGAGGGGTCAAACTAGGTGAGTAATACTTTCTCTCTTTCTCTTTCTATCTCTTTTTCTCTCTCAACGAAGCGCAGATAGCTTACGTTTGTCGTGAGATGTGTCGCGGACTCCAGTTCTTGCATTCAAGAAAAGTTATACACAGGGATTTGAAGGCGGGAAATGTATTGGCTACCATGCAAGGAGGGGTCAAACTAGGTGAGATATAGGTCTAATTTGTAACAAGGTACTACCCGTTCCATAGAAAAAAGAGAAATTAAAAGGCGGTTCCTTAAGTTAGAGGGAAAAAGCATGATCGCCCTGTGTATGTAAGAGCCTTAGTGCGAGTGAGATAGCATGAATTTCGGCCGCCATTTATATTCCCTTTCTTCTGTGAAACGACTAGTAAGTACCACTTAACTATTACTGTCGTTGTCATGGTTAAGAGAGACGTATCTTGAACTGCAGTCGAAGTGGTTTCTCTTCTCTCTCTCTCTCTTTTTTCTCTCTCTCTATTTCTCTCTAAACGAAACGCAAATAGTTTACGTTTGTCGCGAGATGTGTCGCGGCCTTCAGTTCCTGCATTCAAGAAAAGTTGTACACAGGGATTTGAAGGCGGGAAATGTGTTGGCTACCATGCAAGGAGGGGTCAAACTAGGTGAGATATTCTTTCTCTCTCTTTCTTTCTCTCACTCTCTGTCTATCTCTGAACGAGGCGCAGATACCTTACGTGTGTCGCGAGATGTGCCGTGGCCTTCAGTTCCTGCATTCAAGAAAAGTTATACACAGGGATTTGAAGGCGGGGAACGTCTTGGCCACCATGCAAGGAGGGGTCAAACTAGGTGAGATATTCTCTCTCTCTCTTTATCTCTCTCTCTCTGTCTATCTCTGAACGAAGCGCAAATAGCTTACGTATGCCGCGAGATGTGTCGCGGACTTCAGTTCTTGCATTCAAGAAAAGTGATTCATAGAGACTTGAAGGCGGGAAATGTATTGGCTACTATGCAAGGAGGGGTCAAACTAGGTGAGATATTGATTTAGCTGCTTACAAGATACTACTTTAGGCTGCTTTGTATAAATGATAGGAAAATACAGCTAAATTTTGAATAGTTACTTTTAAAATACAGACTTGCAGTGTTGCGTCAAACTAGGTGAGATATAATAGGTCTAGTTTTTTTTTAGCTACTACTGTCATTCTCATAGTTAAGAGAGACGCATCTTGAACTGCATTCGAGAATGTCAATCTCTCTTTGTTTTTCTCTCTGTCTATCTCTCTCTGAACGAAGCGCAGATAGCTTACGTGTGTCGCGAAATGTGTCGCGGACTCCAGTTCCTGCATTCAAGAAAAAGTGATTCATAGAGACTTGAAGGCGGGAAATGTGTTGGCTACTATGCAAGGAGGCGTTAAACTAGGTGAGATATTCTCTCTCTCTATATATATATATAATGATCCGTTCACGGTAAATGTAGCTCCAGTGTGAAGTTAGAACAAATGTTGATCCACCTTTTTGGCATGTATACTCGGCTCCGCACGGCGCGATCTGATATACTTTGATCCGGCCTTCCTGCGCGTGTGACGTCAGTGGATCTGCACTGACACGATTTCAACATACTCGTCAGCGATTTGACCGACATTCGTTGATCCATTAACGGTCAAAAAAATCACACTGAAAAGGATTTTTTAGATCCAGAGTATATTTGATTTATATGCCACATTTACTTAGACTAAGTAGATCCGGAGCCGAATTTGACGAATAGGTACTCGAGCACAAAGCGGCAACGTCGCTTTCTTCGTGTGACAGAGAACTCAGCAAGCTATTTCGTAAGAGTAACAAGGTAAAAAAGATAGCTTTCGCGGACCAAATATCCATTCTTGCATACTTAATATTATGAATTGCCGAATAGACATCGAAGGTTTGAAGTACCCGATGTAGACCACCAGGTGCACCAACAGGAGCCCTGCTAAACGATAGGAGATACCGACATGACCCCAATGCAAAAGTTTAGCTTGATGGGACGCTTCTACTCGCCAATAGCGTCGAAGGCTTAGAGTACCTGACGTAGACCATCAGGTGCACCAACAGGAGCCCTGCTAAACTAAAAGAGATACAGACATGACTCAAAAGCAAAAGTCGTTCAGCTTGAGGGGACGCTTAGTTCTGCTGGAGAATAGATATCGAAGGTTTGAAGTACCTGATGTAGACCACCAGGTGCAACAACAGGAGCCCTGCTAAACTATAGGAGATAAAGATATGACTCCAAAGCAAAAGTTGTTCAGCTTGATGGAACATTTCTGCTGGCGAATAGACATCGAAGGTTTGAAGTACCTGATGTACACCACCAGGTGCACCATCAGGAGCCCACCTAAACTATAGGAGATACAGATATGACTCTCCAAAGCAAAAAAAAATGGAACGTTTCTGCTGGCGAATAGACATCGAAGGTTTGAAGTACCTGTTGTAGACCACCAGGTGCACCAACAGGAGCCCGCTGAACTATAGGAGATACAGATAAGACTTCAAAGCGAAAGGTGTTCAGCATAATGGGAAGCTTCTGCCAGTCGATAGCATCGAAAGTTTAGGGTACCTGATGTAGATCACCAGGTGCACCAACAGGAGCCCTGCTAAACTATAAGAGATACAGATATAATTCCAAGGTAATAGTCGTTCAGCTTGATGAGACGCTTCTGCTGACGAATAGACATTAAAAATTCAAAGTACCTGATATGACTCCAAAGCAAAAGTTGTTCAGCTTGATGGGATGCTTTTGCCGGCGAATAGACATTTACGGTTTAAAGTACCTGATGATGACCAACAGGTGCACCCACAAAAGCCCTGCTAAACTATAAGAGATACAGATATGACTCCAAAGCAAAAGTTGTTCAGCTTGATAGGACACATTTGCTAACCTATAGCATCGAAGGTTTAGAGTACATGACGTAGACCTTCAGGAGCACCAACAGGAGCCCTGATAAACTATAGGAGATACGGATATGACTCCAAGGTAAAAGTTGTACAGCTTGACGAGACGCTTCAACTGGCGAATAGCGTCGGAGGTTTAAAGTGCCTGATGTAGGCAACCAGGTGCACCAACAGAAGCTTTGCTAAACTGTAGAAGGTACAGTTATGACTCTAGATAAAAGTTGTTCAGCTTGATAAGACGATTGTGCTGGCGAATAATAGACATTGAAAGTTTGAAGTACCTGATGTAGACCACCAGGTGCACCAACAGGAGCCATGCTAAACTATAGGAGGTACAGTATGACTCCAAAGCAAAAGTTGTTCAGCTTGATGGAACATTTCTGCTGGCGAATAGACATCGAAAGATTGAAGTACCTGATGTAGACCACCAGGTGCACCATCAGGAGCCCACCTAAACTATCATCATCATCATATCAGCCATAGGACGTCCAATGCTAAACATAGACCTCCCCTAAATATTTCCACCTTCTCCGATTAGAAGCGGCCTGCATCCAGCATTTCCCCGCGGACTTGACCAGATCTGGCGGGGGCCGTCCTACGCTGCGTCTGCCGGTACGTGGTCTCTACTCGAGAACTCTCCTGCTTCACCGATTATCAGTCCTTCGAGCAATGTAGCCTGCTCATTGCCACTTCAGCTTACTGACTCTCTTAGCTATGTCGGTTACCTTGTTTCGACTACAGATCTCCTCGTTTCTGATTCGATCACGTAAGGAAACACCGAGCATAGCTCTCTCCATAGCTCGCTGAGTGACTCCTAGTCTATTTAGGAGGCCGACAGTTAGAGACCACATCTCGGCACCGTAGGTCATCACTGGCATGACACACTGTTCAAACACTTTCGTCTTGAGACACTTAGGAATTTTGGACGTGAAGACGCTGCGTAACTTCCCGAATGCTGCCCAGCCGAGCTCGATTCGCCGAGTGACCTCCTTCTCAAAGTTAGATCTTCCTTGTTTGTCCTAGATAGACGTATTTGTCCACCACTTCGAGTATCAAGTTCCCTACTGATATTGGGGTAGGCGCTACATGAGAGTTGGCCATGACTTCCGTCTTATCCATATTCATCTTGAGTCCCACTTGTTGGGAAACCCGATTGAGGTCCTGTAGCATTTTGCTGAGGTCTTCGAATGACTTTGCCATGACCACGATATCGTCAGCAAACCGAAGGTGAATGATGTATTTGCCATTGATATTGATGCCAAGTTCTTCCCATTCCAGGAGCTTGAAGGCATCTTCCAACGCATTGGTGAAGAGCTTCGGAGATAGTACATCTCCTTGTCTTACAACCCTCTGCAATGGAATAGCCGTCGTGGTCTGATCTTGTATTCGAACTAACATTGTAGCGTTTCTACATAAACACTTCAACACTTCGATATACCTGTAGTCAATGTGGCACCGCTGTAGAGCCTGCAGTACTGCCCATGTCTCGATAGAATCAAAGGCCTTCTCATAGTCTACAAACACTAAGCATAGTGGCAAATTGTACTCCTCGGTCTTCTGTACAATCTGCCGCAGCGTAAAAATGTGATCTATGGTACTGACTAACTATAGGAGATACAGATATGACTCAAAAGCAAGAAATAATCAGCTTGATGGAACGTTTCTGCTGGCGAATAGACATGGAAGGTTTGAAGTACATGATGTAGACCACCAGGAGCCCCGACAGGAGCCCTGCTAAACTATAGGAGATACAGATATGACTTCAAAGCGAAATGTTCAGCATAATGGGACGTTTCTGCCAGCCAATAGCATCGAAGGTTTAGAGTACCTGATGTAGATCACCAGGTATACCAACAGGAGCACTGCTAAACTATAGGAGATACAGATATGACTCCAAAGCAAACGTTGTTCAGCTTGATGAGACGTTTCTGCTGGCGAATAGACATCGAAGGTTTGAAGTACTTGATGTGGACAACCAGGTGCACCAACAGGAGCCCTGCGTAACTATAGGAGATACAGTTATGACTTCAAGGTAAAAGTTGTTTAGCTTGATGAGACGCTTCTGCTGGCGTATAGACATTGAATATTTATAGTACATGATGTAGACCACCAGGTGCACCAACAGGAGCCCTGCTAAACTATAGGATATACCGATATGACTCCAAAGTAAAAGCTATCCAGCTTGAAGCGACACTTCAACTGGCTAATAAACACCGAAGGTTTGGAGTACCTGATGTAGACCATAGGTTGCGGGTTCTATTTTCAACCAAAGAAAACATTAAGTCAATCATCTCCTTAGCGTTAGGGTTGGCTGCCTCATAATCTAGGGGTGGACTGCAAGGTCGATGGACCCCACAAGTCCTGGCTGGTGTCAGAGTTCGAAACTGTCATAAGGTCGCTGTCGTGGTTTTACACTAACGACCACCCCAAGCCGACCAGGCCCGACGGCTTAACGTGCCCTCGGTCCGAAGCATGGGATCATCTTTTTTTCGGAAATTTATGTGATTCAGACTGCAATGTCCTAACCAAACTGTATAAATCGGGTAAACAACCACAAAGATTTTTTTTTATAAAACGTGGTGTAAGGGACGGTGTACCGAAAACTTTGCAGGCGTGATCAGACTATGAAAATAAACAACTTTTACTATCGAGCTTTCATATTTCGACCCATGTTCCATAGGGAAAGTTGTTCAGTTTCATGAGTACCTTGACCTCCTTTCGGCTTGTTATACCCTTTCTGTTACTCCCGGTATAGCGGCCCGCCCAGCGTTTTCACCCGCTGCTGCTACTTAGGTACCTGTTTTCTCGTAGAAATTGGATCTTTGCCTGTAGTGAAAAGTTGTTTTTGTACTTCGTACCAGCAGATGTGACTCATTAGGACCATGTGCCAGCAAAAGCGGCCCGTCATGCTGACTTCTTAAGACTTCTTTTACTTTTTTGCCGATACCGTATCTCTTAAGGTTTAGATGGGATGCTGGTGGTCTGCATCAGGTACTCCAGCCGCACGATGACCATGTGCCAGCAAAAACGGCCTGTTGTGCTAAATAACTTCTACTTTAAAGCCACTACCGTATCCTTGAATACCAAATTTTAAAACACTTCTAGTGTTAGGTACAAACAATTTTTGGAAAACTTCCAAAATTTCATCGCAACTGGAACCGCGGTAGCCCAGTTGGTTAGGGCGTCGGCAGTACTGATGCCGAAGGTCACAGGTTCAAATCCTGCCCGCGGTGAATTTTGGAAGTTTTCCAAAAATACCGTATCCTTACTTAATGCTCGGGTTCTGTGAAAACATAGTTCTATGCAACTCTGTCAAAAGTCATTGCAACCATGTGAGAGGTCTATGAAACCATGCCAGGAACTTATGCAACCATATTAGAGGCCTCTGCAACCATGTCAGAGCCTATGAAACCATCTTCTTCTTTTCGTGTGGGACACCGAGTCATTCAACGACCCGATAAACCCTGGTGTCGGAGTTTTTTTCAACCGCCTACTGCAAGTAGCAGGCCTCTGACATGGTTGTGTAACGACCGCCATCATAGACAGCAACCGGGATCGACGGCTTAACGTGCCCATTCGAAGCACGGAACCATCTTACTTGCGGACAATCAGGTGGTTCAGCCTGCAATGTCCTAACCAGACTGGACAAATTCACAAAGTGATAAATATCAACATTGTGAGTGACCCCACCGGGAATTGAACCCGGAACCTTTGCGTGGCAGGCAGGCATACTAACTACTGCGCCACATCGGCTGAAGTATGAAACCATGTCAGATGTCTTTGCAATCATGTCAGAGGACTTGCTACCATGTCAAAGGTCATTGAAACCATGTCAGGGGAGTCTGCAACCATGTCAGAAGACCCTACAACTATGTCAGAGGACTCTGCAATCATATCAAAGAACTCCGCAACCATATCAGTGGTCATTGAAACCATGTCGGAGGCCTCTGCAACCATGTCAGAAGACTCTACAATCATGTCAGAGGTCTTTGCAATCATGTCAGAGGACTGGGCAACCATGCCAGACGTCTCTGCGACCATGTCAGACTACCATGTCAGAGTAAATCGCAAGTCGCAAGTCAAAGTCAAAATCAAAGTCACTGTCAAAGTCACTGTCAAAGTCACTATCAAAGTCACTGTCAAAGTCACTGTCAAAGACACTGTCAAAGTCACTGTCAAAGTCACTTTACAAGGTACTGGCAAAGTAATTGTCAAAGTCACTGTCAAAGTCACTGTCAGAGTCACCGTCAGAGACACTGTCAGAGTCACTGTCAAAGTCACTGTCAAAGTTACTGTCAAAGTCACTGTGAAAGCCACTGTCAAATCCACTATCAAAGTTACTATCAAAGTCAAAGTTACAACCCGATGAATCCTTACGACCCGATGAACCCTTGCAACCCAAACAACCCTTATGATCCGTTGAACCATGTCAGAGCAATAACGCAAGTGATTGTGACTTTACACACAACAGCAAAATTCAATTCACCATGTCTTTTTTTTTCTACTTCATAAGTGCTGACTTACAAATTTTTATTCGTTATTCAAATAAAAAGTTATTCATGATTTTTCATTCGCGAAAAATTTATTCGCCTAGTTTATTAATAAATCATTCGTGAATAATGATTTAAATAAAAATTTATTCGAATAATGCTCAACTCTGTCAGTGATGATGTTGTCTGGGGTAGGACGGCGAACTTGACACGAAAGAATTCGGGCCCGCTTGATCAGGTAGTAAGAATCTGGTAGTGACCGCTGGTGAGTACAAAGCCATCAACCGGCGGCTAAAGGCAAGTTCATTAAGAGTCAAATCCCGCAAATGCCGCCAGGGGGAATGATGCCATCGACCGGCGGCAGAGTCAAATCAGGTAGTACCCCTGTTGAGCACCTCCACTACAGGCAGCTCGCGGTGGTAACGTTTCCAATCCGGTGGTCGCGCGTGGTAAGGCGCCAAATCCCGAATGTGCGGGATATCTGATGCGTCAGCACGTGCGAACATGTTAGTCGAGGGCCGAAAGATAAGCTTTAAGTTTGTTCGGCCAAATGTACAAAATGGCAACGTCGCGGCTGATTTCAGCCAATCCAATCATTACTGTGCTCTGATTGGCTCATTCAAATCGGATCAACATTTTCCAAAACTACTGCAGGGTGGATTCGTATATCGGATCAACATTTCCATAGATTTTATTTTAGTCCCTTTTTAGTCCTCTGAGTGCAGATGTTGATCCGATCGGAGCCACATTAGTTACCAGACATGCACATTGGATCAACTTAAGACGTCGGATCAACATGTGTTTTCGGATCAACAAATAACTCGCGTGAAGTCGCGCCTGATCAACATTTACCGTGAAGGTATCTCTATATCTCTATCTCTCTCTTGCTGTGAACGAAGCAAATATAGCTTATGTTTGTCGCGAGATCTGTCGCGGCCTTCAGTTCCTGCATTCAAGAAAAGTTATACACAGGGATTTGAAGACGGGGAATGTGTTGGCTACAATGCAAGGAGGGGTCAAACTAGGTGAGATATTCTTTATCTCTTTCTTTCTCTCTATCTATCTCCCTCTGAACGAAGCGCAGATACCTTACGTGTGTCGCGAGATGTGTCGTGGTCTTCAGTTCCTGCATTCAAGAAAAGTTATACACAGGGATTTGAAGGCGGGAAATGTATTGGCTACTATGCAAGGAGGGGTCAAACTAGGTGAGATATTATTTCTCTCTTTCTCTCTTTCTTTCTCTCTTTTCTTCTCTCTCTTGCTGTGAACGAAGCGCAGATACGTTACGTGTGTCGCGAGATGTGCCGCGGACTTCAGTTTCTGCATTCAAGAAAAGTTATACACAGGGATTTGAAGGCGGGAAATGTATTGGCTACTATGCAGGGAGGGGTCAAACTAGGTGAGATATTCTTTCTCTCTCTATATATATATATCTCTATCTCTATCTCTCTCTTACTTTGAACGAAGCACAAATAGTTTACGTGTGTCGCGAGATGTGTCGCTGACTTCAGTTCCTGTATTCAAGAAAAGTTATACACAGGGATTTGAAGGCGGGAAATGTGTTGGCTACCATGCAAGGAGGGGTCAAACTAGGTAAGATTTTACCATTACCATTGATCTAGCTTCTGACAAAACTAACCTTAAACCCAGTCATGTCCGAGCTAGAAAAAGGGGTCAACATGTGTTGCGCACTGAAATTCCTGCATTCGTAGCAGTCCTTTCTTGTTTTCTCTTTCTTTTTGGTTTGGTTGCTTTTATTTATGACGGTTCGGCTGAATTCAGTTGTTTACAGAACATATAGGTATTTATTTTCTCTATAACAATAAATACTAAAGATTAGAATGAAATAAAAATGAAGGGCTCCCATGCATTCTATAGCATTTGTTCATAATGGCATGGAGGAAATATATGTAAACGAAAGTATGTTAGCATACACCTAAAATGTCACAAAGTAATAAATTGGTTTCGCTTAATAGTCCAGAAACTATTAGCCAAAAATGCTTGCCATACTATACTGGTCTACTTTTAGCTGTCTTTGCTGCAGATTTTGCAGCTATTGTACTAATATCTTTTATGTGATATCTGTATGTAATTATCTGTGTATAATAAAATGTTAAATAAATAAATAAACTAGTACAGAATTCCAAATTAGTTTTACCCACAATATAGGAGGTAACAAACTATCTTTTAAACTTGTTAAACCTGCTATTTATAAGGAAAATATATGTATTTGGATGCTGAAAGTATTTTAAAATACCTAATGTTTCTTTTTCCACAACAGCTGATTTCGGCGTGTCGGCGAAGAACAAATCAACGCTACAGAAGCACGACACATTCATCGGGACGCCATATTGGATGGCGCCGGAAGTGGTGCTATGTGAGACCTTCAGAGACCACCCTTATGATTTCAAGGTACGTTAAACTACCTTGTAGAGTAACAAATCGACGCTACAGAAGCACGACACGTTCATCGGGACGCCATATTGGATGGCGCCGGAAGTTGTACTGTGTGAGACCTTCAGAGACCACCCTTATGATTTCAAGGTGAGTATGCCGGTTAGAACAGCATCACCCCATATATTTAACACTCGGGACGCCATATTGGATGGCGCCGGAAGTGGTACTTTGTGAGACCTTCACAGACCACCTTTACGATTTCAAGGTGAGTAAACTCTAATTTTTCATTATTTAGTTCGATATAATCATCCAAAGAATGTCCGACATTTGCAGAGTAAATAATACACATTTAGTTTTCTTCACATTTAGAACTAAATTGTTTGTCCAAGTGTGTGATTCACTTCATCATAATCATGTGCGTGTCTATCGACCTGAAATATAAGAAATGTATCACCAGCAAAGACAGCAAATAATACAATCTTGGACAAATTCTCTATCGTGTCATTCAAATCATTTATGTAAATAAGAAATAAAAATGGTCCCAATATAGAACCCTGAGGCAAACCAATTTTAACACAAGATCCCTGTGATTTGGTGCCGTTTATTTGGACCTTCTGTTCATGAAGTAACATTTTTAAACCTGTTTGTTTTGTTTCTAGGTGGACATCTGGTCATTAGGCATCACCCTAATAGAGTTCGCTCAAATGGAGCCGCCCAACCACGAGATGACCCCTATGCGAGTAAGTACTACTCCACTGATCCAATTATGATGGACTGTACAATTAATTAACAAAAATATATGAACGAAGCAAGTGGTTCAAAATTTCGCCGCCTGGGCTAGAACCTACCGTGGTGTAGCGGTCAACACGTCTGACCCGGCTAGTCAGAAGACGTGGGTTCGAATCCCATCAGTAGCGTGAATTTAATCCACTTGCTTCGTGTAACCAAAATGTAAATAGGACTACAATTAAATAAAAATGAATTGAATTACCATGTGGTGCCGGCTTAGAATAGCATTACCCGATATATTTCCCGTGAGTGTCGTAAGAAGCAACTAAGGGATTTCAGAGTTGATTTGTATTGCAATTTTAGGCGACGGGGTGACAACCTGTTACTATAGTGATACACAGTCTTCTGAATGAGTCTCAAACTTTTGTCAGGCGTGGTGTAAATGGTCGTTTTGACATCCATTTAAGCTCTGCCTACCCTGTGAGGAATATAGGCGTGATATATAAGGTGTAAAAAAATCAACTGCAAATATTTTAAGGGGTGAACCAGCCCATGAAACTGAACAACTTTCCCCAAGGAACATAGGTCGAAATATAAAAAAAAATTGGACCTCCCATACAAAATGTACCAGCGGGCCGAGTCAATTTGTATGGGAGGCCATTTTTTTTTTTTCATATTTCGACCTATGTTCCTTAGGGAAAGTTGTCCAGTTTCATGGGCTGATTCACCCCTTAAAATATTTGCAGTTGATTTTTTTACATCCTGTATGTATGTGAATCAAATTAATAAGAAACGACTTCAAATTGCGAAACGTAGCTCCTTTTACTAGAACCCGTAAAATACAATTAAATGAATACAGTAATCTTCTGTATAATATTCATAATTCCAGAGAACAGATAGTAAAGTATATACCATACTTATATTTATGTATTGTTTTGTTGGCTTATATATGTATAATTTTATTTCTTTTGTTTAGGTGTTGCTCAAGATTCAGAAAAGTGACCCCCCGAGGTTGGATAACCCCGCTGCTTGGAGCAAGACCTTCAATGATTTCATCGCCAAAGCTCTTGTCAAGGTAACTTATCATTATACTGCTCTTTCTTATCCATGGTTCCCACAGAACCTCCCAAATCAAGATTCAGAAAAGTGACCCCCCGAGGTTGGATAACCCGGCTGCTTGGAGCAAGACCTTCAATGATTTCATCGCTAAAGCTCTTGTCAAGGTAATTTTATTGTCATGTATCTGTTTTCTTTTGAGTGTACGGGTGTAAGGAACGGTGTATAATAGTACATTACGTCACAGGCCGAGTATATAGCAATTTCTGGTCGAGTGGCATTGGAAGGCCGAGACGAAGTCGAGGCCTTCTAAAGTAAACGAGACCAGAAATTGTTATTTCGGCCGCGGATTGTATAGTGCTTTTCTCCAATTTGCAAGGAAACATAAATAATAAACATTTAAATCGTGACAAAATTGACACTTTACAACTTCTAAAGTTCGCAAAGCGCATGCGCTGGTTTTGCTTACGTTCCGTTTCATAAAGAATGCGCGGGAAATTCACATTCAGCCTTCAAACTTCAAACAAATTGTGATCTATAAAACACCTAATCACGAAAGTGTGAAGTTAAAGAACCTTTTCTTTACCGGCCTAGTCCGGCAATTTCTATTACAGTCCTCTGCGCTTTGACAACATAAATGAGCCCATTGACGTATTCTTTTTTTAAAGTAATGAAGCCATTTCCGAGCAAATTGGAGAAAAAAACTTTGCAGGCGTGTTCAGACCAACAACTTTCCCTATGGAACATATGGTGGTAAACGAAAAAACATTTTTCTCCAATTTGCTCGGAAATTGCTTCATTACTTTAAAAAAAGGCTCATTTATGTTGTCAAGGCGCAGAGGACTGTAATAGAAATTGCCGGACTAGGCCGGTAATAAAAGGGTTCTTAAACTTCACACTTTCGTGATTAGGTGTTTTATGGAACACAATTTGTTTGAAGTATGAAGGCTGAATGTGAATTTCCCGCGCATTCTTTATGAAACGGAACGTAAGCAAAACCAGCGCATGCGCTTTGCGAACTTTAGAAGTTGTAAAGTGTCAATTTTGTCACGATTTAAATGTTTATTATTTATGTTTCCTTGCAAATTGGAGAAAAGCACTATACAATCCGCGGCCGAAATAACAATTTCTGGTCTCGTTTACTTTAGAAGGCCTCGACTTCGTCTCGGCCTTCCAATGCCACTCGACCAGAAATTGCTATATACTCGGCCTGTGTGTGACGTAATGTACTATTATTGGACTTCCCATACAAAGTTATTCAACTGATCGTGAATTTATGGTCTAAACACGCCTGCAAAGTTTTCGTTACACCCCGTATTTTTACGTACTAAATTCACACTAGCAAGCAAACTTTTGCTGTTTCTTAGCTATTTCTATCCCTTTTATTTAATAGGCATTAGAATGGCGTTTTAATCGTTATTTTACGCATAAAGAATACCCAAAGAGTGAAAACGAAACCCTTTTACTGAGACTTCGCTGTCTGTCCGTCTGTTACTAGGTTGTATCTCATAGACCGCAAAGTTTGAGAGTTGAAATTTTCACATATACCGTATTTCTGTTGCCTCTGTAACAATAAGTAATAAAAAAGAAAACTAAGGTGAAGAAAGTATCAGGTCAGGTATGGAATCAACGAAGTGTGAGGATATTTTTTTAGCTACTGTTTCACATTCTGTATAACGTTTCAAGATTACAATAATTTTCGTTTGAAATTCTAAAACTGTATCACCATTACAGGACCCGGAAAAAAGGCCGACGGCCGCAGAGTTACTCACACACGATTTCGTATCGGGCAACCTGGACAGCAAAGGGTTGAGGGACCTACTATTGGAGTACCGGGCAGAAGTGGTGGACGAGGAGTTACTTGATGATGATTCGGAGGTGAGTAGCTTATTTTTCCTTTACAGCCATAACAAATCTCATTTATAGTTCGACAACTTGTTGCGCGCCCTTCCGGCGGGGTACAGACGGTTGGGCGAGCCGCACGTCATTCATTTGACGCGCGGCGCGGATGCACACGAGTCCCTTCCCCGCTACACCTTCCGCTACCCGCTGAAATCTTGGATACCACGCCCCCCCTACCATCTGTCCCCCCTAGGGAAGTTCGCGCGCGAACTTGTCAGACTATAGTCAGCATTTAAGCTGAAACGATGAGTGCCGAAGTACCGCTGATGGTACCGTTGTTTCACCATCAATTCGGATCGTCAGTCATAGTCCTTCGGGACTATAACTATACTAACAAATATTATAAAGTATCTATTGATCTTACACATATTAAAAATTATAATGGGCTTACCGCAAAAAAGTTAGACAAGATTTGAACGGATTGGGGTCGGGTTGCATAAAATTTAAAGTCATATTTTTATTAGGCATACGATCACTAGTCATAATGAATTCAAGTCATAACTTCAATACGCATAACCGTTTTGGCATAAATTACAGAGTCATAATGTCAATAAGCATAAAGATAAATAGGCATATTATTCATTGCCATAATTATAAAAACGCATAATAATTATACCGCATAATATTCAAAACTATTCTACGAAAAACAGGAATACCCTACAGCGTGCAAGCGAGCATCATGTCAAGCATACATGTCAACCTACATACATACATACATACATACAATCACGCCTCTTTCCCATAGGGGTAGGCAGAGACTACTTCCTTCCATTTGCTACGATCCTGACACACCTGTTTCGCTTCCTCCACATTCATTAATCTTTTCATACATGCTCGTCGGTTTAGGGTGCTCTTGACCTGACCTTTCTTTAAGACGTCCCCGATTTGATCGAGGTACGTTCGTCGAGGCCTTCCCCTTCCAACATTCCCATCCACGTTTGCCATATATACTTGTTTCGTCAATCTTCTTTCATTCATCCTCTCAACATGACCAAACCATCTAAGCATACCTTTTTCTATACCAGTCACTACGTCTTCTTTTATACCGCAACGTTCTCTTATCACGCTATTCCTTATCTTGTCACTTAATTTCACTCCTAACATACTTCTTAACGCTCTCATTTCTACCGCATTTATCCTACTTTCATGCTTTTTCTGCCATACCCAACTTTCACTTCCATACATAAGTGTTGGAACTAACACTCCTCTATGGACAGCCAGACGGGCCTTATTAGACACTTTCTGGCTATTCATAAAGGCATGCAACGCTCCATTCTCCATGTTACCAGCATTCACCCTTCTCTCAATATCACTTTCACATTTTCCATCCGATGTAAACTTCGATCCCAAATAAACAAACTCTTTCACTTGCTCCACCCTCTCTTCTTCTATCATAATGTTACACTCTGTCATGCCTTCCTCTTTTTCGAAAACCATTGCTTTCGTCTTACCTACATTCACTTTCATTCCTTTCCGTTTTAAAGCCTCATTCATAATTTTTACCATCTCCTGCAACTCTTCAGCCGACGACGCAAGGATAACTTGGTCATCAGCATAGAGTAGACATTTGACGAGTAACCCATTCATTCTCAAACCATACTCACACTCTTTCAGATCTGTCAAACAACTATCCATGAATAGGTTAAACAGCCATGGAGATGCAACACATCCCTGTCTAACACCCTTCTCGATGTTAAACAGTTCTGTGAAGGCCCCGTTTATCCTGACACAGGCACTGGAATCCTTGTATAAGGATTTCAGTGCTCGTACTAAGATACCGCTCACCCCATGCATGGATAATGCTGACCACAACTCATTCCTTACCACTCTATCATAGGCCTTTTCCAGATCCACGAATGTGCAAAAGACCTTTTGGTTTTTAGCCAAGAACTTTTCCGTTATTCACCGCAAGGAAAAGACCTGATCCGTACATCCCATCCCCTTCCGAAATCCCGCTTGAGCATCCCAGACTTTCTCATCAGTTTCTTTCATCACTCTTTCAATAAGTACCTTTGCATACAATTTGCCGACGACGCTCAAAAGGCTTATACCGCGGTAATTTTTACAGTCCAGCTGTGACCCTTTCCCTTGTACAACGGAACTATTACAGCCTTGCACCAATCACTTGGCACTCGACCGCTTCTCCAACAAAGGTTGAAAAGGAGGTACAGCTGACTAGCCGCTACGCCTTCGCCAGCCTTTAGCATTTCAACCGACACTCTGTCATACCCTGCAGCCTTACCAGATTTCATGCTTTTCAGTGCTTTCACAATCTCATCCATATCAATCTCGCTATCAATCTCTCTATCTTCTACTTCCTGTATGGTCAACCTAACACAACCTAACCTACCGAAAAAGGGTAATAGTTTTTTTTCACTGTGGGGGGCTGCGTGCTCTCTTCTCCGTCATGCATTCAATCAAGCGAGCACCATGCATGCAAGTAATAAAGCAGCAAGTATACACGCATGCAGGCAACAAGCACGAGCGAGCAGGCATGCATAAATGTCAACCTAACCCGCAGGCATGACGGAAGGAAGCCAGCTCGCTACGCTCGCTGTGCTCGCTTCCGTCATAGCCTGCTGAACCTAACCTAACCGATTCAGGGTGCCCCGAACTCTCGTGCTCGCTTCGCTCGCACCCGCCCTGTTTATGTACGCGTTGCGCGTCTAATTTACAGCAAGAGTAAATGAACAAAAATGTGTTTGAATCTAATGTCTTCCATAAAAATATTATCCTCATTGATCAATATGACAGATAACAATTATGCGAATCAAAATTAGTCTGAAAGAAAATAGGACAAGCGAATAGTATGACTATAAATGCGTATGACATAAAAAAATTATGCCGAACAAATAGTATGACAAAGAATTTTATGCGAACCGTGTTATGCCAAACTATATTAGGAACTTCAACAATATGCAAAACGACGGTATCCCGATTTGAACGCGTGTTTAAAATAAAACATCATACAAGAAAAAACGCTAGACTCGCGTTTAAGGCTCGTCCAAACCTTTTTTGTGCTCAGGCCCTAAATATTTCATGTACTCATATGATATGTAATTGAATTATTTATATAAAACTAACCCATATGTAACACGTTTTCTGCTTGTACGCACGCTTACTAACCACGGATGTAACGTTTAGACTAAATCGAGGAAATTGAGGCAGAAAAAGGAGTATTACCAGAGAATTGGTTAGTATCTATATTTGCAACGAAACTTTATTTATTTTATCCTTATTTTTACTAAATTTAGTACCAAATGTATAAAGCCTTAGAGAAATTAGCTAACATCGTATAAAGGGTATAACAAGCCTAAAGGAGGTTTAGGTGCTCATGAAACTGAACAAATTTCCTCATGGAACATGGGGTTAAGATGACAAAAAAATTGGACCTCCCGTAGTAAATTAATCAGCTGATCGGTGATTTTGTGTAGGTGGGCCAATTTTTTTTTCTTATTTCGTCCCGTGTTCCTTAGGGAAAGTTGTTCAGTTTCATTAGTGACCATGACCTACTTTCGGCTTGTTATACCCTTTCTGTTGCTCCCTGTATATTTGCCAGTCAAGTTTGTATTGTATAAGTACTAACATGTCGTATAAATTATTTGACTCATTACTGTAGTAAATTAAAAACATAGATATGAATTCAATGGGTGAAGCAGTGTATGAATCTAAACAACTTTAAAAAAAACACATTTCATGTTTAAAAAAAACACACAAGGATTTTGGAAGAAAGGTGTTTCATACAAACATTTAAGTTCATCAGTTTCATAGATTCACCCGTTGAGTGGACTTTTATCAGTATTTCTTATACACTGTATTAAAATGTAGCATTTACTTAACCCTTAACACCGTATGTAAGCATTTACTTAACCCTTAACACAGTATGTATATTACTTATGTATGTATGTGTGTGCAATACGTTAATGTGTGGTGTTTGGTATACATTGCATGCGACTCGGACGCCCAGCCGCACGAGCCTCCGCCTGCGTCGAAGGTATTCTAAATACATCTATTGAAGCTGACTTACTTACAAGTTTAAAAAAAGAGTCCAAAACTCAAGTATTTTTACGATGTTGATGTCTAAGTGATTCTTAAGCTATTTCTGAAGTTAAAGAAGACCTAAACGACCATGCTCTCTATAAAATATTTCAAGCTTTCATTCACCGTACTAAACTGATTATTTCTTTCGTAATTTTGTACATAGTGAAAGTTGTTCATGTTGACGAGTTAAATCTCCTTGCAAAGTTTGAGTGCTATCTAAAAGTAATCGATATATAGGATATCAATCAAAACACAAAGAAATCTAGATTTCACATTATTTATTTTGTTTTCAGGAGCACCGCAGCTCGCAGATGCCAATGGAGATGGAAGATGACTGCACGTCAGTCCGGTCCGCCGACACGCCCGATCTCAAAAGTAAGTCTTCATCTGAGATTCAAATGTCATAACCTCATAACGTCATAAACTGATAAGTTAAAAGTGCAAGGTTGCATTTTTAGATAAGGAGAAATGCATAATAGTTGTAATAAATGATGGCATTTAGTGTGAATGAAAATATTAACTACTTTATTGTTAAGAATTCAAACTTGGTCCCATAATGGAAATTGTTCCGTACGATGGCCGTAATCATGGGCATGATCATGACCACCCGAAGAACCCTTACGACACTGGGCGTTCCGTGGGCCGCTGACATGAATGAGTAGGCAATTGCAGGCTGAACCACCTGATCAGCATATGGAACCTTTGCTGCATATGGAACCTTTCGTAGCAGGTGCGTAGCGGATTCGGCTACGAATCATGCATTTCGCTATTATCCGGCTCTTCGCGAAGGGCCTAGGTATTTCGCTAGATTCCTGCGACATATATACAAAATATGCACAGTTTTTGTCGCCGCGGGAAAATGTTGCTAAACGAACGTTTTTACGTGTATGATATACAGAAAACTATTTGGTGCTGAACCTATTTGATAGTCTTATAGATTCAACTGATTTTTTAAAAACTATTTTTATCATATCATATCATATCATTTTTATTGGTAAAATTATTTTTACATGTCAATTGGTAATATACAAATGTATATAAATAAACAAAGTAAATTAACATAATAACCAAAAAATTAAATTTTAAAGATAATAATAAAATAAAAATTTTACTCTTCATCTAAATATTAGATTAGAGGAAATTCCAAAATAAATCATATTCCAATGAATTCGTCAAACAAATAGAACGCCTGCTCAATCAGCCATTTCTTTAGTTTAGCTTTAAAACTATATGTACTCACTTGGCGCTTCAGTGACATAACTACATTCAAAGAAAATTCATACCCTTTTACTTTCTATTAAATAAAAGGTTGTTGAATTCCCAAGTAGGGTTGACGTCTGTTAGGCGGCCGGTCGTAAAATTAAGCCAAATCCTTTGCAACACGATTTTGTGTTCAACAAAACGTGTGGGCCGACCCCAAGTAATTGGGATGAGGGTAGGAAGATGATGTTGTTGAATTAACATTATTCCAAAACAAATTTACATACAAATTTTGTTCTACTTATTATCTGAGGAGTTTAAAATTAATTATTCCTAAATACACACACATGTCTAAAATCAACCGTCTCCACAGTGTCGGAAGCAGAAACGCCGCCACCCGCGGCGCCCGCCAAGCCCGCCGCCCCGTTACCGCCCCCCGCCGTGCCGCCCCCCACCGCTGCCGCCCCCGCCGCTGCCGCTGCCAAGCGCCCCCTCGACGACGACCGGGCCAATGCTGACAGGAAGGCGCCTGTGAGTACATAGATATAACTTGACCTTAGAGTATATATAAGCAAGCTATAGAGTGCGCCTAAAAAGTTAGAATTGTTGGCAGTAGTTAGTTAGGACAAAACCTCTCTGTCCATCAGTAGCAAAACGCCAGTGACAACACTATTGAAACTCTATTACTTCCCATACAATTGACGTCTGGGAGCAACTGCTTACGTTATGATATGACAGTATGGCGCGGGCCAAAATGCGCACTCTATAGCTTGCTTAGATATATATACTCTAAGAATTTGCCGCCCCCCGCCATGCCGCCCCCCTCCACCGCGCCGCCCCCCACCGCTGCCGCTGCCAAGCGCCCCCTCGACGACGACCGGGCCAATGCTGACAGGAAGGCGCCTGTGAGTACATAGAGACGTAGATGGAACAGTCATCTTCATTCCTTACAAGGACGTTGTTCATCTAGCCAAGAATAATGTCACTTTGCCAATCCACTCTGCGGATTTCGAAGGACTGTTATTCTTATATTAAGACTCGAACGCTTGTATTACAAAAAACAATACATAATGCCAGGTTTTTACTCACGATTCTTTCGATGGCAGTATGTCTTATAGTTCTAGTGATAATAACCACGGAACATAAAATCAAGCTTGTTTTACAAACTGAAATGTGAATAGAGAAGGTAAAAAAAATCAGCTATAGACAGCCATAACCATAAGTGCATTTTAGAAATATCAATTCTTTTCGTTCTTGAAGATAAGTGAATGCTTATATCATTACTTTGTATATTTTCCCAGGCGCCAAAGAAAGAGAAAGGCCCGGCGCCGCCCCCGCCCTCAGCCGCGTCGCCCCCCGCCTCCCCGCAGCGAGCGCAACCCCCCGCGCGCGGCAAGCAGCCCGCACCCCCTCCACCAGCTGTTACACCAGCAGTTACTCCAGCAAAGCAGATCGTCGAACAGGTAGTGTACATACATCCAGATAGTTGCAGCCCGCGAACCACCCATCCAATTGTTTTTTCATATTTCTACCTATGTTCTTTGGAGAAAATAGTTCATTTTCACTGGTTGACCCCTTAAAATATTTGCATTTGTTTTTTGCATCATGTACCTACAAGCTGCCCGTCAGCGGTTTCACCCGCTGCAACCTATTATTCCGCGGGAAAAAAGCATTACTCGCCAAGAGATGTCGCTGTTAGTTTTCGGCGAAAACATTTAAAACGCGTGCAAAAATATTGGAATATGCGTGATCCCATAGGAATAAGACATTTTCCCGTGGTAAAAAGTAGCCTATGTGTTATTCTAGAAACTCTTCTATATTTGTGCAAAATTTCATGTCAATCTAATCAGCCGTTTTAGCGTGATGTCGTAATAAACACACACACAAACATGCGCCTTTATAATATTAGTAGGATTTTCAAGATGTGTACGTGTTACAAGTGTATGTTAGGTATGGAAACTCACGTGAATGATGTAACTTCGTGGAATTTACTATGAATTGAAACCTTACAAAGTTTAAGCCAAATATTTGACAACTAAATTATACAGTTTGTTCCGCAGGTGTGCAGAGAAGCCGAAGAGGCAGTGGAAGAGAAACGCGGCTCGCAAAAAGTGATCGAAACGGCGAAACTGCAAAACGACATACACAAGAAAATGCCACAAGCGCAGCACGCCATAGAGGTCACCACCGTCGCCGGCACCACCGATTTGAAAATAGAAGAGAAAGAAGACAGATTATCCAAAATAGATACGCAAGAAAACAAAGAAAGCAGACTTTCCAAAATAGACACCCAAGAAAATAAAGTTAACAAAGTAGATACGCAAGAAAATAAAGTTAACAAAATAGACTCACAAGAAAATAAAGTTACACAAGAAAACAGACTTCCTAAAGTAGATTCGCAAGAAAACAAAAAGTTAGACACACAAGAAAACAAAATTTCCAAAAAAGACACGCAAGAAAACCGACTTTCCAAAATAGACTCGCAAGACAGACTTTCCAGGTCTAGCTCGGAAAATACCATTGAGATCACACTTACGGATCAAACTATAGAGGTTAGAAAAGAAAGCCCAGCCAAAGAGAAAAAGACAGAAAGAGTCAACAGTGTCGCTTCAGAAATTAATAGAATTGAAACCGAAAACCATACAAATGACATTGATCATAGGAGTAAGAACAAAAAATTCGGTCCGGAAAATAGAACTCCAAAACACAAAGAAAACAACAAACATAGTACAGAAAACAAATTCAGCTCAGAAAACAACAGATCCAGCTCGGAAAGCTTGAAACACAGCTCAGCGAGCAGTCGAGCTAGCTCGGAAAACATTAAAACAATAACAGAAAACCACAAAGCCGGCTCAGAAACAAATCTAATCATCACTGAACCAAACAGAGTTTCAACCGAAGCGAACAAAATAGAGAAACGGTTAGAATATAACCGATCAACATCAGGTTCTTTCGAAAGGAGCTCCCGGTCCAGTTTCACCGATGATGAGAAAGATAAAACGTGTATAGAGGTTATAAATACGGATGTGTCGAAGCGGTACAGTGGTAGGAGTTCGTTGGATGGGAATGATGGGAAGACTGAAGTTGAAGTTTTGCCGGTTTCTGTAAGTATTTTCATTGAGTGCTATATATTTTCTAGATACTCTTTTATATTTGTGCAAAATATGGAAGAGTCTCTTCTATATCGTGCCATTTTAGCGTGCTGTCGTAACGAACAGACACACTAACATGCGCCTTTATAATATTAGTAGGACACACACACACACACACACACAACACACACACACAACCCTCACACAACACTCACACACACATATCACGCCTATATCCCTTGCGGGATAGGCAGAGCGTAAACGCTTATTTTACACCACGTCTGACAAAAGTTTGAGAGTCATTCAGATGTATCACCATAGTGACAGGTTGTCAGCCTGTCGCCTAAATTGCAATACATCGACTCTCAAATCCCTTAGTAGCTTCTTACGACACCCACGGGATATGGGGTGATGCTATTCTAAGCCGGCACCTCACCACATTTTCATAAAGTATAGAGGTTATAAATACTGATGTGTCGAAGCGGTACAGTGGTAGGAGTTCGTTGGATGGGAACGATGTGAAGACTGAAGTTGAAGTGTTGCCGGTTTCTGTAAGTATTTTCATCATGTACGTACTATATGTTATTGTAGATAGTAGATACTCTTCTATATTTGTGCAAAATATGGAAGAGTCTCTTCTATATAGTGCCAATCTAATCAGCCGTTTTAGCGTGCTGTCGTAACGAACAGACACACTAAACATCTGCCTTATAATATTAGTAGGATACACACACACACACACACTCATATCACGCCTATATCCTTGCAGGGTAGGCAGAGCTCACATGGCTGAAATAAACGGTCATTTTCACCACGTCTGGTAAAAGTTTGAGAGTCATGCAGAAGACTGTGTATCACCATAGAAACATAGTGACAGGTTGTAAGCCAACTGTACTGCCGACGCCACTACCTACTGGGCTATCGCAGTTCTATCCTCGTCTGCGAATTAATTTGTTCCAAAACTATCCTGGTAGATGGAGCCCTGCCACGCGTTAGTGGCCAAGATTTACTAGCTTAATTCTCGGTAGCCCAGTTAGTTACAGACGTCGAACGAAGGTTGCAGGTTCAAATCCTGCCTGCGGTGGAAACTTTTTCAAGTTTTCCAATAATTTTGTTTAATTATTAACTTTTTGGTTGCAAAGTTAATACGTATACGAAACAAGTGGAAAAAATTCACGCCACCGATGGGATTTGAACCCACGTCTTCTGACAAGCCGGGTCCGACGTGTTAACCGCTACACCACGGTAGACTCTATCCGAAATCCGAGGTGGCGAAATTGTGAAACCACTTGCTTTGTTCATATATATTTTTTTGTTACTTGACTGTTTTTATAAATTAAATAATGAGAAAATTGAAAAATTCACTAGCGACCGCCGGGACTTGAACCCGGGACTGTGGATCAACGTTCCACCGCTCTACTTGACTGTTTTTTGTTATTATCATTTAAGAGAGTTACGAAAGAAAAGAAAGAAGGTATCATGTTTCTAATCACTTTTTATTTAAATCCTTCTAAATCAAATATCAGCTAATTCTGATAATTTGGAACAGCGATAGAAAATAAAACATACGTATTACCTTGGCAAGAAAATCCAGAAAAATCACTTTAAACTTGACGAACTTTATCCGCTAGAACTCTCCGATGCCGACTGGCTGGCTCGAGAAAATGACCTCTCGTGGGACTTGTAAAAAAACGTGATGTTCTGCGATTAGTTCCCTTTCCACCAATAGCCGAGCTCGGCCAATAGAAGCCCATTGCAATCGCAGAATAGTGTTGCCATTTCAACCCGGTTTCTGCGTAATATGCAAAATAATCGCTAACACATTTTCTTGTTTTTGCAGACGGAAGTGCGTGCGCCATCGCCGACGCGCGTATCTTGTGCGACCGGCGGCGTCGTAGTAGTCGTGGAGCCTAATTCATTGAACTCGCTACCGGCGCATCACGTGACAGTCACTACCACTCATCCACCGGTACTCGCTACAGCTGCACAGGTAAATATAGAGATGGACTGAATATTCGGTTTCGAACGAATGTTAATTTCGCCGAATATTTGGCCGAATTAAAAAGTATCCTTTTTATTTGTATTTCATGGTACTTGTTATTGTCAAGCCAAGCAGACAAGAAGCCTTATTTTAAAATTTTCAGTATTTGAAGAAAGAAATTGGACCTCCCATACAAAATGCTCTATCAAGCAGCAAAATTAGTATGGGGGGTCCATTATTTTTCTTCAAATACAAGGTGTTCCAATGTAAATATGTACATTAAATTGGAGACGTTGTGTAGACCATCATACCGAATAATTTTCATTATGGGGCCAAGTTATGAAAACCCCTCGTTTAGAAGTAATTAGCAACTTAAATTTAATAAATTTAATTCAGTGCCACATTTTGAAAGGAGCTTTATTAAAATTATGACCTTTATTTATGTCATGTTGCCGTCTTGGAAAAACTTTTGAAAATACCGCCACAAATGTTTGGCGGTAATTTAGTTGCCAAGGCAACAGTTGTGGCGTAGACCAAGGTCAAATGTCATGTTCGTCAAAAACTGACACAACTGACACTACAAACTCTACTGGGTTCTCTGATTGGCCCTTTTGTCTTTGCGTCTCTATGGGTGCTCTAAGTCAAAAGAAGTTTTTAGTTTGAGGCGGCAATAAAATGAAGTTTACAGCAAGAAAGAGATCTTTTATCTTAAGTTTTCGTTTAAATTTAAAACATAGACAACAATGTTCCAAACTTATTCGAAGATTCAAATCCAACAAGTTAAAATTGCAAGGTTGCAATATTGGATAAGGGGTAATATATAATGGTTGTAGTAAATGAAGGCATTTACTTTGTATGAAAATTTCAACTTCTTAATTGTTAAGAATTCACACTTGGTGCCATAATGGAAATTGTTCAGTACAATGGTCTACACAACATCTCCAATTTAATGTATTTCCTTTGGAACACCTTGTATAGTTTTTTTTTGCTATTATGGTAGCATAGGACGTCCAGAGTCTAGATTTTGTCTTTGGACCACTATAACCGAGACACCCTGTAAAGCACTATGTGAGTGCATTAAAATCCCAATAGTTTGTATTTACGATTTCAATTTATCTTGTCAACAGCTCCCGCCAAACGCAGTCACCATATCAACGACCCCGCCTCTCGCTGATGAAGTGGTGATAGTCGGCGCCGGATCTTCCTCCGATGATGACTGCTTCCCGTCTTCTTTGGATTCCTTGGACTGCTCCAATAATTATAGTGGTAAGTAGTGTACCTACTATAGATAGTTTTCATTCGAAAAACCCTATACAATTGATAGGCCTATCGATATCGATAGTTCAAACTGTAGAAATACTGTGAAAAAGATGTTATACTATCGATACTAGCAATACTATCGAAAAGATGCAATGCTATCGATACTTTTTGTTTTGCAGGGAAACTATACTATCCATAGTATCGATAGTATTGTACCTTTTCGATAGTACAGTTTGAACTATCGATAATTAATGGATAGTTGAACGATAGCATGAATTATTGATAGTCTATCGATAGTATTGTACCTCTTTGATAGTACAGTTTGAACTATCGATAGTTGGTCGATACCGTGAACTATCTATTGTACTATCGATAGGCAACACTAGCGGTTAGTTTCTTCATATCAACGACCCCGCCTCTAGCTGACGAAGTGGTAATAGTCGGCGCCGGGTCTTCCTCCGATGATGACTGCTTCCCGTCTTCCCTGGATTCCTTGGACTGCTCCAATTATAGTGGTAAGTAGTGTTACCGAATTATCGATAGTTTTCATTCGAACTCTGACTTCAGGGTTCATCTGGTTCCACTCGAAAAGAAGATTCGAAAACCCCTATACAATTGATAGGCGTATCGATAGTTCACACTATAGCAGTATTATCGATAGTTTTCATTCGAAATATGATAGGCCTATTGATATCCATAGTCTATGTCCATAGTATCGATAGTTCAAACTGTAGCAATATTATCGATACCTACTATGGATAGTTTTGTTTTGTACGGAAACGATACGATAGTTTTGTTCTGCAAGGAAACGATAGTGTCGATAGAGTCGATAGTATTGTACCTTGACGATAGTACAGTTTGAACTATCGATAATTAATGGATAGTTGAACGATAGCATGAACTATTGATAGTCTATCGATAGTATTGTACATTTTGATAGCACAGTTTGAACTATCGATAGTTAATCGATAGCGTGAACTATTATTGCACTCTCGATAGGCAGCACTAGTGGTTAGCTTTCTTTATATCAACGACCCCGCCTCTAGCTGACGAAGTGGTAATAGTCGGCGCCGGATCTTCCTCCGATGATGACTGCTTCCCGTCTTCCCTGGATTCCTTGGATTGCTCCAATAATTATAGTGGTAAGTAGTTATTATTCCAAAAACTCTATCTAATTGATAGGCCTATAGTTCAAACTGTAGCAGTACTGTCGAAAATATGCAATACTATCGATAAATATACCGGGAGTAACGGAAAGGGTATAACAAGCTGAAAAGAGGTCAAGGTACTCATGAAACTGAACAACTTTCCCCATGGAACATGGGTCGAAATATGAAAAAAAAATTTGGACCTCCCATAGTAAATCAATCAGCTGATCGGCGATTTTGTATGGGAGGTCCAAATTTTTTTTTTCACATTTCGACCAATGTTCCATGGGGAAAGTTGTTCAGTTTCATGAGTTGCTTGACCTCCTTTCGGCTTGTTATACCGTTTCCGTTACTCCCGGTAGATAGTACTGCTATCGACAGTTTTCATTCGAAAAACCTTATGCAATTGATAGGCCTATCGATATTCATAGTTCAAACTGTAGCAATTCTGTCAAAAAGATGCAATACTATCGATAGTTTTGTTCTGTAGGGAAACAATACTATCGATATTCTTGTACTGTAGGGAAACGATACTGCCGATAGTGTCGATAGTATTGTACCTTGACTATAGCACAGTTTGAACTATCGATACCGTGAACTATCTATTGCACTATCGATAGGCAACACTAGTGGTTAGCTTTCTTCATATCAACGACCCCGCCTCTAGCTGACGAAGTGGTAATAGTCGGGGCCGGATCTTCCTCCGATGATGACTGCTTCCCGTCTTCCCTGGATTCCTTGGACTGCTCCAATAATTATAGTGGTAAGTAGTTTTCATTCGAAAAACCCCATAACGATTGATAGGCCTATAGTTCTAACTGTAGCAATACTGTAGAAAATATGCAATACTATCGATAAATATAGATAGTACTGCTATCGATAGTTTTCATTCGAAAAACCTTATGCAATTGATAGGCCTATCGATATCGATAGTTCAAACTGCAGCAATCCTGTCAAAAGATGCAATACTATTGATGCTAGCAATACTATCGAAAAGATGCAATGCTATCGATACTTTTTGTTTTGCAGGGAAACTATACTATCCATAGTATCGATAGTATTGTACCTTTTCGATAGTACAGTTTGAACTATCGATAATTAATGGATAGTTGAACGATAGCATGAACTATTGATAGTCTATCGATAGTATTGTACCTCTTTGATAGTACAGTTTGAACTATCGATAGTTAATCGATACCGTGAACTGTCTATTGTACTGTCAATACGCAACACTAGTGGTTAGTTTCTTTATATCAACGACCCCACCTCTAGCTGACGAAGTGGTAATAGTCGGCGCCGGATCTTCCTCCGATGATGACTGCTTCCCGTCTTCCCTGGATTCCTTGGACTGCTCCAATAATTATAGTGGTAAGTTGTTTTCATTCGAAAAACTCTATCTAATTGATAGGCCTATCGATATTAATATGTAGTTCAAACTGTAGCAATACTGTCGAAAATATGCAATACTATCGATAAATATAGATAGTACTGCTATCGATAGTTTTCATTCGAAAAACCTTATGCAATTGATAGGCCTATCGATATTCATAGTTCAAACTGTAGCAATCCTGTCAAAAGATGCAATACTATTGATGCTAGCAATACTATCGATACTATCGATAGTTTTGTTCAGTAGGGAAACGCGATAGTATTGCACTTTTGCGATAGTACATCTTGAACTATCGATAATTAATCGATACTTGAACGATAGCATGAACTATTGATAGTCTATCGATAGTATTGTACCTCTTTGATAGTACAGTTTGAGCTATCGATAGTTAATCGATACCACGAACTATCTATTGCACTATCGATAGGCAACACTAGTGGTTAGCTTTCTTTATATCAACGACCCCGCCTCTAGCTGACGAAGTGGTGATAGTCGACGCTGGATCTTCCTCCGATGATGACTGCTTCCCCTCTTCTTTGGATTCCTTGGACTGCTCCAATAATTATAGTGGTAAGCTTTGTTTCTTATAGGATATGTATAGTCCAGATGGACTATGAATGCGAATCTGCGAGGCATCGGTCTCACGAGTGTCTTGCGACAACTCTTGTGAGTTTCGTCCTCTACGATAAGCCACTTGTACACATTATAGTGTAATCCTTTTTCACTTAGTCAGCATTTAAGTTTATTTCTTATCATAGAATTTTCAAGCCCCTACTGGCAATATCTTTATGGGCGTGCAGATGAATCAAGTAAACTTCGCGCGAGAGAAATTACTTGAGAAATCTCTCTGTAAAACGAAATTTTATTTCCTTTTCAATCATAGCATTTGTTCTTTCATTGAATTTCATAAGTGTGCTGGCAATATTTTGTATCCCATGGTTACTTAATTGCTTGCTACCTAGTTCTTTGGATTATAAATGTCGGCTGAAGGTAATGCTTTCTCACTCGCACTAAGGCGTTCCTACTTTGTCCGTTACACCTATCCATCTGCCGCCATTTATAACCCAATCTTTATTAAACCAGGTACCAATAAAATCCATCCACGAAACGGAACAAGTTTTTCTAATCATCATTAATTTTCTAAACATCATTAAGCTTCGCACTTGTTGGAGTTATATCCAATCTGCTCTCTTTTGAGACTTATCTGTGACTTTTTTTATAAATAGACATGTAAACATAAAAAGTTTTACTTGAATATGATTAGAAGAGTCATACAAATTGTTTTGAAATGATAGCAACTTTTCTTATTTTCAATGAACACGATACATCTGGTAGGCTCTCGACATAGCAAAGCTATTCTTCATTGTTTTAGTTGTCGTTTTATTTACTTGCATGCCTACATAGGATCGATAAAAAACATAGAATGTGCCAGCTGTTTTTCTTCCGGAGCAGATCGTAAAAGTAAGTTGTTAGGAAGGAATGAATATTTTCTTCTGTTAATGTATCTACTTCAAATGCTCGATGTGGCACAAGAGTAGGTTCCGGATTCGATTCCGAAAACTAGTGTTGCCGGACTATCGATACAACTGCTATTTGAATAACCCTACACTATCGATAGGACACTAGCAATAGGTACCAGGGTGGATTTAGAGGTACGCGAAATCTCGTATTCGCCCTTGAATACGCGTTAGACACGCGAGGGCGAATACGTTTTTTTTTTTAGTGGAGCACAAGTCTTCTGTTATAATAGGTCTCAACAACAGGCAGATATGTGTTGCGAGCGAAGCGAGCTTGACATTTCAAGCTACAAACAAGCATTGTTGTAACTAACACTAACCGCAAGTGTTAAACAGACCAAGACGCACAAGTATCGCGAGCGAAGCGAGCTCGACTTTTACGCCACAAACAGGCTTGTAGAGTTGTAACATTAACAATTACTGGAAGTTTAAATCATAAAGAGGCGCCACAAAATAGAGAATTTACAGAAGGACAGCTCGGCCCTTTTCCCGCTCATTTATACCTACGCTCTAGGGTTGTTACTTCTGAATTTTTAAAATGCGACACCTGGGTTAAACATACATATTATGTATGTACATAACATAAGGTAAAACTTACACTATAACACACTATACAAAAACACGGGCTTGCCGGTTTGAAACGGTTACAGATCAAGCGTAACGATGGCGTGTAGATGTGTGTGTGTGAGTGTACTGAGTGACGGTTCCTTGTAGCCGTCTGTCTGTATTGGGCGCCCACCAATATTTACTTTGTGGAGGTTCCAGGTTATTGTCCTGCATTACTGGGCGGTCGGCCGTAGGTACTCGCCGCCTCTAAAACGCCGCTACTGACTTTATTTGTACTACAAAAGATGTCTAGTATACGTAATTTCCTACCTTATGTATGACTGTAAATATAATCCATTGTTTTGTTTGTACAGAAAAACGTGCGAAACGTCTGGACAGCAGCGAAGTGTTGATCCTGTCAGGAGTCGGTCAAGATTCTGGAGTGTTCGATGACAGCAATAACAACGGAGTCAATCTGGTGAGTTCAATGGCTTCGTCTGTTGGTTGCGAGCGGAACATAGTATTAAGGGACCGTTCTCTTGATAAGTTGGTATCCTTCATCTGCGCTGTGCCAGAAAGAATCAGCCAATCACATTTCCCTCAATTTTTGCGAGATATTACGATTATTTCGACAAAGAAACTAGAAAAACGATGTTGCAACATCTAAATCAACTATTTCATACAAAAACTCACTATAAAATATTATTCTTCTAAATGTTTGCATCAAAAATTTGTTAATTACTCCAAAGCTTTTGAAATAATATATTTAAAATAAGTTTCGAATAGAGGTTTCTTTGGATTTTTTTCTATCGAGCGAACTTCATCTGATTGTGTAACTGAAAACAAATTAGACTCTCTTGGATACTCGACAGAAACATATATTTTTTTCAGAATTTCATGACCATTTTCAACGGAAATTCTCTAATACTTTATTATGAAAAAAGAGATTTGAGGTATTAGGCCCCCTTAAAAAAATGATTTGGTTCCAGGACACGTCCCATGTTTCTGTGGTGACGGTGGGAGCATCGGAAGTGCGAGTGCGTGATTCGGCCGCTACGCATATAGCGTTGGACACGCGCCTCAGTCCGGACAGTTTTGAGAGGTTAGTCACAAGTGAAAATAAGAAATAGAAAAAATGTCATACATCGACCGGGAATCGAACCCGGGCCGCGTGGGTAAACGCCCCACCGCTCTGCCACTGAGCTATCGATGTACCTGCCGATGGATGCCAAATTTTCTATCTCTTGATGCTCGTCTTGAAGCGACGATCCAGCGACATCTATAGAAAGTGTTTAGAACTTACTATATGGTTAGTCCACATTATGAGTGGAATTCAAACCATATGATGAAGCTTATCTCTATAGATGTCGCTGGATCGTCGCTTCAAGACGAGCATCAAGAGATAGAAAATTTGGCATCCATCGGCTCAGTAGCTCAGTTACACGCGGCCGGGTTCGATTCCCGGTTGATGTATGACATTTTTTCTATTTCTTATTTTCACTTGTGAGAATAATATAGCACTATGAGTGCATTAAAATCCCAATAGATTGAGAGGTTAGTGTTTCTGATTTCCGCGATCTTCGAGTCAGCAAATGGCAGGATCGCGCAAAACAGGGATCAGTGGAGGGAGAGAGCTCGTTTCGGAGGCCAAGATCTTCTTTGGGTCGCTGAGTCAGCGGAATCAGTTAGTTAGTGTTTCTATAATTTGAAGAATATGCCATAGTCAAAACTATGACAATTGACAAGTGTATCATTATGTTTTACTACTCCAATCCATTTTAATAAAATTATTTGCGATGTTTTCTTTTATGTAGTAAAATGTTCGATGAGTGGTTATATAGTTAGACAATATGCCCGTCGATTTCCTGTTTTTGAAATACTTATTTCTATCCATTTGTCAACTATTACTTGCTTTTACCAGCAGGAGATCAGCCTCAGATAGCGGGTCGGAGAGTTCTCGACGGGCCGAGAAAAGACGAGAACACGATGCCGACTCGCTCGCCACTACCGCCTCGCACGAATCAGCACCATCTAATGGCAGGTTAGTATTTAATAAAAAATAGTGGTATGCATTTACCAGCAGGAGATCAGCCTCGGATAGCGGGTTGGAGAGCTCTCGACGGGCCGAGAAGAGGAGAGAACATGATGCCGACTCGCTCGCCACCACCGCCTCGCACGAATCAGCTCCATCTAACGGCAGGTTAGTATTTACCCGACTGCCTCAGAAGGAGGGTTATGGTTTTTCGAGAGTATGTATGAATGTCAGGAGATCAGCCTCGGATAGCGGGTTGGAGAGCTCTCGACGGGCCGAGAAGAGGAGAGAGCATGATGCCGACTCGCTCGCTACCACCGCCTCGCACGAATCAGCACCATCTAACGGCAGGTTAGTATTACTCGCTTTTACCAGCAGGAGATCAGCCTCGGATAGCGGGTCGGAGAGCTCTCGACGGGCCGAGAAGAGGCGAGAGCATGATGCCGACTCGCTCGCTACCACCGCCTCGCACGAATCAGCGCCATCTAATGGCAGGTTAGTATTACTCGCTTTTACCAGCAGGAGATCAGCCTCGGATAGCGGGTCGGAGAGTTCTCGACGGGCCGAGAAGAGGAGAGAACATGATGCCGACTCGCTCGCTACCACCGCCTCGCACGAATCAGCACCATCTAACGGAAGGTTAGTATTTAATAAAAAATAGTGGTATGCATTTACCAGCAGGAGATCAGCCTCGGATAGCGGGTCGGAGAGTTCTCGACGGGCCGAGAAGAGGCGAGAACATGATGCCGACTCGCTCGCTACCACCGCCTCGCACGAATCAGCTCCATCTAACGGCAGGTTAGTATTTTTTCACCTCACCAGCTTGAAAAGAACAATTTTGCTGCGAAAATTTAGTCGGCAAAGGTCGCCTTTATCCATCGTTCGAAATTCAAATCACATTTTAGTCCGGTATGGCTGGCATTATTTGAGGGCGTAACTTACAAAAATTCTAAAGTCGCTAATTTTTTGTACGATTGTGCAATTTGTGTCTATAAAGCACATATTTAATTTTGTGCCATTTTTTAAGCTTGAGTAATTTTTTGATTAAATGTATGGCAGCTCATTATTAAATTATTTTTTAAGTATGTAGGTACCTACAAAACAATACTAAAAAGTTTACCAGTATTGTCTCTGTGACAGTTAACACAGTGTAAAAACCTTGTTTGAGTCGCTTTTCCACTGATAACGAAAGTATGTTTCCTCACATCTAAAATGGCACAAATTAATAAATTGGGATCAATGAATGGTCCAGAAGCTATGAGCAAAAAACCATCGACTTTAATATTTTTGAAACACGAAAAGCTAGCCGTACTGGACTATTTCTCAACTTGTTGAGAAAAGTAGTGGAGAAAAGTGATTTGAATTTCGAACATCTAATTTTCTGAATGCATCTTTGAGTTTGGCTGGATTATTTATAAACTAAATGCTAGGCATAGTATAGTCACACCCTTCGCCTAGCCATAAAGAACAAAACCTTAAAAACATAATTTTCGCACTTGTAGAGGTGAAAAGTAGTGTGTACCACACGAAAGCTAACACATTTACAACTCGTGCTTTTGAATCCTTCATTGAGCTCAGGATACTATTTTTGAATCACTCGCTAACCTCGGATTTCAAAATTAGCACTCGCAGCAAAAATCAACTTTGCTTTCTTGTTGTACAAATAACTATTATTTATTAAAATGTGATTTAGTAACAATTCATCAAGATCTCGGTTAATGTCCAATAACGGACGTCAAGAAATGTTTTTGATTGTAGCAAAATATAGGGTAAAATTTTACTAGTGACCGATAGCGAAAACTCAGAACCGGCTGGTGATAAGGAACAACTTTCTCCAAGGAACATAGGTCGCAATAAGAAAAAAAAAATGACTTCCCATACTATTTGAATTCAGCTGGTCGACAATTTTGTATGGGAGGTCGTAAATTGGTTTTGAAATTTTGCTATCAGTCATTAGTAAAATTTCACCCAATATACGGGGTTATTTTTTAGTCAGTGCGCAAACTTTGCAGGGTGTTTCTACTCGTGATTCTGAACAACTTTTACTATGGGGCCACCTGCGAATTCGCAAATAAAAATTTGGATGTTCCATAGAAAAATTCATACCTAATCGGCAAAAATGTATGGAAAACCCAATTTATTTTTTTGATTTCTCCTGTGGCCCCATAGTAAAAGTTGTATAGAATCACGAGTAGAAACATCCTACAAAGTTTGCGCACTGACTAAAAAATAACCCTGTATGTATGTATTGTACCTAGAAATGATTTCCTGATTTAATTGCAGAGTTAGCGCGGGAGCCGGCCCGGACCCGCAGGAAGAACAAGTGGTACTAAGGAGACGGCAAGACCCACCACCCACCACCAAACCACACAGGTCAGTTCAAAATCAACACCTACCATCGGCTACCTATAGTCCGACAAGATCCCCTTTAGGTTCATATTGTCCATTTTGCAAAATGACCAGTGGTGAAAAATTTCCAATTTGCAAAAATACAATAAGCGATATTAAGGTGCGAGTTCAGACCATGAAACCGAACAACTTTCCCCAAAACACATGGGTTAGTGACCCAGTATTTCATATAAACTGGACTTATTGCGAACTGGACATTTTGCAAACTGGACATTTTGCAAACTGGACATTTTGCAAAATGAACATTATGCACCTAAAGGGCGCTAGCCTCCCTAGGAGTGAAAGACAATAGAGGGGAGGCATCCAAGACGTCAGCGGGTAGCGGGAGGTGTAGCGGGGAAGGGACATGTTATAGTCATATCAAAATGACGTGTTTCCTCGCCCCGCCCCACCGTCTGTACCCCGCAGGAAGGTCGCGCACGAAGTTGTCGGACTATAGCCATCAGTTAGACACCGATGTGGCGCAGTGGTAACTGCACGTCATCTATGATTACATAAACGGTGGTTGTTACACAAACATGTCAGCGATTGAAAAACTCTGAAACCCGGGGTTGATCAGGTCGTTGTTCCACTTGAAATGAAACAATATTAAATTTGGAGATAAATATGTCAAATTGAATTAACAGCAACTGCTTTCAGTTCATTGAAAAATTACGTTCTCTATTCCTGAATTCTTCTCTTACACATGTTTATTTTTTTGACAGGACGAAAGAAGACATCCACTTAGCAAACCTGAAGAAGAAAACGCGCAAACGAACGCGCAAGTTCGAGATAGATGGCGTCACCATCACCACCACCACATCCAAGGTAATGATAAGTTTATTCTACCTATGTAACCCCACTGCTATATAGCTGCCTCCAGGACACGAAGGCTAAGATCGCTACTTGTCTGACAGGTCAAATGAGCTACTTTTTAAGACGACCAAAATAGTAGTTTTTATAACAAGGGAATAAAGTGATATATTTGTGGATATGTTTTTCTCCAGTCCACTGCATATTTCCAGATTCTGCTTTTACGGACGTTTAGTACCTTCAATGAGATTCCTTATTTCAGCTATGAATAAATTTGTACCGGCAGGATTTCGGAAATATCGACAATAAACACTGACCCAGACAAAGACATGCATAACCTCAAAACAAAATTGTAAAAAATTCAATATTTCTGCAAAGGAATGACCTGCGACCAAAATTATCACATATATGCCGTTACAAATCGCAAACCTTTATTTGTACCGCATTTATATGCCTTGGAAACACCAGATACGTGAATAAAAGACAATCAACACTTCTACAGCATGTCGTTGTCTGGCCATTGTATATCTCCGTAAATATAGCGGTACAAATCTTCTGTAAGGAATCCCAGTAACAAAACAAGCGGTACATAACAAAGCTACAACCAAAAAAGCCGTATCTTCTTTAATTAGCGAGTAAACAACCTGTTAAATTTACAAGGCAATCTGATGTACATGACCACAGCTGCACCATGATGTCCCAGTTATTGTATGTGGTACAATAACTGGGACGTTGGTAGTAGGTAGTTATGTGGATTCTGATTCTGATTTGCATTTCATACGAAGGGACTATTTTTAATTTTCTGAAAAGAAGAATAGGTATATGTCGCAGTACGATGGCAGAATCAGGTTTTTGGCCAAAAACCTAGGTTTTTGGCCAAAAGCCGGCATATGGCAAAATCGTAGACTTCCTTCGGCCATCGTCCTAAGCTGATCCAGGTTTGTCGCGAGGTGATATACAATCATGGTACTCACGATTTCATGCCCGGGTTCTACTGTTGCTGCCCATATTATTCCTCCTTGCTCGCCATTGACTAGAAGATTTGTGGCAACCATGAAACCTAGTTCAAGGTCTCATGGTTGCCCGAAGCCACAGTGTCCCTGAAAGGAAATATTTAATGGGAGTAATTCATATCATACACAGATTAACCAAATACATATTACTACTGTTATAATATCTGTTACTAAATATGTTTCATAGAAGAATGTCAAGGGTCATTATAATTGTTAACCAATGTTAGCCATAAATGTTCTCTACACTCTTCGACCAGAGTGTTATACTAACATACTAATATACTAGTTTCCAGTTATAGTACCACATATTAGAATATAATTCGCACACACACAATGTTAACATAACATCATATTAACAGGAAGAATCATTCGGTCAAACCTATTACATCAGACATTCATTGCTCTTTAGAAGACATTGATATAAATCTATGTAAACACACATTCTCACAAGCTCTGGTCCCACAGGGGCAACCACTGGAAGCTTTCTCATCATCCTTGTACCACTTCTTGGATACAAGTCCACATATCATCATTATTGTGTCACTCCATCGACACCATGGCCACATATCATCATCATTGTGTCACTCCTTCGACACTATGGCCACATCTCATTATCATTTGGCCACATCCCATTATCATTTGGCCACATCTCATTACCATTTGGCCACATCTCATTATCATTTGGCCACATCTCATTATCATTTGGCCACATCTCATTATCATTTGGCCACATCTCATTATCATTTGGCCACATCTCATTATCATTTGGCCACATCTCATTATCATTAGGCCACATTTCATTATCATTATGCCACATCTCATTATCATTGTGTCACCTCTTGGACACCATTATCATATCTCATTATCTTTGTGTGTGTTTACAAGTTCAAATAACAATGCCACTTCGGGCAAAAGACTTCATAACACAACCCCTCAGGGGCTTGCTCATAAGATCAAGCAACTAACGACCTGCGCAAGATGCCAAGACAACTATTCATGGGCCCATTTACAAGAACAAGCAACAGGCCGCAAAATACCGTTCCTAGATCTACTGGACTAACAACAATATTGCGTTTGCTATCATATGCAAATGCATCTACAAATAAATGACATTTATCATGCAATAAAGAATTGTATAATTACTGATTATCAAATAGATAGATCTACATCTTATTCTAGACACTCAACTTATATATATGATGTGCCGCCGGAGTTTTCCACTCTGCTCTGAACACATCACTTTGCACTCTGCACAAATCTTAACACTTCAAGCTAACTGAACACATAAAGAGTCCGCGAAACTTGCACAGAAACTCTTTGTGCGTAATATGAACTTGATTCGTTTAGATTTAAACTGATTAAAGAAAAATGTAACGGACCGTTTGATCTCTTTGTGAAAATCGGTTACTCAGTGTTGCCAGCGTTTTCCTTGTCTATGAAAATCGTGAGACGTCACGACAAGGTTGGCCAAAAACCTAGGATTTTGACCAAAAACCTAGGATTATGGCCGAAATCCTAGATTCGTTTAGTATTATGGCTTTTTTTATGGCTATCTTGTGGAAAAAATTCTACAAAATAGTAAAACATTCACCTATCATATTCCTTGAGGCGGTTTATGATTCGGGCACTTGTGGTTAATTTTTTTTTCGTAAGAACCGCTCAAAATTTATTTAAGAAGCTCAAGATTTTATAACTGACTTTTAAGAATTATACCTACTTGTTTGTAATTTATATCTCCGTTTTTAAGTATTTAAAATTGAAATGGTAACTGATTTAACAATAATAAGTTTAAAATGTAATTATATTGTTTCAATCCAAATTCTACCTCAACCTTTATACCTCTGTGTTCCTCGGTCGTTCGATACTATAGTCGGATTTTAATTCTCCGTCGGATGCAGATAAACAAGTTGCCTGTATTGCCTGTAAGTACGCCATGTATTACGTAGCTAGTTGAGCAAGGCAAAAATGTTCCCTTCGTATGAAGTGAAAATCAGAGTCAGAATCCACATAAGTACCTATTATGTTATGTTATTTTATTTGGTATTATTAAATTACATGTCAAACTAACAACTTGAGTATCACCTACAATAACTGGGACATCGTGGTGCAACTGTGGCCATGTACATCAGATTGCCTTGCAATTTTAACAGGTTGTTTACTCGCTAATTAAAGAAGATACGGCTTTTTTGGTTGTAGCTTTGTTATGTACCGCTTGTTTTGTTACTGGGATTTCTTACAGAAGATTTGTACCGCTATATTTACGGAGATATACAATGGCCAGACAACGACATGCTGTAGAAGTGTTGATTGTCTTTTATTCACGTATCTGGTGTTTCCAAGGCATTTAAATGCGGTAAAAATAAAGGTTTGCGATTTGTAACGGCATCTATGTGATAATTTTGGTCGTAGGTCATTCCTTTGCAGAGATATTGAATTTATTACAATTTTGTTTTGAGGTTATGCATGTCTTTGTCTGGGTCAGTGTTTATTGTCGATATTTCCGAAATCCTGCCGGTACAAATTTATTCATAGCTGAAATAAGGAATCTCATTGAAGGTACTAAACGTCCGTAAAAGCAGAATCTGGAAATATGCAGTGGACTGGAGAAAAACATATCCACATATATTTAGGGCGAGGGCGTTAGTTTGAATCATGAGCGGAACGAGGGAGTCTAGAGTAAAATCCCGAGCGTATCGAGGGATTTTAAAGTAGAATCGTGAGTGAAGCGAGGGATTCATTGTAAGTCGCCCGAGAATAAATAACTTTATACCCGAGTGATACATACTACTTTTCATCCCCCTCTATGAGAAAAACAATAAATACTTACTTAATCTACGAATTTCTTTAAATATTGCTTGCTATTGTCCATTATTTTACAATACATCTTATAAATTGCTTTATAAACATCCAATATTTACAAAAACATTATCACTCATTTCATTTCATATTATTGTAAGGTTGAATATTGTTGTTGCCCATTGCTGGCCAGTTATCGCGCCAAAAGAAAAATAAAATTTGACACATTACTTTTTAATTTCAAATTTTGCTAGGAATTAGGTCTTTTAAGAGCAAAATACTAGGTGTAAAACACTCAATAAAATAGCAGATAACAGGTAGTGTTGCAGAGAAAAAACCCATCTGTAGTAAATTTTCGATTGATTGGCTGCAAATATTTGTGTTCCAAATTCAAATGAATTTTAATCCCTTGGGATTAAATAACCTATTTTAATCCCACTTATGTGCGACCAAAGCGTAGTTTTTTGAATAGAGGGGATGAAAACGATATTTTGTAAGAGATAATTGAAATAATATGACGTTATATTTCAATATTTTGAATGGAATCAAAACAATAACTCTTATATAATTTTTGTGTTTAATAAATTCTAACTTTTAATATTTTAACGAATGTAGTTTGTAGTATTTTTTGACAAATGCATACAACTTTTGTATTTTACGCAAGTTAAGGTCAACGTCTAGTAGCAAATACACTCCATGTCGCACTTATTGTCGCGTCCTACCACTCCCTTCACCTGCACCTAGGATGGCGTTTTACTGTCTTAGTTGCAAAATGCCAGTATATCTAAATGTCACGAGTTGCAATTGACTTTGACGCAAAACGACTGTGATTTATAATGTTCACTCGTGTACTGCGCGAACCACGTGTGTATCTATCTAGCGGGGTCCCCAGAGGTATAATGATGAAATATATAAAAATGAACAGGCATTTCAATGTACTTTACGACTTTGATAATGAAATCCAATGTACCTCATTCCTTTTTGGAAAAAAGCCAAAAAACTACGTGATCTGGCTAGCTGGGTACTTTTTCATTTCAAAACAAATATAAATTATAATTATACAGTTTGATTCGCCTTCCAATGTACCCCCCAAAACAGGTTTTAAATCTTAAAAAAGTTTGTTATTTTATGCGAAATACCACAACAAAAGATTTCTCTATCCAGCGGGCTACTTTTTATATTTACCACGTACAGACTTGTGAAATATACCATTTGGTTGCATTTTCAATGTACCCCTCAGTTTTGCTAAGTTTTAAGTGCTTATTACACCTTCCTAAATTCAGTCTCCTAAATTAGGATTCAGAAAAGGAACGAAATTAGGAGCTTCTAATCACACTGTTCTAAATTTAGTTACTAAATCAGTTGGCCTGCTGAAACGCAACGAAAGCGGACGTTTATTAAATGGCACCAGTATTGTCCAAACGCCAAAATATTGGCCTCGCTGTGGCCCTGGCCATTGGGTCAATCAAAATAAAGAAAGACATGGGTCAAGGAATATTTTTTTACTTCGAAATTATCTGCGAATGGATTCAAGATCGTTCAATATTTTACTAAATCTTGTTACACCATACATACAAAAACAAAATACTGTCTTTACATACATACAAAAACATAATATGGAATATCTTTGTAAAGTTCTATTATAGGGTCTAAAATTTCTTTCTCTTTCGTCGACATTCTCGAACACTCGCAGAGAAAACAAGCGACACGTCCACACGCGCGAAGTGCTGCACGCCGACTAAAACGACTAAACGCAATCACACCTTCCTAAATTCGATTCTAATTAGGTTCCTAATTGATTTAGTGAGTCAGTAGCCGTACTTTTTCCTAAATTTAGAAACCTACCTTTCTGAATGCTATTGCACTTTTCTGAATTTAGTGACTGAATCATTTAGGCGACTGAATTTAGGAAGGTGTAATAAGCACTTTATTTATAAAAGCATTGAATAATTGTAAAATATCTAAAAACAGATCTGTAAGATCAGCAAAAAACATTCAATGTTTATTTATTCATTTATTATTTTATAATATCGACTTTTACCCATCTTGGGTAATTCTGCCAGTGTCAGTAATCAACGTATTACAAAACAACCAATGAATGTCTCATACAAAATGGAGTTAATTTTGTATGGGAGGTCCAATTTTTTTTTCATATTTCGACCCATATTCCATGGGGAAAGTTGTTCAGTTTTACGAGTACCTTGACCTACTTTAAGCTTTATTGGTTGTTTTGTGTGTGATGCCGGCTTAGAATAGCATCACCCCATTTCTACCCGTGGGTGTCGTAAAAAGCGACTAAGGGATAATTATCCAGGGAATGGGCAGCAGCGTTCCCTGTGAATTAAACATCTTGCACTGCGCTCGCAATACCCCCCTATACGGGGGAGGCCCATGTCCAGCAGTGGACTGTTGTGGCTGTTAAGGTAAGGTAAGGTTGTTTTGTAACACGCAGTATAAGATTCCAGCGCTGCTGCGCCGGACGAGTGATGGCTCCAGCAGGGAGATAATAGTGTCTTCTGCAGGCGCTAGGAACATCCTCTTGATCTATCCGGAAATGTCTTGTTAACTCTTTAATTGAAATTCTTAATTCAATGTTTACACTTAGAGTCCAGCAAAAAATAGTAGAAATTACATAAAATGGAACTACAAAATTTTCATACTAAATATTGTTACCATTCATAGCCAATGTTGCCATTTAATTTTTAAATTTCATACATAATGGCGCCCTCATTTTTTGTCTACTCTTTTTTGCTGCACTGTAGGGTAGGTACTTCACTGCTTTTAATACAATTTAAGTTAATCATTGAATATCCAAAGAACAATAAAATAAACAATTTTATTTGAAAATACGTCTGCCATTGACGGATACTGCCTTGCCTAGCTTTACAAAAACTTTTGTTAAACATAAAACGGAAGAAATTATAAAAAAAACTGTAAAAGATGAAGGAAGTCTAGGTCAAAGCGCAGAGATTAGACTTAAATCTGAAACTGAGCATCGACATAGATGTTAGCATTAAAGTTAGGGATAAAATCAGAAAATAGTTAAGTGTTATTATAAAAATACTAGCTTTTTACCCATGGCTTCACCCGCGTGCTCGTAGGGGATTAACAAAGTATTTTGTTTGAGCAGCAAGTGTACCAGCTGCATTGTGATGTAAGTATTTCTCTCTCCCTCTACCTACGTCTTATTCCGACGTTATCCCAGGGCGTCCAACGACTCCAGAGTATACGACGCTATCCCGCTCCCTCAAGGTCATCCGTTACCTCCAGGGCGTACGACGCTACACTAGGGCATCCACCTAGTCCCCCCTGCCCCACCTAGCTTTTTTGTTAACTATGTCAGCTCATTTATTTATTCGGTTAGTTAGTAGTAGTAGCAGTTTTAGGGTCAACCGACCTAATAATATTTTCGTTTGAACCCTTGTAACCTCTAACTTGGACATTGGCAAAATTGTCCTTTCCTGACAGAGGCCACTTTTAACAACAACACTGCAACTTTTTTGCAAGCCATACCGACATGCCTCAGAGTTTTTTAGTACAGGGGGTTACATCTACAAGCATGATAAAAAATATTGTAAATCAGGTAGTAAATCAGTTAGGTGATCATTGATATGGTAAATTTGTGTGAAAGTCAACTATGTTTCTCACTTTCATTTCAAATTCCTTGCTAAAATTGGTTGACATTTGAACACACACATAACCATAATGGAGTTTTACGTTTGTACAGCATCCTGTATAAGGCATTATCGTTTACTGTCCCGATGGCGTAGTGGATAGTACACCTGCCTTCTACGCCGAGGGTCGTGGGTTCGATTCCCACTGGACACAAATATTTGTAAAGTCAATTTTCAAATATTTGTGTTAAGTCTGGGTGTTTTCTATGTATAATATGTATTTATTTACAAAAAAAAAAAGTATATAAGTATTATATCAGTTGTCTAGTTCCCATAGTACAAGCTTTGCTTAGTTTGGGGCTAGATGGCGCTGTGTGTCTCGTCCAGGGATATTTATTTATTTATTATTTATTTATTTGTTTTTTCAAAATATTTTTGCATTAGGATTTTATCTCACATCAAACTTAGCAAAACTGAGGGGTACATTGAAAATGCAACCAAATGGTATATTTCACAAGTCTGTACGTGGTAAATATAAAAAGTAGCCCGCTGGATAGAGAAATCTTTTGTTGTGGTATTTCGCATAAAATAACAAACTTTTTTAAGATTTAAAACCTGTTTTGGGGGGTACATTGGAAGTGGGCGAATCAAACTGTATAATTATAATTTATATTTGTTTTGAAATGAAAAAGTAGCCCGCTAGCCAGATCACGTAGTTTTTTGAGTTTTTTTCAAAAAGGAGTGAGGTACATTGGATTTCATCATCAAAGTCGTGAAGTACATTGAAAAGCCTATTCATTTTCATATATTTCATCATTATACCTCTGGGGACCCCGCTAGATAGATACACACGCGAACCACACATTACGTATTTTCACAAATTATTCAATTCCAGGTGATCTGGGGCGACGAAGAGAGCGGTCGCACGTGGGATGACCATGCACTTCGCAAGCAGGAGTTGCGGGAGATAAAGATGCTGCAGAAACAGGAGCAGAAGCAGTTCCAGGACTTAAATGCTAAAGAGACGCAACTAAGGGAACAGCAGGATAAGAGGTCAGTTTACCTACCTAACGGCTGTAGAGTTCCATTCATTTGGAGAAACGCGTCTCGAACTCACTTGCTGGCTCTTGAGCGTGTGTTTTGAAACCAATGCTCACGACAACTCAATAAAAATATAGATATTGTACTAATAATCCAAGGAACACAATGAAATGAAAATGAATAACTTTTCATTGGTGAGCCACTAGAAAGAAACTTATTTCTAAAATTCGAGACGCCATGATGTGTAATTAAATTTTTCATGGTAACCGCCACAGGCCTAGAGATCAGATATAGAAAAATTTTGCAGGCATCTACCGGTGCATCGATGGCTCAGTAACAAAGCGGTGGTGCGTTGACCCATACGGCCTGGGTTCGAGCCCCGGTCGATGCATTATATTCTTATTTTCAATTATGAGAATAATATAGCACTGTGAGTGCATTAAAAATCCCAATACTTTTTTGGCCTAATGGTATGTACGTAATGAACGTAAAAATATTAGGACAAAAAATGACCGCCACATAATTCTTACCCAATCTTCCACTCCAGGTTCGAAGCCGAACTTGCCTCGTTATCGCGCGCGCACGAAGCCGACTTAGACACACTCGCGCGCGCACAGCGAGCGGCCGCCGAGCGCGCGGACGCGCAATTGGAGGCGGAATTGCGCGCTGCGGCGAAGAGGTTGAGAGCCGAGCATGAGAGGGATCTGAGGCACTTTAGAGACACTTTGAAGCAGGAACTAAGGCTTCTAAAGCAGGTAATTTATATTCGAAAACCAGGGTTCGTATAGCAAACAAAAACTACTAATAAAGTCTTCAGAAACATGTGAAACTAAAGGCAGAATTGCGCGCTGCGGCGAAGAGGTTGAGAGCCGAGCATGAGAGGGATCTGAGGCATTTTAGAGACACTTTGAAGCAGGAACTAAGGCTACTAAAGCAGGTAATTTATATTCGAAAACCATGGTTCATAGAGCGAAAAAAAACTACTTATAAAGTCTTCAGAAACATGTGAAACTAAAGGCAGAATTGCGCGCTGCGGCGAAGAGGTTGAGAGCCGAGCATGAGAGGGATCTGAGGCATTTTAGAGACACTTTGAAGCAGGAACTAAGGCTGCTAAAGCAGGTAATTTATATTCGAAAACCATGGTTCATAGAGCGAACAAAAAACTACTTATAAAGTCTTCAGAAACATGTGAAACTAAAGGCGAAATCGCACGCTGCAAAGACAAGATTGAGACACTTTAGAGACACGCTCAAACAAGTATTGAAATTTTTGAAGCAGGTATGTTTGACTGTCTATACTGACTGTTATAGTTGGGCTGTGATCTATTAAATTATGGATGATATAGCTGTCTTTAGGATGGCCTACGTATAGCTATAGCGTTTAAGGCGCCGAGCGCGCGGACGCGCAATTGGAGGCGGAATTGCGCGCTGCGGCGAAGAGGTTGAGGGCGGAGCATGAGAGGGATCTGAGGCACTTTAGAGACACTTTGAAGCAGGAACTAAGGCTTTTGAAGCAGGTAAGTCTAAATCAGAACATTCTTAACTATAATTCTTTAATTTAGGAACTATTTTAAGTACTTTAGAGACACGCTGAAGAAAGAACTAAGTCTACTAAAGCAGGTATGTCTCTCTATATAACTTAGCTAGAACTATGTATAGTATATCATAGCCACAGACGCGCAATTGGAGGCAGAATTGCGCGCTGCAGCGAAGAGGTTGAGGGCAGGCGCGGTCACAGGGGGGGGGTCATAGGGGTCATGACCCCCCCTGAAATCCAAGAATGAGCTTGAACTTGTTTATTTTTTTGATCATTCAAAACGGGCTATTATATGCAGTGTAATTACGCTCTTTGCTTGTTTGTAGCGTGAAAATTCGGGCTCGCTTCGCTCGCAATACGTACACTTTTCTACCCGTTTTACATCTACTGCTAGTGTTGAGGCCTCTCACTTTTTTATAACGCGAAAAGTCGAGCTCGCTTTCCTCGCTGTATATGTGTCTTTTAGTTTCTTTTTCACTAGCAGCCAGTTTTTAAGCTCACATGCTCGTGTGTAGCGAAAAAGTCGAGCTCGCTTCGCTCGCAAATTCAAAAATCTGCATCTGCCCGTGTTCAGCGTGTGACGAGTGGTGTGATGTCATTATGACATTATGCCTATGCACGCAGTAGGAAATTTATCTATAAATCTAAAGTGTAGATAAAAAAAACTGGTTCTAAGGTATTTCAGCCGCCATGACCCCCCCTGAAACTGAGCGCTGTGACCGCGCCTGGTTGAGGGCGGAGCATGAGAGGGACTGTAAGCGCAATAAAGGGATCTGAGGCACTTTAGAGACACGCTCAAACAACAATTGAGGCTTCTTAAGCATCCTATTTGGTTCTAAGCTTAGGTATTGAATGTCATTCTTGGATCTTAGATGGATCTCATAGCCTTTAAATCCGGCTTATTAAGATAGCCTACGTATAGCTATAGTGTTCAAGCCGCCGAGCGCGCGTACGCGCAATTGGAGGCGGAATTGCGCGCTGCGGCGAAGAGGCTGAGGGCGGAGCATGAGAGGGATCTGAGGCACTTTAGAGACACTTTGAAGCAGGAACTAAGGCTTCTAAAGCAGGTAATTACACTACAATAACTCTAATATTGTCTTTAAAATATTTATGTAGCTAGAAGCGAAAATGTGCGCTACATCGAAACGGCGTAGGGCGGAGAATGAAAGAAACTTACACACACACTTGGCACACTGAAATAGGTACGTATTTCCTTAGTCAAAAAGTCACTATAGCATTCCCTATCGCGCGCGCATGAAGCTGACTTGGACACGCTCGCGCGCGCACAGCGAGCGGCCGCCGAGCGCGCGGACGAGCAATTGGAGGCAGAATTGCGCGCTGCAGCGAAGAGGTTGAGAGCGGAGCATGAGAGGGATCTGAGGCACTTTAGAGACACTTTGAAGCAAGAACTAAGGCTGCTAAAGCAGGTAATTTATATTCGAAAACCATGGTTCATATAGCTAACAAAGAAACTACGTATAAGTCTTCAGAAGTATATGAAACTAAAGGCGGAATCGCACGCTGCAAAGACAAGATTGAGGCACTTTAGAGACACGCTCAAACAAGTATTGAAATTGTTGAAGCAGGTATGTTTGACTATCTATAGTTGTTCCTTACTTTCACCCGATTTAACAACTGGCATATGAGTGCTTTAGTATTTGCTAGGTTCATTTTCTTTGGCTGTAATCTATTATAGTATAGTATAGCTATAGAGTATAAGCCGCCGAGCGCGCAGACGCGCAATTGGAGGCGGAATTGCGCGCTGCAGCGAAGAGGTTGAGAGCCGAGCATGAGAGGGATCTGAGGCATTTTAGAGACACTTTGAAGCAGGAACTAAGGCTTCTAAAGCAGGTAATTACACTACAATAACTCTAATATTGTCTCTAAACATATTTATGTAGCCAGAAGCGAAAATGTACGCTACATCGAAACGGCGTAGGGCGGAGAATGAAAGAGACTTACACACACTTGGCACACTCAAATAAGTATGTATTTCCTTAGTCAAAAAGTCACTATAGTATTCGTGCGCGCGCACGAAGCCGACCTGGACACGCTCGCGCGCGCACAGCGAGCGGCCGCCGAGCGCGCGGACGCGCAATTGGAGGCGGAATTGCGCGCTGCAGCGAAGAGATTGAGGGCGGAGCATGAGAGGGATCTGAGGCACTTTAGAGACACTTTGAAGCAGGAACTAAGGCTTTTGAAGCAGGTATGTTTGACTATCTATAGTTCTTCCTTACTATCATCCGATTTAACAACTGTCATATGAATGCTTTGGTACTTGCTAGGTCCATTTTCTTATTATAGTATAGTATAGCTATAGAGTATAAGCCGGAGGCGGAATTGCGCGCTGCAGCGAAGAGGTTGAGAGCCGAGCATGAGAGGGATCTGAGGCACTTTAGAGACACTTTGAAGCAGGAATTGAGATTGCTAAAGCAGGTAATTTATACTCGAAAACCATGGTTTATAGAGCGAACAAAAAACTACTTATAAAGTCTTCAGAAACATGTGAAACTAAAGGTGGAATCGCACGCTGCAAAGACAAGATTGATGCACTTTAGAGACACGCTCAAACAAGAATTTAGATTGCTGAAGCAGGTATGTCTGTCTCAGATCATTCTAAACTATAATTCTTTAATTTAGGAACTATTTTAAGTACTTTAGAGACACGCTGAATAAAGAACTAAGTCTACTAAAGCAGGTACATCTCTCTATATAACTTAGCTAGAACTATGTATAGTAGTATATCATAGCCGCGGACGCGCAATTGGTGGCAGAATTGCGCGCTGCAGCGAAGAGGTTGAGAGCGGAGCATGAGAGGGATCTGAGGCACTTTAGAGACACTTTGAAGCAGGAACTAAGGCTTCTAAAGCAGGTAATTTATGAGTAATTTATATTCGAACACCATGGTTCATAGAGCGAACAAAGAAACTACTTATGAAGTCTTCAAAAGTATATGCAACTAAAGGCGGAATTGCGCGCTGCAGCGAAGAGGTTGAGAGCCGAGCATGAGAGGGATCTGAGGCACTTTAAAGACACTTTGAGGTACTTTGAAGCAGGAACTAAGGCTACTAAAGCAAGTATGTCTGTCTATATAACTATAAAGTTATAGATAGATAATGCTAATGACGAAATGGTCCTTTTCTTTGCCTGTAATCTATTTTAGTGTGTATCAGACCACTGTCAATTAGGATAACCTACCTATGGCTTTGTTTATTAGCCACCTTAGAGATACTTTGAAGCAAGAACAATTATGCCTTTCTGTAGATTCTGGATGATTCTTAGCTTGAATTTAGACCAGATTATGTCCACAACTTTTATTTTTTTTCCAAAAACCGTATAATTACAACTTCACAAATTTTACAGCCCAGTAAAACTGTCTCATTTTTCTAGTACTTTATTTTTGAACACACATTATTTTCGTTTCCAGGAGGTAGAGCTCGTATCCAAAGAGCGTCGCAAGGAGGCGTACCGCGCCCGCCGCGCGCGCCTCGACGCCGAGCACGCCGAACGAGAGAGGGCGTTCGTCGCTGCGCTCGCCGACGCGTCCGACGCCCTGCTGCGGCGGTTGCACGACCATCATAGGGACCGACAAGCGCTGCAGGACACGCAGTATCTACAACAACGACAACAGGTATTTAAAACAACACTGAAGCCTATAAAATATAGGGTGAAACTTTAATATAGCGAAAGCTCAAACAACCGGCTGGTGAAAGGAAGAACTTTCCCGAAGGAACATAGGAAATATGATATTTTTGTTTTACCTCCCATACAAAATTGTCAATCAACTCATTTGAGTTGCCTCCCATACAAAAATGTCCAAAAGAACGTGTGTCAGTTTGTATGGGAGGTCTAAATTCCGAACACGCGAAGAGAGAGGGCGTTCGTCGCCGCGCTCGCCGACGCGTCCGACGCCCTGCTGAGGAGGCTGCATGACTATCATAGGGACCGGCAAGCGCTGCAGGACACGCAGTATCTACAACAACGGCAACAGGTATCCTATCAACAGTCAACACCTTACCACTGAGTCTACAAATACTTATGTGAAATATATGAGAAATATAGTGTTCAAAAGTGTTGCCACAGTCGTTTTGCTATTGATGGGCAGAGAGGCTGTGTAACTTTAATGTTTAACGTTGCAGGCATGAGCAGATAATTAAACTGTACAACTTTTTCTATTGAAGCTATGTTCGCAAGGAAAATAAAATCGCCCATACAAAAAAGCTGTTCAGTTTCATGGCCTCATTGATCATGCCTGCGAAGTTTGAAGTAATTTGCCTTCAAACTTCGCAGACACCCTTCCTTGCACCCAGTTTTCTATTTGAGTGTAGTCTTCTTCTTGTCGTATCAATGCTATCTTTCTCAACTTAATTTGTACAATAAACTTATTAAACCAGTAACTGCCAGTGTTTGGCTACAGCTACCGCTGCTGGGTTGGCCGCATTGAGGTCCTCCTGTGTGCAAGAAACTGGGAGGCTTGGGCAAACAAGCAGGTGGGACATCGTCTGTGTTACCCCGCAGACACATTTATCGTCGCTTGAAAATCCCCATTTCTTTCGGTTTTCCCCACTCCTGCCGACGCCTGCGCGGAGTCTGTTTAGGGATTTCCATGTCGACCAAGGCAGCTGGTATCCTGGAGGGAGATGTTCGGATGGGGGAATTTGTGTATCTGCGGGGGGGTACATAGCTGACCACCGCTCTTTTCGGGCACTAGATGCATCGCTATCAGGGAGAGGCTGACAGAAACGCATAAAACTGCGTCGGCTCTTCAGCCGAGGTGGAGGTGGGTTATGGCCAAAGAGGGGATGTCTGTCGTCCCCTACCTGTTTGCTCCGTTCGATGGAGGCAGCAACATCGCGACGAACGCTCGGTGGCGCTATCCCAGCAAGGGTATATAGTTTCTGTAAAGGAGTAGGCTTGAGCGTGCCAGTTATAATGCGGCATGTTTCATTGAGGGCCGTGTCCACCTCCCTTGCGTGGGCCGACCGCGACCAAACTGGACACGCATACTCCCCTGCTGAGTAGCACAGAGCCAGACCACTCGTTCGAAGGACAGGAGGGGATGCTCCCCATCGGGTGGTAGTGAGGCGCCTTAGAATATTATTACGAGCACTCACTTTGGCTTTCACCTTACGGCAGTTATCCTTATACGTGAGCGATCGATCCAAGGATATCCCCAGGTACTTCGGCGTGTCATTATGGGCAATAGGGACTCCATGCCAGTTGACATTAAGTTTCCTGTGGGAATCCCGGTTTCGGATGTGAAAAGCGCAGGACTCCGTTTTAGTTGGGTTTGGCCTAAGAGAGTTTGCATCGTAATAGAGGCTAAGCTGTTCCAGGGCAACAGTGAGACGGTTTTCTATTTGGGTAAACTCTTTACCTTGACACGTGAGCGCCAAGTCATCAGCATAGAGAAAACGCTTTGTTCCTGGGTGTAATGGTTGGTCGTCCGTGTAAATGTTAAATAATGCCGGAGCTAGAACACTTCCTTGAGGTAAACCATTCTTCAGCGTTCTCCATCTACTCTTTTCGGAATTCAAGTAAACTTGAAACCGGCGATTACTCAACATCTCACGAAGGATACGAATGAACTGGCAATCTTTAGTGAGGGTGTTAACCTTCCATAGGAGCTGCCTTATGTTCACGGTATCATAAGCTGCAGTGAGGTCCACAAATACGACACCGGTAACAAGACCCTGCTCGAAACCATCCTCAATATGTTGTGTGAGATTGAGGACCTGATTGCAGCACGATTTCCCTGGGCGGAATCCCGCTTGCTCGGGTATGAGCTTCGTGTCAATCAGGCTCGTAAGTCGGTCAAGGAGAAGGCGCTCTAGGAGTTTATACGTGTGGCAGAGCAAAGAAATTGGACGGTAGCTTTTTGGATCATTTGGCGGCTTACCAGGCTTTAACAGTGCGACCACTTTAGCCTTCCTCCATTTCTTGGGGATCTTTGCGCTATCTATGCAGTTGTTAAAAAGTTGTAAAAGCCAGGATACCGCTACTGGTCCTAGATGTTTTATCTGCTCTACTGTTATATCATCTACACCGGAAGCCTTGCCAGTTTTTAGTTTACGAATTGCTGTGACGATTTCTGTGATGTTAAAGTGTTTACTAATGCTGCGTTCAGTATGTTCTTCTAAGCTTGGGGGTTTGAGCAGCTTTTTGGGAGGTTTTCCGTTTAAAAGGAGCTGATGTGCTACATGGTTTGCGGTCACTCCCCCAGGTTGCGCTGCCGTAGGAGGATCATTCGTCAGTTTTCGAAGCGTTCCCCATGCTTTTTTACTATTGTGGGTCAAGTCTACGCTCTCTACCAACTTTATCCACCTATCCTGACGGTGTTGACCTATGACCAACATGAGCTTTTCTCCAGCTGTGATTGTTGCTTCTGAGAATGGGTCCTCGGCATAGAGGGATTCATATTTTTCGAGCAGTTCTGAAGCACTTCGAGATAAGCCCGGGATGTAGGATGTGCGGCAGCCGCGAGGGATATGCTTGCGAGAAATGCTCCAAACAACATCAACAAAATTGTCGTAGTTCTCAGGAGTAGGCGTGATCTCGAGCAATTTTTCGTCCACTTTTGAAGCAAACTGCTCCCAGTCAGCTTTCTCAAAGTTGAAGCGGCGTCTAAAAGGGGTAACTATTGGTTTGATGACAGCTTGCACTGTACACATAATGGGCCTGTGTTGGGTTTTTGGGATGGGCTGGCAGACATTTTTCAAAGAGTTTTGGCTGATGTTGTTGCTAACGTAAATCAAATCGGGGTTATATCCACGTTTCCAACGTCTGCTGTTAAAAGACCCAGGCAGTTTGGTATTGTGTACGAGTGCTAAATCAAACTGTTCTGACCAGCTTTCTACTGCTTCTCCGCTTTCATCAGAACTTGCGTATCCCCAATTATTGCTATGGCTATTAAAATCTCCTACTACTACTTTGAACTCGTGCCTGTCAAATTCTGGTGTCTCGAAGAAGTCGAATATTTTTCCTGGTGGGCTGTAAATTGAGGTGATTGAACAAGAACCAGTATCTATGCTTATAATTTCTGTGTGGTTTTGAGTTACGTGAGATGAGGCAGATTTAACTAGTAGGTTTTTCCTAGAGAATATAGCACTACCATATTGGGCGTGGGAAGTTTCTGCTACGAGTTGCATGCCGGTTATATTCGGGCGCAGATTAGTCGCGTCACGATGTGTTTCCTGCACGCAGAGAACATCACATTTTGAATCCTGACAGAGTCTAGAGAGAAGTTCAGATTTCTCATTGGAGAAACCCTCTATATTGATGGATATGACTATCAGGGCGGGATCTGATAATGTTTTTTGCACTTTAGGTCGATTGAGTTGAGAATCTTCCATTGTGGTAAAAGAATTGGCCAGCCTAGACACTGCGTTACCGTGTCTAGCTGTTTCCAGGGTACGCCGCGGGGAGGCTTCTTTCGTGTACCTTTTGTTTTTGAGTGTAGTAAATATTCATAACAATATTTTTGTTCAGATAATGCGGACGCGAGAGGCCGCGCTATGGGAGCTAGAAGAGAAACAGATCCACGAGCGGCATCAACTCGCGAAGAGACAGCTGAAGGATGAATTCCTGCTGCGACGACACCAGATGCTCGTGCGGCACGACAAGGAGCTCGACCAGATCAAGAGGTAAGCATGCATAACCTCTCTTCTGTGGCCCCACCTTTTTTTACAAAAGCCTACTCTGTGGCGTCCCATATGGGACTCTGCCACAGACAGGGAAAAAAATGGGGGTGGTTTAGTTTTCCCTCTATTTCTCTGATTATGGCCAAAAAATATCATATACATTACTTTTATTTGAATCCTAACTAAATTACGTACCTCTTTCAAAAAACATTATTTTAGCAAAATTAAATTTTCCTCAGCAAAAGCAAAACAACCCCCAGCAATCCTCTTCAACCTGTTTGTATGAAGGTTGTATGGGCGGCGAAAGTAGCTCTACGATAAAGGCGTTTTTCTTAAAAAAAAATATTTTACAGAGTGCTACAAGTGGTATTTGAATAGTAACGGCATTTGTGGTTAACAAGAATCAATGGCCGCCTTAAATGTACTAAAATGGGACACTCCACAGTTTAGGAAATTCCGCAGCGATTCCGCAGCGTCCCATATGGGACCCTCCACAGACAGGGAAATTGTGACAGCGTCCCATATGGGACTCGCCACAGACGAGGGGATAAATAGCCTATACGTGGTTCTCATACCAGCACATCCGCACTGCGTGAGCGTCTGCAGACTTGTCGCGCGCAAGCGCGCTTTTACCGCACGCGAGCGTCTGCATACTAGACGCGCGCAAGCGCGCTTTTACCGCACGCGAGCGTCTGCATACTAGACGCGCGCAAGCGCGCTTTTACCGCACGCGAGCGTCTGCATACTAGACGCGCGCAAGCGCGCTTTTACCGCACGCGAGCGTCTGCATACTAGACGCGCGCAAGCGCGCTTTTACCGCACGCGAGCGTCAGCATACTAGACGCGCGCAAGCGCGCTTTTACCGCACGCGAGCGTCTGCATACTAGACGCGCGCAAGCGCGCTTTTACCGCACGCGAGCGTCTGCATACTAGACGCGCGCAAGCGCGCTTTTACCGCACGCGAGCGTCTGCATACTAGACGCGCGCAAGCGCGCTTTTACCGCACGCGAGCGTCTGCATACTAGACGCGCGCAAGCGCGCTTTTACCGCACGCGAGCGTCTGCATACTAGACGCGCGCAAGCGCGCTTTTACCGCACGCGAGCGTCTGCATACTAGACGCGCGCAAGCGCGCTTTTACCGCACGCGAGCGTATGCATACTATCACACACATTGCTAATTATGATTTGTTTTGTTCAGGAAAAACCAGCGCAAGGAGGAGGAGCTAGCGAAGTGCCAAGCCTTAGAGAAACGCTCATTGCCGAAGCGGATCCGCGCGGAGCAGAAGGCGCGCGAGATGATGTTCCGCGAGTCGCTGCGGATCAGCTCGCAGCCCGGCACGCACGAGGACGAGCGAGAGCGACTCAAGAAGGTCAGTGATGGATGGATTAATGAATACAACTTGTAGCTTGTTGAGGCTCATCCAACAGTCATCCTACTCAGTGGACCTGTTCCTAACAGACCATGGTCCATGACACACCTGAGCACACCTGCCTTCCCTAACACTCCTAGCCAACATTGCACTGTTTACGAACCGCTGAAACTAAACCCTAAGCTAAAGGATCAGCTTGCAGCCTGGCACACATGAGGACGAGCGAGAGCGACTCAAGAAGGTGCCTTTATTTTTATATCCAGCCCGAGCCGTGTCTATGCTAGGAACACAAAATTGATATGAAAATAATAATAATTGTGTCTTTTAGTTTTCTATTTTTACAATGATTTATCCATTTCTCTGTTAAGTAATGACGACTATCAATAAGTGATGTTTTTTGTATCCTACTTTGTGTTTGTATCAATAAGTAATCGTTGTTTTTGTTCACACAGTTCCAAGAGAACGAGAAGCGGAGGTATCGCGCGGAACAACAGCGGCTCGCAACCAAGCACGCCAAAGCGAGGGAGGAACTCAAAGCACAAGGAGAAGTAAGTAAAAACCAGAGAAGTTATGGAGCTCCTTAACCGTAACCGAAACTATCGAAAGATATATCCTTAAACGAAACCGAAGTAAAGGTTTCGATTACTTTAGCAATATTTTATTTACATTTGCCAACACTTATTGTGATAGAATTTGAGAAAAGTATAAGTTTTTACTTAATAACTGTAACAGACACAATACGAAACTTACGGATAATCCGGAATGTTTTCATAACCGTAACCAATATTATTATTTTTCAATATCCGTATTCGAAACCGTAGCCGAAATTTCATATCCGAAACATCCTTGGCAAAAGGCTTCGGATCGGAACTAATTTTCGTAATGTTAATTTAGAATCCTTTTTGCTTACGTGGCTCAATGGTTCATTCTTTGAACATATTTTTTAAAAACGCGTTGCATAGGGTTTTAGTATTTCAAGCACTTCTAATAAAGAAGATGGATCTTCCGGCCAGAATTAGTATGCTAGATGTCGCCAGATCGTCGCTACGAAACGAGCATCAAGAGGTTGAAAGATTCGTTACGGTCAGCCAGACGCCCGTAGCTCAGTTGGTTTAGCAGTGGAATGGTACCCCACTGTACCGGGTTTAAGTCCCGGCCGACGCTAATAAATTTTCAACTTTTCTTAAGAGAATGAAATGATAATGAAATTAATTTCATGAATATCAATACACAGTATAAAATGAAGTCGCTTTTTGATTTCTCTGTCTCAGCTACGCAACCCTTTTTTTATGTGTTTATTTTGTAATACATTAGATAGTATGATTCAAGAGGTAGGTTGATATGTATAACACATGCCGGGAATACACTTCTTTTCCCGCGGGGAATCGACTTGCAGCGGGTGAAACTGGTAACGGGCTGCCAATTTATTATATTCTATACTGCGCCCACATTTGAAAATGGTAAAGTATCCTCGCCTCGTTCATCTACATCTACACTAATATAATAAAGAGGAAAACTTTGTTTGTTTTTTTGTTTGTTTGTTTGTTTGTTTTTTTGTATGTATGTAATCGATAAACTCCGAAACTACTGGACCGATTTCGAAAATTCTTTCACCATTAGAAAGCTACAACATTCCTGAGTAACATAGGCTACTTTTTACCACGGGAAAATTCCTCATTTCCACGGGAAAACGGTAAGCAGCAGGAAAAGCGGGAAATACAGCGGATATTACCCAAATAAGCCAGACCGCGTTACCGATCTTCGCGACATTTGGCACTGATATTACTAGCGTAGTAAAGAAGGACATGGATTACTTTTTGTCAGCCCTCGAGGATCTGGAGTACCTGATGAGGACCACCAGCATCCCATCTAAACTATAAGAGATACGGTAATGGTTTTTAAGTAAAAGTTACTCAGCATGGCAGGCTGCTTCTGCTGGCACATGGTCATCGAGGATCTGGCTGGAGTACCCGATGTAGACCACCAGTACCCCATATAAACTATAAGAGATACGGTAATGGCTTCAAAGTAAAAGTTATTCAGCATGACGGGCCGCTTCTGCTGGCAAATGGTCACGAGGGTCTGGAGTACCTGATGTAGACCACCAGCATCCCATGTAAACTATAAGAGATACGGCAATGGCTTCATAGACAAAGTTGTTTACCATGGCGGGCCGCTTCTGCTGACACATGGTTATCGAGGATCTGGAGCACCTGATGAAGACCACCAGCATCCCATATAAACTATAAGAGATACGGTAATGGCTTCAAAGTAAAAGTTATTCAGCATGACGGGCCGCTTCTGCTGGCAAATGGTCACGAGGGTCTGGAGTACTTTATGTAGACCACCAGCATCCCATATAAACTATAAGAGATACGGCAATGGCTTCATAGACAAAGTTGTTAACCATGACGGGCCGCTTTTGCTGACACATGATCATCGAGGATCTGGAGCACCTGATGAAGACCACCAGCATCCCAGTTGTTCACCATGACGGGCCTCTTCTTCTGGCACATGGTCATCGAGGATCTGGAGTACCTGATGAAGACCACTAGCATCCCATCTAAACTATAAGAGATACGGCCATGGCTTCAAAGTAAAAATTATTCAGCATGACGGGCCGCTTCTGCTCGCACATTTACCTCTCCTGTATCGGAGTAATGGACTTTTTACTACGGGCAAAGATCCAATTTCTACGGGAAAACAGATAAGTAGCAGCGGGTGAAACCGCTGGGCGGGCTGCTAGTAGTTTATATAATAATATCAAACTATCAAATAATACTATCATATCTTCACCAGGCGATGTTACGCGAGCTGGAGCAGTACCAGAACGAGAAGCGGAAGGCCCTGATGAACCACGAGAGCAGCAAGATGAAGGCTGCCGAAGAGAGATACGCCCAGGAGCTCAGGGAGTGGAGGGCAACCCTGGCCAACAGAAAACAGGTACGTCCGATATATTAATGTGTCAAACACATAGGCATACATACATATATTACATTTACTAAATTATCTGCACATATATTCGCTCACTTGCAAAGATAAATACACTTAATCGCAGAGATATACACTCTTGCAGAGATATGAACTCACTTGACGAGATATAAACTCACTTGCAGAGATATACAGTTAACTGCACAGATAAACACTCTCTTGCAGAGATATACACTCACTTGCCGAGATATACACTTACTTGGAGAGATATTCATTGACTGAGGATTTCACTTAATTACAAAGATATATACAGTTGTTTGCAGACATATACACACTCAATGACTATCACAAGACTATTGCAGTAACTGTTACAAAATCACACACACTTTCACATTAACACATAAACGTAAAAAAATATGTTGATTATTTATAAGTTTTGTAAATTTGTACATAAATTGCATGATAATTTAATCATCCCCGAATATTTACAACTAAAACTACGCGTTTCATACAAACTTTTACTATTTACAAATTCCTCAAATCATGTTTAAATGCCTACTGGTAGAAGTAGGCGGTTGAAAGCTCTGACACCGGGGTTCATCGGGTCGTTTGTCGACTGTGTATACCACCGGACAAGAATCAAGAAATTCACGATTTGTATGAAACGCATGCTTTTGTCATTTTCTTAGCTAGTGTATTTATTCTGAAAAATCGAGAGCATGATTGGTGCATGTAAATTATACTAACTAAAGAATGTTTGGTGTGCCTGATATACGAGATTTATTCGAATAAATGTAAAAGTATAATATTTTTACCCGACTGTTCTATCCAGAAATTAGTTTTCACGGGCTACAGCCCAAACGGCTGGCCAGATCTTGACATATGAGGCGTCGTTAGATTCGTCTCAGCAGCGTAAGTGACACTGGTTATATTAAAAATTCATAAATTGAAGATGGCGGATTTTTATATACAAATACAACTTTGAAATTACAGCAGTCGGGTTTTTGTTTTTTATTACATCTGCTTTTTAACCAACTATTCGATTACCTATCACTTTAACGATAATGAATCTTAGAGCCTTTAAATGAAAATAAGAATCATCTTACACAAAAGATCATTTTATACATAAAAATAAATACTATTGAATATGATTGATGACTTTTTAATTCAATATGTTTTCGAAAGATGACCTTTCACATTTATTTGAATATATCGTTACTAAAATAGATACTTGGTGTCGGAATGCCTAGCATGATGGCATGGTTGTGGGTGTGTTTGATATTTGCAGGCACAAAAGTGGTATAAATGATGCGATATTTATTATTATTTTAAATAAATTAATAAAGAATTTCATTTTGGTTGAGTGAGTATGGGCAAAGTAGGTAAGGTAGGTAGAAAGAGGTTAGGAATGAGAATTGCCAGCCTATATTGATGTTTTTCAACTTCACTTAAGATTTAATTATATGTAGCGTGACTTTAATATACTGTTTATCTGTTCTAACTAACATTTAACCAATCAGAGAACAGTTAAAGTAAAGATTTTAAAGTAATGCTGCGTATTTTAGTCCAATTGAAAGCGTAAAAATAGGTGTCTCTATACTACGGCCATTGAAAGACTACAGATTCAACTGCTGTCGGATCTGTAGCCTTTTTTCGGTCGTGGTATAGTCGGCTGGTATAGCGCAGATAAAGAATGGACCCGAATTGACAACATTGTTGTTTCGCCTTTATCATATTATATGACATAATATGAGCGGGATGTCAACAATAATGTTGCCAATTCAAGTTCATTCTTTATCAGTTGTATTAAATGTACTAGTTTAGTTAAATGTGAGTGCCGTCCCCCGTACTTAAAGCTCTCATCCAGCAAAGTTACTCCCAAACAGTCGTTGATCGAAACCTTCGCGAAGCAACTCGACGACCACGAGAAGAAGTTCGGCAAACCGGTACCGGACAAGGCCGCCTTCTTAGACGCGCCCTGGCCTAAGAATGTACTGCAACATGTACTAGCCGCCCACCAGCAGCGGTCCTCTTTCATCGGCGCGCTATCTCGCTCTCGCACCAGCCTACACCTACTCAAGGCCACGCCCCCTTCGGACCGAAGGCGGAGCATATCCCCCGCCGCCCCCGCTACAGTGCCTCGAGGAAAACTCAACAAAACCGGCATACGATACGCCTCAACGTCCAACCTCAAACTCGTCCAGGAAAAGATATCCGGTTTTAGCGTGTTTTCCGGACCGGATGAACGACAAAAACCGATTATGGCGTACGGCAACGATATTCCTATATCAAGCACACATGAACGAAAATCTTTGGAACGTTCGCGTCCGGTCGAAAAGAGAGACAGAAAATTCGGCCAAAGCAACTCTGAGCAGACGTTCAAAGAGAAAGATTTACCTACAATGAGACGCAGCATTTCCCAGCAAAGCTTGAAACAAGACATCGCCTTAGAGGCAGTCATGATCGACGTACCTATAGACAGTAGATACGACACTATGAAGAGCGGCAGTACTATATCTAGCTCGCAAGACGGCAGCGAGATAGACTTTGACTCGGTAACAAATAAGTACTTAAGTCGGTGGGGACCGACGCGCGGGTCTAATAGTTACGGGACGAGCGGTGATGTCCCGGTCGGGCAATTGTCGACGCTAAATGTTAGGAAATCCATAATTTCTAAGAGCGGCGATCCTCCGGATTCGCAGGTTTAAATTTAGTTGCGTCGTTTCTCAACTTGGTTAAAAACTACACATGAAATCGGCCTCTATAACTTGGTTTTGATTTTTCTTCGTTATATTATGGGTTCTTTTCAAACTGATATGATAACCAACGTTGTGTCAAAAACTGGATTAGTTGACCTTTCGATGCAAAATGAAAGTATAGCAAAATATCATATCTTATTTTATTCAACCTGAACTTTCAAGATATTATTATCAATTTGTACTTTACTACTTATGAATCGTATTAGGTTGAGTAACGACGCTGCTATGTATATTTATATGAATCGCTAAAACTCACCATAAATATTTTGGTCTATTCAAGAGTCTATATTTATTTTTTACTACTTATGTTACATCTATTTGTATAATATAAATCATGTAAAGCTTTTTTTAAATCGTAGCTTCGTTGCATTTGACGGAAAGCTGTTTAAAATGCCTTATTCAAAACTAAGCGGTATCCACGTGGTATGTGTGTATGCGGTATTCATCCCGGTACAAATTGTCAAGCGATTGAGGTCCGCTATCCACATACCCATCCGGATACCGCTGTTATTTAAATAGGGATTAATGCTTTCGAAGCATAATATACTCTTTTTGACCAAGTACCAAGTTAGATTGGGTAAGGCGAATCTTAGCCATTTTATTGTAACAAAATTGTTGATGCTTTTATTAGATTTTACCCTTAGAAATGCAAGGTGTTGGGAGAAAATACAGCTGTAAAAATATATCAATGATAACTGAAACTATATTACGAAAACAAAAACTGAAAATATATCAATGAAAAAAAAACAGTCTGTGAATCTTAACAACTTTTTCCAGGGAGCATAAAGGTGGGCTTAAAAACCAAGCGACAGCGACAACGACGCGCGTCGTTGTCGCTGTCAAATGACTGGTTTGTATGGGTTTGTATGGGGAACCAGATAAACCAAGCGTCGGCGTCGTTGCGGCGCGCCACGACGCCGTCACGTTGACAGCGCGCTGAGAAGCTTAGAGTTTGTATGGGATGCGGTCGGGTTTTTCTACAAGACCGCAGCGACAACGACGCCGTCAAAATTTGTCGTTGTTGTCGCGTCGCTTGGTTTTTAAGCCTATCTTAAACCAAAAGTAAAATAAAAAATCTTTATGACAAATAAAACGTAAGGGGTCGCCTTGGATTTTTAGATAATAGAGATGATAGATAAAGATATAAAGCATAGACATTATAGAAAATCCGTACAAATATGGCGATCCTATTACTTCTTTTTTTTTACTTAACGTTTTACGGGATGAATTTCGAGATTTAAAAATATTGTGCTATTTATCTCGATTTTTATAACTGTGCGCATGGAGCTGTCAAAATATGTGTGAGTTTGACAGTTAAGTGACAGTTCTCCATAGTAATTTTGACAGCTCCATGCGCAAAAAAAAATAACGTAAATAATGAAAAGTAATAAGTTATAAAAATCCATTTGCTTTTCTAATATTTCCTCCAACACTTTGTATAATTTATTAACCTCTAGTTTTTCACAATCATTCATTTATTGATGTAACTAATCAGAAGATTCCTTCATAATTTCATTCTATAATTAGGTATTGTCACAAAATTTGCCATATTTTAAAGTATTCGATTATCAACTAATTTAGTAATTTATTTTTGTCAATTGAACGTTGTACAATTCTTACTTGTAGATATAAAACATAACTTGTAAAGAAAACGAAGCAATATAATTTAGGTATTTTTTGTAAGATCATTGGCCTAATATTTGAAAGTTTTTTAATAATTTTTAAATATCTTTAGTTTATCGATAGACTTCTTCTTCTCCTTATCGTATCAATGTCGATCGATAGACTACACTGTATAGATAGTCCACTATCGGCCGGCAATACCACAGATAATACTATTTAAAAGACAGAAAGGAATATATCTTCCGGACTCTTCCTTATATTCAAAATTGTCTTCCCAATGACTTGTTCTATCAGCAGCGCCAGACTTTGAGTTTATCCGTATAAGGGACTATCATATACCTACTGGTTTTTGATACAGTAACAAAGAGTAACCAGTATAATCCAATGGATTTCTTTGCATGTCATCCAATCAAATGCTTCTGTTAAATCCTAAGGATTTGATACTGTTTTGATGACTGTTTTTATTTCGCATGCATAAGTCTGACATTCGAGGTAGAGTGCCGGCAATTCGGGAAACACATTCTCTTAATTAGTGCTGTCACTTTTCGTCAATAAGGGTTAGTAAGAGATGGAGATGATCGCGACTAAAAATGTCTTATCACGCAAAATAAGGCGACGCTGATAACAACGGCGCCTAAATTGACAAGAAATCGTGAAGAAACTTTGAATTGACATATTTAAAATGACAGGACATCTCCTATCCTTTTCTAACCCAATATGACAGAAAGTGACAGCACTAATTTAACCTTGTCATGCCCAATGTCCCTGACATGAGCTTTTGACTGTACTCATTGAACCCCTTTTGAGTAGACCCCTGTAGACCCGTTTATACATTCCATTCCCAAACATATCTTTTATGCTTTTTTTATTTTTTGCATTTAGGTTTCGTTACACATTTTAATCGATCATTTAGTTCGTACTTTAGACAATAAATTTATTGTATTAAAAGTCGATAGTAAATAATAAATTGTATAATAGTAGTAGGCGAAACGGAATTTTGGTTGCAAAACTACTTAATTTTTAATTACACCACTTGATTTGATCACTTTTGGATTCGAAAATTTTTCGTTCGCGACCCCTAGTCGGCTACTTTGGGGAATTCCACCAATATGTCGCTTACGTCACGCTTTGATTTCTAATATTTCTGCGTAAGACAGACTTCGTAAATGCAGAAGTGATATTATACAGTTAGTTAAAAGCTTTAGGTTATACCGGGAGTAACGGAAAGGGTATAAGAAGCCGAAAGGAGGTCAAGGTACTCAAGAAACTGAACAACTTTCCCTTAGAACATGGGTTAAAATATGAAAAATATTGGGCCTCCCATACAAAATCACCGATCAGCTGATTGATTGAATGATTAACTATGGGTGGTCCAAATAAGCCAGTTATTCCTTAAGCCTACTTAGAAACTTATCACTCAGTTGCAAGTAGTTTTGCAATCAAATATACATTCTACAAAAAAAGAAACATTAGTAATTAATTAAATTATAATTAATTATAATATAAACTTCCAAACACACAAGTGCCAGCTTGCAACGATATTGATTTTGAAAATTGTTAAATATTTGTATAATTAATTATTGTGTTTTAAAAATAATCGTTACGAAAGCGTTATTTGAGAGTATAAATAAAATGTTACGCTTAAATACATGTTATTTTTATTTATTTATCTTGCTTTCTAACATAGACTCTGTAAATATACTATCCTGCAAAAATATTGTACATACTATAAAAAATGCTACCACCAACTTATTTAGGGATCAATTTAAACTGGCTTTTATACAATTTATAATAGAAACCAGTCTAGAAATTGATTCCTTATAGTGCAATTTCGTCATGTGCGGCCGATGCGGCTATAGTCGTAGTATAAAAGTGTATGGCGCACGTCCGCACGCGTCCTTCGCAACTTCGAATGCGGCGCCATATATTTTCATATTTCATACAACACTATAGCAGGCTGCTATCGGCCGCAAATGACGAACTTGCACCTTTACATAAGTAATTTGAAGTACTGCCCCTAGTATTTAGGGTAACATTTAATAAGTACAAATATTATGGGTGTGTTCTACTCACAAAACTTAACAACTTTCATCAGAAACATTTTTCAAAATCTGAAAAGAGAATTGGATCTCCCATCCCTAACTAAGAGGCACACTTTTTCATTTTGAATGGGAGGTACTTACATTCTTTTTTCATATTTCGAAGAAAAGTTTCTAAAAAAAGTTGTTTCGTTTTGTGAGTAGAACACGCATTTAAAATATTTGTACCTAATTAAATTTAACCGTATACTTATACAAAATGCTACATAAACGGACCTGGCTCGCCTCTCTGCATGTGCTTATACTTACGGAAAAAATGGTATTGCGACTAAAAGGTCTTCGAAATAATGGCCATATAAATGCTCGGGTGTGGACTAAGCTGATCTATTGTGCTTTGGAAGGTCGGAAATACTACATTCATGCCTTGATTCATGAATTCAAGAAAATATTATTTAGTTAAAGAATGTATTGAATGAATTGATAACATCATTGTTTGCCCCTATCATATTTTATGACATAATATGAGCATGATGTTAACAATAATGTTGCCAATTCGGGGTCCATTCTTTATCTGCGCAAGTCATATCTGGACTGGACAGAAGTTTATTATAGTTAAGTTTTATTATATTTCTCCGCCGGGCGGAGCGGTCAGGCTCGTCGCAAGTTTACAAAAAACCTTTCGTTACATACATTTTCTGTAAAATTTGAGGCGGAGCGGGCTAGCCGCCTCCTTCCGGCGGACGAATATAAATCGAGCCGTATTAAAACATAGTCAGATACAGGGAGGTACCGAATGACCCACTTTTCCAAAAACGCTAAGATCAACAGATCAAACTGAGCAACTTTCCCTTAGGACCAAAGGCCAAAACCTAATAAAATTAGACCTTCCATACAAAAAAATCTGCTATTCGAACAATGCGACGTTCGAATTTTTTTAGGCTTGGAACTTTGGTCCTTAGGGAATGTTTTTCAGTTTGACCTGTTGATCTAAGTGTTTACGGGAAAGTTAGTCAGTCAGTGCAACTCTGTATAAAAAAAGAGGTCCTACCAACAAATCTAAAAATAAACAAAAAGTGTATGAGAAAAGAAAATTGTAAATATTATCAATATTCTGTACTAATCCATCCAACTTGGATAATAACGCCTCTGCATGGTGACTGGACAAACGCCGTCGGATTGCATGGTATGTGAGCCTTTTATTTCTTATCTGCACTAATAATATACGGGGTGTAAGGGACGGTGTAACGAAAACTTTGCAGGCGTGGTCAGACCATGAAACTGAACAATTTTTAACTATGGAGTCAATGGTGAGAAAAGAAAAAAAATTTCGACCTCCCATACAAAGTCAGTCAGCTGATTTTTGTATGGGAGGTCGGTTTTTTTTTTCGTTTCCCCCCATTAGCTCCATAGTAAAAGTTATTCAGTTTGATGGCCGGATCATGCCTGCAAAGTTTTCGGTACACTGTCCCTTACAACCTGTCTGTATGCTACTGTAAATACACCTTTTTATTGCATGTATTATTTCGCTTGGTTATTTACTGCATATTTTTTTTGCGGTTCTATATGGTGTAAAAAGGTTGCTGATCTTTTTTGAACCAGCATAAAAAAATAACTTTCGCCTAGGAATATAGCAATTTGATTAGTTCCATTGGTTGGAACTTTGATTGGTTCGCCCCCTTGAATTTTCAGCATTTTTTTACATCATTAACAGTACAGTGGTATGTATTTTATATGAAACAGTTTATATTTTTTGTAAATTTTAGCCACCTGCACTATTTAATTCAATGCTAGTTGTTTAAGTTGCAACAAAATAGAAAAATATACACGAAATATGTTTCGCTTAACATATTTACCACTATGAAACCACATTTTTATTACTGTTAATTATTTCATGAAGCTACGTATGTATTCTACTATACTTTTATTTCTTTACGAACCTTTGATGCAAAATTGTAACAAGAAACATCTCTAACAGGCGTTAGACGAGGAATTCGCCGCCCAGCTGGAGGAGCAAGAGCGTGCCGCTGCAAACGCGCGGCATCCCACGCCTCCGGAGACGCCGTCGACCGCATCCGCGAGCGGCATGCCGCAGCACAGCGCCGCGCTGCATTCATCGCGAACTAGCCTAGCGTCCAGCCATTATGAATAGGAACATTTCTACAGAACAGCCACATTATACTGCTGGAAATTGTTATCCCCCATGGGTGGGTATTTGCAATCCTCAGACATTTAAGCCCGTCAAATCTGAGGCCTTGAGAGCTAAGATCATTAGTACTTCTGACACTTTGACTTATATTTCTACACAAATTGTCATCCCCGCTAGGTATTTGCAATCCTCAGACATTTAAGCCCGTGAAATTTGAGACCTTGAGAGCTGTTTTGAGAGGTCATTAGTGCTGCTGACATTTGTCAATATCGGTTTTATGAGAAGAGTCCGCAGATCGAGCCAATATGAGTATGATTATGAGTTATATTTCTAGAACAATTGTCATTCCCACTAGGTATTTGCAATCCACAGACATTTAAGCCCGTATTTATACCTAATATATCTCAAATGACGCGTGGCATCCAACGCCTCCCGAGACGCCGTCGACCGCATCCGCGAGCGGCATGCCGCAGCACAGCGCCGCGCTGCATTCCTCGCGAACTAGCCTAGCGTCCAGCCATTATGAATAGAAACATTCATACAACCACAACAGATCAGGCACAGGTCACTGTTGGTACATAATAGCCAGACATATAAGCCCGTATTTACAAATGTATCTTAAATCTGAAGTCGGTTTTGAGAATGATTATTGAGAGGCCGGTTGCACTGCTGACATTTGTCAATATCGCTTTCAACCAACCTAGCGTCCAGCCATTATGATATGAATAACATTAATACACAATTGTCATTCCCGCTAGGTATTCAATCCTCGGACATTAAGCCCGTATTTATATATTTATCTCAAATAACGCGCGGCATCCCACGCCTCCCGAGACGCCGTCGACCGCATCCGCTAGCGGCATGCCGCAGCACAGCGCCGCGCTGCATTCCTCGCGAACTAGCCTAGCGTTCAGCCATTATGAATAACATTGCTACACAATTTTAAGTATTGAACCGGGTCTATCGCGATAATATTTATTATTTACCTGTATCCCGACGTTTCAACACAGTTTCATGTGTTGTGGTCGCTATCATGAATATTTACCTAAATATTATCGCGATAAACCCGGTTCATACTTAAAATGTGTGAAAACAATCGTGAGTGCAAGGTATATTTCTACACATTTGTCATTCCCGCTAGGTATGTGCAATCCACAGCCATTTAAGCCCGTATTTATACATATATCTCAAATAACGCGCGGCATCCCACGCCTCCCGAGACGCCGTCGACCGCATCCGCAAGCGGCATGCCGCAGCACAGCGCCGCGCTGCATTCCTCGCGAACTAGCCTAGCGTCCAGCCATTATGAATAACATTGCTACAGTCACATTTGGACATTGTTATCCCCGCTAGGTATTCGCAATCCACAGACATTTAAGCCCGTATTTATACATTTATCTCAAGTAACGCGTGGCATCCCACGCCTCCCGAGACGCCGTCGACCGCATCCGCAAGCGGCATGCCGCAGCACAGCGCCGCGCTGCATTCCTCGCGAACTAGCCTAGCGTCCAGCCATTATGAATAGGAACATTCTTACAACCACAACAGAACAGGCACAGTCCGTTGGTACATACCTAATAGCCAGACATATAAGCTGGTATTTATAAATGTATCTTAAATCTATAAGGTCGGTTTTGAGAATGATAATTGAGAGGCCGTTTGCTCTGCTGACATTTGTCAATATCGCTTTCAACCAACCTAGCGTCCAGCCATTATGATATGAATAACATTAATACACAATTGTCATTCCCGCTAGGTATTCAATCCTCGGACATTAAGCCCGTATTTATATATTTATCTCAAATAACGCGCGGCATCCCACGCCTCCCGAGACGCCGTCGACCGCATCCGCTAGCGGCATGCCGCAGCACAGCGCCGCGCTGCATTCCTCGCGAACTAGCCTAGCGTTCAGCCATTATGAATAACATTGCTACACAATTTTAAGTATTGAACCGGGTCTATCGCGATAATATTTATTATTTACCTGTATCCCGACGTTTCAACACAGTTTCATGTGTTGTGGTCGCTATCATGAATATTTACCTAAATATTATCGCGATAAACCCGGTTCAATACTTAAAATGTGTGAAAACAATCGCGAGTGCTTAAAAAGTTATAATATAGGTTACACAATTGTCATTCCCGCTAGGTATTTGCAATCCTCAGACATTTAAGCCCGCCAAATCTGAGACCTTGAGAGCTTTTTTGAGAGGTCGTTAGTACTGCTGACATTTGTCAATATCGTCATAGTGAGTAGAGTCACAGGCAGACGCGCGGCATGTCTCGACCGCAGCCGGCATGCCATTTGAAAAGGAACATTTCTACAATCACAGCAGGCACAGTCCACTGTTGGACATTGTCATGTCTTCCCATTAGTGGGTATTTGCAATCCTCGGATATTTAGGGACATATTTGCACCATATTTCTCGAAGTATAATGGTCAGAGCGTGCAACATTTATTGTGCACTTAAAACGTAAAAGTTTAATAATGAAAAGAAGCGCTCGACTTCTTGATATCAAATGACTGAAAAATATAAAATTGATATCAAAAGCTCAGAAAAGGGTTGGGTTTAGGTTTGAATATCTTTGTGAACACTAAGAAAGTTTTAATAATGGTGGAACTTTTGTTATTATCATTGAATTGTTTACCTATAAAAAACGACAGCCTTAATGAAATTTGGATCTGATTATTGAAAAGCTTTTGAATTTAATCGCTTTATCACGACATGGCTTGGAGAACCACATAAATTGACAAGATATTGAAATAAAATTAGGAAGAAATATTACTAACACTGAGAGCGGTATATTTATCGTAGAAAATAAGTGTTGGAAAAAGTGCCAAACTTAAACATTAAAATAACCAGTAAAGACTACTTAAATTGGTTTTTATATAGTAAAAATATGTCTTAAAATTAGATAGGCTGAGAAAATGATTATTTGAGACTTGAGAAAATGGAATTGAAAAGATTACTTAAGGCGTAGATAGATAGACAAAGGTGCTTAAATAGGTCTTATCTCATTCTTCTATACCACTGCCCTTTTACGGTACTTCTTTGATCTAGTTGGCTTGGTGGAGTATAGAAAAAGGCCAGTATGTAGGAGAATTAAGACCCTGAGCGTAAGCATGGTCAAGCGTGAGCCGAGGTTCATGATTAGACTGGTCAACTTACAAAATACACGCTCTGACCAGAGTAACTTGACCCGCTCTATGCTCTGAGGAACTAACAAAGTGTGAGGTCAAGTTTACTGGTCAGCATCTTTATTTTCTAGGTCGACCAGCCTAATTTGAGCCCCAAGGCTCATACACTTTAAGCTTTATTGAGACTGGCTCATATCGAATGTAAACTAGAATCTCCTGCGCGGTGCTTGGCTGTATGCTTTTACGTGCAAATTTTTGTAAATTGTCTTACAGCGAGTGAGATATGCGTCCATTTGGCTGCATCGAGAACATTTTTAGAATATTTTGATCAAAATTATCCTATTTATTAGAAAACAATGCAAGAAAATCACTGTATTACAATTTTATTGCATTTCGCTAAAATAGAAAGGCGTTTTTGTCTTGTTTTTTGGAAGTCTTCGCTAAGTCACGCAGATAAAATTGATAGAACTTAGGCATCCATCAATGTCAATTGAAATTAATTTAAGCTTAACATTTAAAATATTAAATTAAAATGTTGTAACGACTTAGTAAAATATACAATACTTGTTTGAGCTGTATTATAGTTATGCATATTCCATAGATTAAATGTTTTGAAGTCGTTTTAATATTGTACTAAGTTATTTTAAACAAATGTTGAAATTAATCTGCTCTTCACTTGTATACAGAGTGATAATAATATAAATAGACTTTTATATACAGGGTGTAAGTAATTATACCGCGAACCTTGCGGTGGATGAGCTTGATAATAAAACTGAACAACTTTCTCTAAATATGAAAAAGAAGTTCCGTACGTTTATGAAACCCAGTCAGCTACCTACTATGGGAAATACAAAAATATCTTTGTCATTTCGATAATGCCCCCTAGAGATAGTTGTTCAGTTTCATGGGTAGGTTGTAAGGAAAGCAGTACTTTTGCTGACACCCTGTTTTGTTCAATACTAACACAAGAAAAAAGAATTGACGCCTAATCTCTAATTTATTATCTTTCTTAATTTAAGTGCATTTATTCAAATGTTATTCAGGTGTAATTCAACTTTATATTGTCTCGTTTAATTTGTAATAAAAAAAACTATGTTTATAGATAATGCAAAATGTAGACTTATTCATAAATTGTTGAAATTACACCGTAAGATTATTTAGTACACCTTTTTATGATAATAGGAATACATAGAACTTGCTGAAACTTTATCAAATTAGAAACTTCATATCAAGAAAATTGAAATCTTACACTTACTTAGTCAAGAAAGAGATTTAACAAAACTATTTTTACATTGTTGTATATTTTGTACAGTTATGTGTGTATTAGTTGGTCGAAATAGACTGACTTTATTAATATAATAATAAGGCAAACGGTTATTTTTGTGTACAGTAAGTATAATCTTATCTACTTAAATATAAGTTGCGTAAAAGACTTATTCGTCGTCACTCAATGTGGACTGTTTTAAATGCAAGATTGTAAAAAGTAGGGTACAGGATGCTCACAATTCGGGAAATAAATTCTCTTTACTTGCCGAAAATTAGCGATGTCACTTTCTGTCAAATAGGTTCAGAAAAGGACAGGTGTTAAACACGACTAAAATTGACTCATAATTTGACGCAAAATGCGCGTAGTCTGTCAAAATAAGCCGACGGTGAAAGCAATGGCGACTAAATTGACTTATAAGTAGAAATGGCAAGGAACCCATTGACATACTTAAACATGACAGGACAGGACTTAGATATTTCCTATCCTCTTCTAAACTTATTTGACGGAAGGTGACAGCGCAAAATTAAGGTAAAAGAATTTATTTACCAAATTGCAGCCAGTGTCAACATTTTCGTAAAAAGAAATGGCCTTTTACCCATATTTTGGCCTAATGCATAAGTGACTGCTTGCAAAGTCAAAAATGTTGTAAGATCTGAAATATGTATGAGATTTGATATAATTGATTAATTATGTTTGTTTTGTAATGGTAAAGCGGTCCGTCTTTCTAAGGCTTGCTTGCTTAATCGTATAAGAGTACGTTTTAGTCTTATTTATTTTGTATTTTCAACTAATACCTACTTACTTTAGTACTTACCGGAGTTTTCTATATTTAAGCTTCGACTTATTCTCTACTTTGAGACGGAAACTAATATTGTTGTTCAAAAAGTAGAAAAAGTTTTCTTTATAACAGCAACATTTTATTTTAATATGTCGTTTATGCCATAACATGTTTTCTACATATAACCAAAGAAAAGTATTAAATGAACACATATTTCATATCTAGCCGCTACTTCAATATAAATTACGAACTTTACTCCATTTTAAATATACTTAAACTAATTTCTTTCTTGAAAACGGTATTAAGTAAAGTAAACTGCCTAATACCTAATTGCTTTTAAAGATTTGCTGCTTCTTATTTAAAATCTTTTAATAATTTGTCATAAGTTTTATATGAGACCGCTTGCCAAGGCATTTGTTGTAATACCCTTTTTGCCTTGCCACTGTCGGGCAAAAACACGTTCATTTAAAAAACAAATGTAAACGACTTATCTGTAAATAATTTATTAACATTCATTTATTGAAACATGCATTATTTTTAAAGAGATTAGTATTTGTCAAGCAATATTATTAAATATTAATAAATTACAATAAAATAACTGTAGTAGCCATAGTTGTTAAATGTTTGTCAATATGAAGTAAATTATTGTTATACTAGCTGGTGCCCGCGAACTTCGTCTCGCCAAGGAATGTTTATGCGCCAACGTAAGATAAAAACCGGCCTAGATAGTGACAGACACGCCCACAACGTAGTCAACGTTTAAATATCAAGTTTTTCAGCGTTACAAAGTTAATTTCGTTGCTGGTTTGCTTGCAGCGGTATGGTTACCAACGGAAAATTGAAAAACAAAACTCAAAACTTTAGTGGTACAGATATGCGTTATAATTTTCATTGTAACTTCAGATTAAGATCTATATTCCTTATAGCTGGTGCCCGCGAACTTCGTTTAGTTTTGTACTTGTAAAATTCTGATTTCTACACCAGCTTCCTAAAAATTGTATCCATCACGCTAATTATATATTAATTGTTGGAGCCAGTTGGATTGCCAGCAGATGCCAACAGAAGTGTTCCGTCAAGCTGAACAACTTTTGCTTTGGAGTCACTTCTGTATCTCCTAAAGTTTACCTGTACTCCGGTTGGTGCACCTGGTGGTTTACTCTTGGTCAGGTACTCCAAACCTTCGATGTCTTTTTGCCAGCTGAAGCGTCCCATAAAGCTGAACAACTTTTGCTTTGTAGTAATGTCTATATCTCCTATAGTTTACCTGTAGTGCTGGTGGTGCACCTGGTGGTCTACAGCAGGTACTCCAAATCTTCGATGTCTGTTCGCCGTCAGAAGCGTCTCATCAAGCTGAACAACTTCTGCTTTGGAGTCATATTCTGTATCTCCTATAGTTTACCTGGGCTCCTGTTGGTGCACCTGGTGGTCTACATCAGGTACTCCAAACCTTTGATGTCTATTTTCCAACAGAAGCGTCCCATCAAGCTGAACAACTTTTGTTTTGGATTCATATCTGTATCTCCTATAGTTTACCTGGGCTCCTGTTGGCGCACCTGGTGGTCTACATCCGGTACTCCAAACATTCGATGTCTATTTGCCAGCAAAAGCGTCCTACCAAGCTGAACAACTTGTGCTTTGGAATCATATCTGTATCTCCTATAGTTTAGCCGGGCTCCTAATGGTGCTTCTGGTGGTCTACATCTGGTAGTCCTGACCCTCGAGTGGTAAAATGTATCCTAGATGTTGACCCGACTAATAAGGTATTACTATACAAAATTTGGTAAAAATCCGTCCAGTAGTTTTTCCGTGAAAGATGGACAAACAAACAGACAAACAGACAGACAAACAGACAGACATACAGACAGACAAACAGACAAAATTTTTTTTAATTTTTGTTCTGAGATCTGTATCCTGAGCACAATTGGAAGTAAAAATCCTTTTTTTAAACTATCCCATGTACAGAATTGGTTTCGTTTCTGTTTTATTATATGTATAGATTTTTTTCAAGATATAAAGAACTTACTTTGTATATGAAATGTGTTTGTATTTATTAGTTAGTGACTCTTTCCTGAAACATATAGATAGGAAACACATAATAGTAGTTTATGCAACTGCCTAATAATGAGAGGCCTTAGAACGTGAGTGTCTGTTTATCGCGGCGCAGCCGAGTGTGATAATAGTTTGACACGAGCATTCTAAAGCCTAATTATATGCAGTTGCATACACTATTTTATCTACACTCTACAAGAAAAACTATGAAAAATAATTCAAACCTCCGCACTGCACTATGGCGATTGCAAGCCTATCTACTGAACCACCAACTGAACGACTTTTGTACATATAAGTAACTTTTTAACTAAACGTTAAAATGGAGGCTCATAAAAACTGAACAACTTTTAAAATCAAAAAGCATTTATCGGTGAATTTTAATTCGAAAAATGATTTGAAGCAAAGATTTAATAATAAATAAGTCCTCATAATTTCAAGTGTCGTCCCGCCCGGGTGACACTTGTTTTTTTTTTCATTTGACTTACTGTTGGCCAGTGTCAAATTGGAACAGAAAACAATTTGGTACGCGGGTCAATTCGTTTAATTTTTTTTCAAATACTAGAAATCGAGTTACTTTATGTAGCTGCCAGTAGTATGAAAGTTTTTTTTTAAAGGCTGTATATTCGTAATGCAGTTCATTACGTTCGTACTTTCGATTCTGTAAAACGAATATTACGAAATGAGTGTAGATAAAAGTAACTATACCACACATACTATGGGAGGTAACTGACATAAATACCTAATTAAAGGTAAGCGATAGCGATAATACACAACCGACTGATGGATGTATCGGAAAATGAGAGGAAAAGAAAGATATCAGATTGGCACTCATGTCTTGTTAGCAAAATTATTATTTTTAGATTAGATTTCCAACATTGTTTACCTGTTGGTGAAAGAACACCCAATATTTTTCTAAATTAGTAATTTTCATCTTAAAAAGCCCTGTAAAGTTCTGGTTAAAAAGTAAAAACAAAGTTCTCGAAATAAAGTCTTTATTTTAAACACTATACAAGTTTAACCACATTCAATATCAATTTACAAATAAGGGTTTGATGACAGCTAGAGGAATGTGTTCTTCATATTTTTTTATACTTAAATTAAAAAGCAGTGGGCGAAATATGTTTTTTTTATTAATATAAATATGTAGGTAATATATAAAACGTCATTTGCCTCTATTCTGACGCTCTTAATATAAATTCATTATTCCATATGGTTTATAACATTTAATTTATGCCATGGAAGTCGGGTTTTCTCACAATTACGATATGATACAAAACATTGAACAGCCGAATAAAGGTGAACACACACACACAAAAACAGATGTAGAATGCATACACCTTTTGAATACTGCTCAGCTACCATCTCAAGATTACTAAGAAGTCTGTGAAAAATCAATGAATAAATATGCTATAGGGTATGAATTCTTCTTTATGTTGTCGTGTGTAGGGAATGCAATCCCGCAAGCAAATTTCAGTAGCGGTATTTGCGGGATTGGGCATTCTCAATCCCGCGGTATCCCGCTCAAATGACGACCGGGATCGATTCCGGATAAAAACTTGCGGGATCCCGGTATTGCATTCCCTCGCACCGATGAAGAAATTGCTCTATAAATCAAGATGGCAGCCGAACGAGACATACTCAATACATAAATACATAATCGTATTCATTTACCCTTAATATGATTTCATTAGCAGCTTAGCAAATAGGAAATAAACTCTATCGTAATTGAAATAAAATTAAAATTACATTTCTTACAAAGCTGCGTGTTAAAAATGTCTTAATGCATACAGCATGATTCTCGCTAACATAAAATCAATTAAATACTTAAATACTTCGAGATCATCGGTGGGAAACAGAAAGAGATTCATGAAATAATAGATCACAGATTCAAATAATACAATAATAATACAGGCAAGCAGTGTGCGGCGTAAAGCTATAATTATATTCGTCCGACGGCTGGTAGCGATCAGGCCGCTACGTCATAAGTTTAGAACAGAACATATATTGTATTAAATAAAATGGAACTAAAAAATTTTCATACTAAATTGTTGCCATTCATAGTCAATGTTGCCATTTAATTTTGAAATTTCTGGCGCCCTCATTTTTTGTCTATTCTTTTTTGCTGGACTGTATGTATAAATAATTATTATAACACCTGAGATAGTAACATTATTTTTTACCATTTCAGGTGTGTTAGCGTCTTTTTCATATTACAGGACAAATAAGCAATTTCGGGTACCCTTCTATAAATCAGGTAGTAATAGTGTAATAAATTACATGGGGTGTAAGGAAGGCACAGTGTAACAAAAACTTTGCAGTCGTGATTGGTCCATGAAACTGAACATCTTATACAATGGAGCCTATGCTGGTAAACGAGTTTTTTTAGCACACCGTCCCTTACACCCTGTATTTGCGTCTGCTGCCATTTTTTTTTTAAACTTGAGCTACAGTCTGGCAAAAAAGTTTGGCATCAAATGAAATGGAACTAAGATTTTTTCGTACTAAACTGTTGCCATCTATGGTCAATGTTGCCATTTCACTTTGCTATTTCATACAAAGTGGTGCACTCATTTTTTATCTACTCTATTACGCTGGACTGTATGTACGGACGAATATAATTCAAGCCTATGGGTGCGATAACACCAAGCATAGAATGTGTCTGCTCAAGCTACAGTACGGCCGTTTGAATAGGCCATATTTGACAGCTGTTAAAATCATGTTTATGCTAAGGTCTATTTTTCTTTGTTATCATTCCTTCTATAGTACCGTCATTCGAATAGGCCATATTTGACAGATGTCAAAATCATGTTAATGCTATGACATAAGGTCTATTTTTTTTTTTGACTTGTTTCCTAGTATGGGTTTGACACCTGTCAAATATGGCCTATTCGAATGACGGTACTATAGTATGGGTTTCACACACAGACCTACTAAACCTATGGACTGGCTGTACCCTCTGAATGTGCGTGAATGTCAAACAATGTTGGACTCATAAAATGGCGGATTTTTGTAGGGTTGTAATCATTTTGGACCCAAAAATCGATATCGATAGTCGGTAACTGCCTATAACGATCCAATTATGCAATTTGGGTCACGATTTGACGTCATTCCCAAAGAGGGTTGACGTCAGGTAGGCGCCCGGTCATAAAACATAGCCAAATCCTTTTGCAACATGATTTTGTGTTCATACAAAACATGTTGCGCCGACCCCAAGTAATTGGGTAGGAAGATGATGATGGTTACGACGGGCATTTTTAGTTATTTTTTGTGTACATACCTTACTACTGTATTATTCTTATTTTCATAATACTTAACTGCTTTTTGTGTGTAGTAAATAAATGGTTAAAAAGAAAAACAAGTTGTCGGGGTAAACATTTATGGTAATAATAATCAATCAGAAACCAAGAATAATAATTTAAACATAATTTAGGTATTTGTTTTGTTAACACAGGTTGAATTTCTTGTGCTATTCCAGAAATTTTCCTTTTCCTTCCACTTTGCTCCTGTTGCTGCTAAGTCAAAAAGACCTATCATTTTCCTTAGCTTGTACCAAAAAGGGGTTGGCAAGGCTTCTTCACGTAGGCATAATTTATCTAGAGTTCTGTTATAACATTCGACACCAAAATACAGGGAGCATGTAAATATTTTTTCATGACGTGGATTTATATTTTCAGTGCCAATAATATCAAGCCATTTCCTTCTTCTAACTTCATTTTTTGCTTCTGTAAAAAAATATTTTTAAATTATTAAACAAGTATATATAAAGCCCTTTAAAGAACTAAGTTTTTGTTGTTAGGTACTTTGGCACATTATAACTTTCTGAATTGAACTCTCCAAATTCATTATTTCCTTCCATTCTTACGAATTCTGGCAAAATATATCGATACCGTAACTTTATGTACTTACTACCCCAACCCTAGCCGACGATCAGTTTGTATGAAATCAGTATCAGCAGAAATAAAGTAATTAATGATATATTGGGGAAAAAAATGTTTATAGTTTGCTGCTTTATAGCGAAAAATAAATGCTCGTGGCTTTTAATTACATATAATCTTATAAAGTTCGAGTAAAATAGCAGATTTGTGTACTTACGTGTGCAAACTAACTTAAGGGCGATTTTTTATTCCGTCGCCTGTCGCACTGTATTATGGAATAATCAGGCATGATGTAATTTCCTTAATTTAGTCTTTTATCACTAAAAATGCACCGCAAAAATAATATTTCATGAAAAATACGAATAAATCGCACTTTGTTTACAAGACTTTGACACTTGAAGTACCATAGATTGTTGGCACTATAAAATGGCGAAACAGTCGCGTTCGAAAATTAAAGGGATCTGACAGACAATATTTTATCTCAATCTCCTTACAGAAAACCATTTGAGAGAAAAGGAAATAACATTATTTTTCCGCATTCTACATTGACAGAACAGATTAGTTCCAGTCCATACCAGGTTTAGTAGGTCTGTGGTTTCACAGCTGTCAAATATGACCTATTCGAAGGGCGGCTGTATAATGTCAATTGGTTGTCTTAACTAAGTACTTATTTTCCACGTTATAATACATTTTTTATTAATATGCAGACTCACGCCTGTATAACTTGCGAGGTAAGCAGACCGTCAACGAAGAACGTGGGAAAACGCCAATGTTTACAGCCGTTGACGGTCTGCCCACCTTATAGAGGGATAAAGTCGTGATTCTGCATTAACTACAACTTAAACAATATAAAATCATCACATAAGGCTCCGTTGTTGGTGTGTAAAAAAGAATCTATTTTTCTAGACCATTCGTTTACTTCTGTGGAAACTAAATATTTATTTGCTTGAAAATCTAGATAATTACATATTTCTTGTAATTTGCTTCCTATTCCTTAAACTTCATACGGATTGCAAAAAGAAGCTAAATATTTTGAAGGGGAGAACCATCCCATGAAACTGAACAACTTTCCTCAAAGAACCATAGGTCGCTTGAATAAAAATAAATTAAGAACTTCATGCAAAACGTCTCTGGTTTCGACACATTTTGTATGGAAGGTACAAGTTACATTTCGACCTACATTAATATCAGAAAGTTATTCAATTTAATCGACATTGGACAGATTAATTCCTAAAAATAAATTCAGCTCACTTTTTACACTTCTTGTTAAAATACTCTCGTAGCTCTGATAAGATAAGATACAATCTTTGAGATCCTTTTAGAATGGAGCCGCGTCGTCCATGTATGGAGCCAATTGAAAAAAATCGTATTTGGATAATTATAGTTTGTATAACATACACACAGTATTCTGGTATCTACTAGAATGGAGCCGCATTGTTCAATGTATGGAGCAAGTTGAAAATCATCATGTCTCGTTTACATTTGAACAAAGTGTTTGTAAAACATACATACAGTATTCTGGAATATTCTAGAATAGAGCCGCACCGTCTTATGTATGGAGCCAATTGAAAATCATCATATTTCGCTCGTATTTGGATAATTAGTTTGTATAACATACATACAGTATTCTGGAACGTTCTAGAATGGAGCCGCGTCATCCAATGTATGGAGCCAGTATTTGGATAATTAGTTTGTGTAATATAAATACAGTATTCTGGAATCTTCTAGAATGGAGCCGCGTCGTCTAATGTATGAAACTAGTTGAAAATATTCATGTTCCGCTCGTGTCATGACAATGGCCGCTGTATTTTGGATAAGTTTGTATAATATACGCTATTCTGGAATCTTCTTGAATGGAGCCGCGTCGTCTAATGTATGGAGCCAGTTGAAAATCCTCCCGTCGACAAATGTCACAGTAGCGAAATGTCCCGCTTGTTCCGATCTTGTCTGGACAATGGCCGTTGTATTTCAGATAAGGTTGTATTACATACGGTATTTTGGAACCTTCTAGAATGGAGCCGCGTCATCCAATGTATGGAGCCAGTTGAAAATCATCATGTTTCGCTCGTATTTGGATAATGGCCGACCGCGCTCGCGTTCTAAGTCTGCTGCCGTAAGCGCTAAATGAGCCGCTTCTGTAACATTACAATATACATACATATAGGATGAAATTTTACTAGTGACCGATAGCGAAAACTCAGATCAGGCTAGTGATAACGAACAACTTTCCCCAAGGAACATAGGTCGAAAAACGAAAAAAATTTTTGGACCTCCCATACAAACTTGCCGATCAGCTGATTTTAGTTTCTATGAGAGGTCCAAATTTTTTTTTCGTATTTCGACCTATATTCCTTGGGGAAAGTTGTTCCTTATCACTAGCCGAACCTGAGTTTTCGCTATCTGTCACTAGTAAAATTTCACCCCATATATAGGATGGAATTTTATTAGTGGCGGATCCATTAAGGGTGTGTTCTGTCCATGAAACTGAACAACTTTCCCCAAGGAATATAGGTCGAAATACGAAAAATGGTCTTCCCATACTAAGTGTGTTGGCCGGCCTGGTCAATTTGTATGGGAGGCCCGATTTTTTTTTCATGTTTCGACCTATGTTCCTTGGGGAAAGTCGTTCAGTTTCATATAGGGTATAATTTTATTAGTGGCGGATCCGTTAAGGGTGTCTTCTGTCAATAAAACTGAACAACTTTCCCCAAGGAACATAGGTCTAAATATGAAAAGAAAAATTGGCCCTCCACTTAGTATGGGGAGTACAATTTTTTTTTCGTATTTCGACCTATGTTCCTTGGGGAAAGTTGTTCAGTTTCATTGACAGAACACACCCTTAACGGATCCGCCACTAATAAAATTACACCCTATATGAGTAGGCAGAGTGTAAACGACTGTAAAAAAAACAGCTATTTATACCAAGTCTGACAAAAGTTTGAGAGTCATTCAGATGACTGAGGAGCTTAGGAACAAATGGTGTCAGTTTACTTTTTTGCAACATTGTTAGTGGGGTGTGTAGCTCTTATTATACGGCTAAAGCCACCTGGATTTTTTGCTGCAGGTGGGGGGAGGGGGGGTTTAAAGTTCAGTTTTAATATTTTCTCTGAGCGATTTAGTTTATATTCATGTTTGGTATTATTTTCGATTAAATCATATGTCAAAAAGTCAATCTGGAATAAAAATTGGGTCATTAATTTTTTTTATCTAAATAAAAAACAAGATTATGTGATTTGAAGATAGCAACATATCAACGCACGGATAACCTAGGAACTTGAATTTGGAACGCAAAGGTTGTCAAAATAGTGCGAAAGAGCTGTAAGAAATAATTTTCATAAAAACTCATCCATAAAGGGGGTAAAACAGGAGATGAAAGTTTCTAGGTAACTTTTTATTCCTTTGATAAATGTCGCTGTAATTATGTACAGTTACAGTATTATACATCGCAAGCTATGAAATATACGGATTTTATTTTTTTGTAATTCGCTCCCTAAATGGGTAAAATAGAGGTTGACATTTTGTATGAGACCCTAAAGAAACTGGACTATATTATTTAAAAAAAAAACAATAAAAATTGAGGTGGCCCCACTTCTAAAATGGCTCCATGCGCCATAAGGACTAATCCTTGAGAAAGGAAGTCTTGTTATAACCATCAGCCGTATTTTGCGATTTTCACCGGTGTACACACCCAACTATGTGAAAAGTACCTTGCGTTAAAAACAGGTATTATTTCCTAGGCGCACCACTGAAAAAATTACACCTTTTGTTCCTAAACTCCTCGACTGTCTATCACCATAGTGATATCAATCTTAAATCCCTTAGTTGTTTCTTACGACACCCACGCGAAAAATATGGGGTGATGCTATTAAAACACTTTAAATTGGGTTTAAACGGTTCTAAATTGGGTTTTTATAACTAGGTCCCTTTTTTTCTAATTTAAATTGTAACATAGTGTAATTAAAATGCATGAACTGTAATATGGCAATTTCCTGGAATAAACAATTATTATTATTATGTCACATACCTGGGTGTACGAATTTTGTATGTGTCTTAGTAGGTACTGCGAGCGAAGTGGGTCCCGGACCGGTCACTGCCACCGCTACCGCTGACACTGCCGCCGCCTGAACAAACAACGAGGCATTGGAAAATAAGAAAATTTAAAAATTTATCAGCGACCGCCAACGTTGGTTCAAGTCCCGGCGATCGCTGATTAATTTTCCAATCTTCGCATTTTTCAATTTATGGGAACAATATAGCACTGTGAGTGCATTAAAAATACCTGTACAACGAGGCATTGGCTTTTCAAATACTTAGATATAATAATTTAGATACCCTGTATCAGGAAGTGTTAGTCTAATAGTTACTTTAACGGGTCTTATCGAAATAGCTTTTTATGTCAGTCTGCCCGCGACCATAACTCATGAAACTCAGTCGAAACGTCGGGTCTCCAGGTAAATCGTTTATTTACCTAGAAAACTATCGCGATAAGACCCGTTAAAGTAACTATTATGTACTAGCTGCCCGTCAGCGGTTTCACCCGCTGCAATACATCTTTTACCCCTTTAGGAGTTAAAAATAGAAAATCCCTGAAACACGTACTCAACTTTTTTAGCTGTTTGATCTAATTTGTAAGTTTTGAAACAGGTCGCATTTAAAAATCATGATTTTCCTTACAAACTTTTAACCCCTTTTTTACCCCTTTAGGGGTTAAAAATCGAAAATCCCAGAAACACGTGTTTAATTATTTTAGCTCTTTGATCTAATCACAAATTTTGAAACAGATCGCATTTAAAAATAATGACGTTCCATACAAACTTTTAACCCTTTTTTTACCCCTTCGGGGGTTAAAATTTGAGAAAAGGAATATTTAAAAACCTGCCTCTGAACTTACCCTATATACTAAAAGAAACCGCATCAATATCCGTTGAGGGGTTTTAAAGATATAAGGAAACATACATACAGACACGGGAAGGGACTTTACTTTATACTATGTATATTGATGTGTAGTGTATTTTACCTCTAGTTTGTCGAGATTGAATTCCGACTGGCTCATGCGCTCCAGCGCGCGGTAAGTCGTCAGCAAACGACGCTTTATGTAGTTCTGTCGGACCTGAAAGAGAAAATAGATGCTATGACATATGGAAAATCAGGAGGCTTAAATTTAATTAAGTATAAATGAGCCGTGTGATGCCGGACTAGAATGAGCCGTGTGATGCCGGCCAAGAATTGAGCCGTGTGATGCCGGCCTAGAATAGCATCACACCTATTCTACCCGTGGGTGTCGTAAAAAGCGACTAAGGGATAATTATTATTCAGGGAATGGGCAGCAGCGTTCCCTGTGAATTAAACATCTTGCACTGCGCTCGCCAATCCGCCTGCCAAGCGTGGTGAGTATGGCAATACCCCCCAATACAGGGGAGGCCCATGTCCAGCAGTGGACTGTTGTGGCTGTTAAGGTAAGGTAAATATTTTAGGGGCGTGTTCTAGTTACAAAACTGAACAACATTTGTTAGAAACTTGTCTTCGAAAGATAAAAAAATAAAATTAGACCTCCCATACAATATTGTTGAAGAAGTGTAGTAGTGTAGACAATATGGAAGATCCTACTTTTTTCACATTTCGATAAAAAGTTTCTGATAAAAGTTGTTCAGTTTTGTGAGTAGACCACGCTCATTTATGGATGAAATTCTAAAGATGTAAAAAAAGAACTGAATTTTCAAAAAGTTTCGTCGCAGTTTTACGAACTACCGTAACTGCTTTCAGCAGATTTCAGATTTCTAGCAAAAAAATGTTTTATCTACACTTCATACATAATGTTCCTATTACAAATTCGAAAGCAAATGTATAAGCAACTGCTTTACAGCCATTCAGCCTTTAAAAAAAAATGTCGATATCATAAAGTAAAATGTCGATGTCATAAAGTACTTTTTTCTGACTTTATGATATCGACATTTACATACATACATACATACATCACGCCTTTACCCCTCGACATTTAGCAGTAAGATAATAAAAAAAAACAAATGTCACGACACAATCAAAGAATGGGACGACACTTGAAATTATGAGGACTTATTTATTATTAAATCTTTGCTTCAAATCATTTTCCGAATTAAAATTTACCGATTAATGCTTTTTAATTTTAAAAATTGTTCCGTTTTTATGAGCTTCCATTTTAACGTTTAGTTAAAAAGTTACTTATGTATAAAAGTCGTTCAGTTGTTGGTTCAGTAGATATGCTTGCAATCGCCATAGTGAAGTGCGGAGGTATGAATTATTTTTCATAGTTTTTCTTGTAAAGTGTAGATAAAATAGTGTATGCAATTGCAATATAATTAGGCTTTAGAATGCTCGTGTCAAACTATTATCACACTCGGCTGCGCCTCGTGTGATAAACAGACACTCACATCCTAAAGCCTCTTATTATAAGGCAATTGCATAAACTACTATTATCTACACTCATCTCGTAATATTCGTTTTACAGAATCGAAAGTAAGAACGTAATGAACTGCATTAAGAAGTAGGCAGCCTTAAAAAATAATTTCTTTATTAAATAAAAAAAAAATTGTATCGTACGTAATGGAACGTAATGTCTTTCAAAAAAAATGAAACGAATATGCCGCTTTTTAGGGTTTCGTAGTCTACTAGAAACCCTTATAGTTTCGTCATGTCTGTCTGTCTGTCTGTCTGTATGCCGCGCCCTCATATCTTCGTCAGTTTTACAGTTATCAACATGAAATTTGGTGAGAAGATAGATCGTATTGACCCAAATATAGAAATGTTAAGAAAAAAATATTTTAAATATGTTTTGGACCCCCTCCCATACAAGTGAAAGGGGGGCAAAAAAAATTTTTTTCTTCTGTAATATTGAGTAGGGTATCGTTGAATAGGTCTTTTAAAACTAAGGTGAGGTTTCTTTTAAACAAAGTCACTAAAATGTTTCTGTCACGAGATATTTGCTTTTAAAAAGGGCGTTTTTGACCCATAATTTGTTCCAGCTGTAACTTCTAAAGTATAAACGCTAAAAATTTGAAATAAATATGGAATATAGCTTACAATCTGAAAATACAATGAAAACTATAACGGATATTGTACCCTTACAGGTTTCAGAGAAAATTGAGTTTTTCTATTTGCGGTTGGTCATCATACTGCTGCTGCTAACAAACCAGCAACAAAATTAAGTTTGTAATGCTGAAAAACCTGATATTTAAACGTTGACTACGAAACCCTATTTGTGGGCGTGTCTGACACGCTCTTGGCCGGTTTTTATTTCCTGAGCTAACAGTAAGTCAAATAAAAAAAACAGATGTCACCCGGGCGGGACGACACTTGAAATTATGAGGACTTATTTATTATTCAATCTTTGCTTCAAATAATTTTTCGAATTAAAATTTACCGAATTAATTTTAAAAGCTGTTATGTTTTTATGAGCCTCCATTTTAACGTTTAGTTGAAAAGTTACTTATGTACAAAAGTCGTTCAGTTGGTGGTTCAGTAGATAGGCATGCAATCGCCATAGTGGCTTCGCCTCGTGTGATAAACAGACACTCACATCCTAAAGCCTCTCCTTATAAGGCAATTGCATAAACTACTTTTATCACTCCCAATCTGAAGCCTGCTGAAAGCAGTTACGATAGTTCGTGAAACTACGACGATTGGAGCGCGAAGTTGTAGTCTATGTTAATAATGTATGCGAAAAATATTATTATTATTTAACTTATTATTTAAACGATGAAACAAGTTATTTAAACGACTATGAGAGTTCCAAATCCAAAAATTTATTTCGTATTCAGTTATCAAAAGTTTTCTAATTTGTAGAATGGTCCATCTTGTAAATATATTGTACGCTTTAATTACCTTTTTATTGTCTCCGGGCACTGGTCTAGCCGCGATAGTCACGCTAGCGGGATGCGCGCGCTGCGGGGAAGGCAGCTGTGACCCGCCCACCGCCACCTAAATAAGTATTAATGGTATGAGTGTGCCTATTGAGTAAGTAGAATAGCACCAGCCCCTCTCTTCTCGTGGGGGTCGTAAGAGGCGACCAAGGCATAACCCCGACCCAAACAGCCAGGGCCAACCGTATGGTGGCGGTTAATCCACCACAAAAGCATTCCCAAGGAGGGTTGACGTCTGGTAGGCGGCCCGTCGTAAAATTCAGACAAATCCTTTTGCAACACGATTTTGTGTTCAACGAAACGTGTTGCGCCGACCCTAGTAATTGGGATAAGGGCAGGAAAATGATAATTTACTTTTAAAATGGTTGTAGGTATTATAAAAACCGACTGAGGGATAAATGCATCCAGGGAATCAGCTCTGAGTGAACGCGACATCTTACGCTGCGCTCGCCAATCCGCCTATCGAGCGTGGTAAGTATGACGGTAGCCTTTTATGTCAGTGTCCAACAGTGGAATATTATGATATGACTGTTAATATTGTAATGTTAAGGTGAATCATTACGTCATACAAATGAAAATCTGCAATGCAGTCGGGTTATACATGAGTTACAGAGCAAATTTTTGAAAAAACTTCATGTGAAATGATGAGTACATTTGTCGCAAAATTACTTGGGCCTTACCACAAAAAAGATAGACCAGCGTTCAACGCGTGTCTAGCGTTTTTTTTGTATGAAGTTTTATTTTAAACACGCGTTCGACTCGCGTCTAACTTTTTTGTGGTAAGGCCCCTTATGGTTAAAAGATAATATGTATTATCTGCGCAATAAAATTAAACGTATTTTCTCAAACATGCTAGGAAATATGACAATTTCTTTCAAAAACCAATCCAGAAAGTTTGACATTGTCTGTAATTTCTGAACGATTTCTATTTTACACACCTGCAATGGATTCCAATACAACTTTTCTGGCGCGATATCGAAATCGTTCAGAAATTACAAAATAAAAAAAGAATAACTCCAAATCCACATCTTGACTTAGTAATCAGTAAAACAACTTTTTATATCAAATTATTTCCTAGCATTTTTTTGAGAAAAGCTCTATGTAAGCCTCGGGGAAAATGACTTTGCTAGACTCGTATTATTAAAGTCCTCGCCTTCAAACTCTACTCGTCAAACAAAGTCTTATTTTCCGTCCTCTTCAACAACCTACTATTATTGCAGCAGTAGCAATCGGTTTTTACTGATGGTTTAAAAATTCTTTTTAGTGTTTTGCGAAAATGTTATGTACCCACGGGATTCCCCATCAAGTTTTTTATTCAGACTTGTATCTCCTTTACAAACATTAACACTATTGAACTGTTTTGAATTTGTATGGAAAACGGAACGCCTTAATGTAATCTTACCCAGGTACTGCAGGATCTTGATGCAGCGTTTAATGTGAGCGCTTCTAAAGCGGCGCAGAGACCCACTTCTGACGTCGCGCTGAAAGAAAAGTGAAATATAGAAAACATCTACAATGTTACAGGACTTCCAAAGGTCCTATTAAAATCTGAAAATTTCAGCTTAAGGTTGCGTTTGGTACGTGGGAAATATCCTCATTGGATTTGGACTAAAACATTGCCCTATCGGAATTTTAATGCACTCACATTGCCATATTATTCTCACAAATGAAAATAAGAAATAGAAAAAATGTCACGCAGCGATCCCCGGTCACATTTTTTCTATTTCTTTATCTGCGTACCCAATGAATACCTACCGGTTGGAATAGTGTACTACGAAAAAAAAACAATTTACTTTCTAAACGGTCGGTCTATCTCAGCGCTCTGCATAGCGTCGCCGGCGCTAAAAGAGCGCCGTAGTCCCAACTATGCACATAAGGCTGCGCACCTGGCCAGTACTCCGCGCCAACCGTCCGCAAGCAATGGTAGTATAACATAATGCTTACTTTCTGACAGGCCGGTCTATCTCAGCGCTCTGCATCGCATCACCCGCACTAAAAGATAGTCGATTATAATGCAAGAAATAGGTATAATATTTGTGGCAACCATCTTCTTAGTTACCTTGAGTTCCTCTGAGATTCTAGTACATTCCAGTAAACGGCAGTAAGTTGCAAAACCGTCGCTAGGACTGAGTGAGCCATCTTTCTCCCGCGCCGTCTCCATAATTTATGGTAGTATAACATAATGCTTACTTTCTGACAGGCCGGTCTATCTCAGCGCTCTGCATAGCGTCGCCGGCGCTAAAAGAGCGCCGAAGTCCCAACTGTGCACATAGGGCTGCGCAGCCGGCCAGTACGCCGCGCCAACCGTCCCCGGCTCCCATTCCCGATACTGGTAGAGATTCTAGTGGTACGGACATCGGTCTTCTGAAATATGATTAAATATCTAGTTGAAAATGTATGTTTGTGTACGTGAGAAATTCTAACAACTCAGGTTATTAGGTGCGTCCACACCAACCGAGGCTGCTTGCTGCCTCGCTGCCTCGCGAGGCAAGCTAAGTTCGGCCCAATTTGGACACTCGTGCGCAGGCAAGCTAAGTTCGGCCCAATTTGGACACTCGTGCGCAGGCAAGCTAAGTTCGGCCCAATTTGGACGCCTAAATAAATTATAGGCAAACTTTGAGGCGCGTAGATTTTGGCTCGGCCGGCCCGCGCGTGTTCGAGCATGCGTTGCCTCGGGTGAGGCACGTAATTTTATGGTCGTTTGCCTCGCGAGGCAGAGAGGCAGGCTTCTCGCTGGTGTGGACGCGCGTGTTTAGAAATATATAATGTTTATTTCAAATGCTGATTTTTCCTGGGATACATATGAACAATTTTCTGTGTAGGTACATGTAATGAAACAAAGAATGTATTAATTGTTCACGGCAGGCAGGATAAAAACGTGCGAACTTTGGCATCTGTACTGCCGACGCCTCCCCTACTGGGTTACCGCGGCATAATCTCAACCTGCGAAATAGTGCAAGTTTATTTTGGCCACTAATGCGTGACAGGTTTTCTTGTAATGTCCCCAAAGATTTTAATTTAAGTTTGTATTTCAAGTTACCTGAGTGTTTTGCTGTCTGGGTTAGGGCTGGCCACACGGAGATTGGGGTCTGGTCCTTGTCCAGCCTGCAGATAAATAACCATTTATTTTGTAAATTCCAATACCATTAGAGTTATTTTCTATTCAATAAAAAGATTATAAGCGCATGGAAATATAAGTGTTTCAATTGAATTCAATTAAACTTTATTTTGAACAAAGTAATTATCTACAATTATAAAACATTTCATTATTACATGCATTTTTAAGTAATTCAAATTATAAATACATGCATTTTTAACTTAAACTTAACTATCAATAAAGTATACAATACAAATTAAATCAGCCTTTGTTTTCACTTGTCTTACGACAAAGGCCTCCTCCAATCAAATCTTTGGGAAATCTTTGGCAAAGGAAAGCAAAAGAAATGAATATGTGGAAGGATGTAGAGGAGGCCTTCGTCGACATATCCTTCCACATATTGTTCTGAGGCGCGTTCATTTTTGCTCGGCTCGCTCGAGTTCGCCCGAGCACGAGCATGCGTTGCCTCGGGTGAGCCACGTAATTTTTCGGTCGTTTGCCTCGTGAGGCCAAGAGGCAGCGTGCAGCCTCGATTGCTGTGGATGCGCCTAATCAATAACGAAACATGTACCTTGCAAGCAAGCAGTCGAAGCACTTTAGCATCAGACGCGGCTGACGATACGCTAAAGAGAGAGAGGTCTGTGGTGACACTCTCGTGTGAGGGAGAGCGAGCGACGCCGGTACCCATGCTGCCCCCTCCGCCGCCGCCCCCGCGCGCCCCTTCGGGGGTGCACATCTCCACTGAAACAAAATGAAGTCTGGTGTTAGAAGGTGTAAGGATTACCTGCAAATCACCACCCCCTCACTTCCTGTGGGGGTCGTAAGAGGCGACCGAGGGATATACCCGACCCAAACAGCCAGAGCCAACCGTAAGGTGGCGGTTAATCCACCACAAAAGCATTCCCAAGGAGGGTTGACGTCTGGTAGGCGGCTGGTCGTAAAATTCAGCCAAATCCTTTTGCGACATGATTTTGTGTTCAACAAAACGTGTTGCGCTGACCCCAAGTAATTGGGATAAGGGCAGAAAGATGATAACAGTATCTTAAAAAATTTACTGCAAATATTTTGAGGAACATCATTTTCTAAAGAACTGTAGCGATCAACTCACATGCTGCTTTGCTGGATAACTCCTTGCTTGCAGACTGGCCGCCACCGTACTTACTCAAAAGTATTTAGTGATTGACACCATTCTGATCTATCTGTCATTCTTACCGCTCATTTTTATGGAATGTTTCCCGTTTGTTTTGTACTTCATTTTATAATAAATATTTTTTATAGTTTATAAGTTTTCATGCATTTATTGAAGCCTCTACCAGCTACTTATGTTCCCACGGAACATAGGAGGAAATATTTAAAAAAAATGCCATCCTATACAAACTGACCTGGGTGGCCAAAAATGCTGTATAGGTGGACCAATTGTTATTCTTTTTTGAATGTTTCTTGGGGAAAGTTGTTCAGTTTTAAGGACTGATTCGCTCCTTACAATACCTATATGCAATATTTTTACATTGAATTCCTGTCTGACTGTGTCTGATTTCATGTGAAAACCCTGAAAACTTTTAATTGTACTTTCCTACCCATGAAGAATAGGATGCAGTTGTGAATTAGAATATAATTGCCTCTGAATGTGAATCTAATAAAACAATTTTCGAAATTCAAAGGCAATATAATGTATACTTGCGATTGTCGGCGCATGATGAAACTTCGTAGTAGACATAGTTGTAAATAAAACTCTTGTACTCGTTTCACTTATATTGCTGGTTTAACCCAACCAGTTTCACTCACATGAGCATCTTCAGGGGGATTTTTTACAATACAATGTAAAATCACATTATACTATACAATGTAACACTTTTTGGTAGTAAATAAGTATAAAAAACATCGAATTTGAATTTAAATGCATCATCGCTACTAACAACAAAGGCAATAATAAAATTGTGTCGGTAGACCAAACATTAAAATTCCGGTTGCCAACTGCGGATAAATTTCCCCAAAAGTGGGGAAATTTGTAACAAGGTGTACCTAGCTTAGGTAAGTCATTTTTTTAATATAAAACAATTTTTGTTACCTTATTATCATATAAATAAAGTAACTATTTTGAATTAATAAAATGTCATAATAAAATTATGAATGTCAAATATGAAAAAGTAAAAATGTCAAAATAATAATAATTAAAATTAATCGATGTCAAATTAGCCTAGTAATATAAATATTAAATACAATGTCTAATGTCATAGAAAAAATTAAAGTCATTTAAAATACGTCAATAAGGGCGATTTACTCAGTTCTAATTGGTCATTCAGTAGCATGTCATTTGATTTATGTGCCATTTTGTTGATCTCTAGTGCCTCTAAATTGTTTAGTTTACGCCCTTTATCACATAATTGTAGGACTTTAAAATTTGTGTCAGGGTCAAAGTTATGTTTTTCTGTAATAAGGTGTTGGGCGAAAGTGGAATCATCCTTCTTAAGCTTCCAACTTCTTAAATGTTCTTTGACCCTTATTTCAAATGACCTGCCTGTCTGACCGATGTACTTTTACTGCAGTCTTGACATTTTAATTCATACACCCCACCTTTTGTTTAACGGGTTGTACTTGCCCTATGGGCGAGGCATTGTTTTAAGTTAATAGGGTATAATATGCTGGTATTTTTTCCTAAGGAGTTTTCCACACTTATAAGAAATGTTCCCTATGAATGGTACTTTTGCCCATTTTTTATCGGGTTTTGTAGGTTTATCCGTTTTAAACAATAAATTTGAGACTATGGCCTTTTGTTTCCTATTTAAGATCTTATTAATGACGTTTTGGCCGTATCCGTTATTCTTAGCTATAGTTTTAATAGTTGCAAGTTCTTTGTCGAAAACTCTTTTTCATGGGGATTGTTAGGAGCCTGTGTACCATTGAGTGAAAGGCCGCATGTTTATGGGTTACGGGATGTTTGGAGTCTGCATGAATAACTATGTCACTATAGGTGGGCTTTCTAAATATTTTGAATTCGTGTTTATTGTCAGATATTGAGATAGTTAAGTCTAAAAGTTTATTGTATCGCCTCCTATTTCAGTTGTGAATTGTATGTTAGAATTAATTGAATTTATATATGTCAAAAAGTTATTAATCTCGTCTATAGGACCATTCCATAGACAAAGAATATCATCTACGTAACGATACCAGTAAAGGATATTATTTTTGTATTCACTGTGTCTAAGGATGTCTCTTTCAAAGACGTGCATGTATATATCCGCACAAATTGGGGATAGAGGGCTTCCCATAGCGAGACCATTATTTTGTTTGTATATTTTGTTATCAAATGTAAAATAGTTTTGTTCTAAACAAACTGAGATGGTGTGCTCTAGGTCTACAATCTTCTGTGGTTCCAATTTTGACTCCGTAAGTACCTCATTTATGGCGTTCTTACAATCTGGTATTGGGATACTCGGAAACAAGTTTTTTACATCAAAAGATACCAATGTTGCACCCTGTGGTATATTGACATCTTTGATATTGTTTACAAGTTCACTGCTGTTCTTGATAGTGTGTTGTAGTTCCACTTTGACTGCGTTCTTCAGTATAGTGTTAGCTTTCTTTGCTATCCTATAGGCTGGAGCTCCAGTGTAACTAACAACTGGTCTGATTGGGATGTCATCCTTATGCAGTTTGTAATATCCGTGGAGTCTTGGGATGCTTGGGTTCATTGGTTTTAGTACGAAGTCCCTTTCTGTGAATATACTATTGGCCGTTTTGAGGGTCTCATTCACTATTTGTTTGAATTTTGACGTAGGATCCTTCTTCAAAACCTCGTATGAATCTCCTGAGAGGAACTGTTGCACTTTTTCATTATATTCTTCCTGTAAGGCAATAACTACTGTATTTCCTTTATCTGCTTTAGTTAATATTAAATTATTGTTTTTAATCTTTCGTTTGATGCTTTTGATTGTATTCGCTTCGCTGTTTTCTTTGTTGTTTTGGTTTGTTACCTTAATCTCCTTCTTTATTATTTCTGTGCACATATGTTTTACAGCAACCTCTGGTATGGCTATATCCAACTCCACTACCAGGTTATCTAGGTCTTTATTGAATTGGGAGATTTGGTGCGTGTTTTAAGCCTTTTTCTAAAAGGTCTGTTTCGTTCTTCTCAAAAAACACTTCCGTTTTGTTGATGAGCTTGGGGTAAAACTTTGCCTCGATATTACGTTCAGGTTTGTTAATCCTTTCATTAAACTTCTTCAAATTGTCTAGTTTCTTTACGTGATTGTTGTGCATTATTGCTGTTACTTCTTTGGTTTCTAAATATGTGTTGCTCAAAAGCATATCCAATTCAATAGCATGTAATCTTTTTGATAGTTCCATATAAATTACCTTTATGTGGGAAGCTATGTTATCACGTTGGCAATACAATATTTTAATTTCTGACTGCAGTATATTTAATTTTGCTTTTTCTATGACATTTTTTACGTTTTGTTTGCGATTGTTGCTTTTAATGCTGTTCGTTATGTATTTAGGGATGATTTTATTGTGTTTACATTGTGTGCTAAACCACAGATGTTCGTTGGTTTTTTCAAATTTCGTCTTCAATCTCCTGTATTTGACAATATCAAAGATGTCAATATACCACAGGGTGCAACATTGGTATCTTTTGATGTAAAAAACTTGTTTCCGAGTATCCCAATACCAGATTGTAAGAACGCCATAAATGAGGTACTTACGGAGTCAAAATTGGAACCACAGAAGATTGTAGACCTAGAGCACACCATCTCAGTTTGTTTAGAACAAAACTATTTTACATTTGATAACAAAATATACAAACAAAATAATGGTCTCGCTATGGGAAGCCCTCTATCCCCAATTTGTGCGGATATATACATGCACGTCTTTGAAAGAGACATCCTTAGACACAGTGAATACAAAAATAATATCCTTTACTGGTATCGTTACGTAGATGATATTCTTTGTCTATGGAATGGTCCTATAGACGAGATTAATAACTTTTTGACATATATAAATTCAATTAATTCTAACATACAATTCACAACTGAAATAGGAGGCGATACAATAAACTTTTTAGACTTAACTATCTCAATATCTGACAATAAACACGAATTCAAAATATTTAGAAAGCCCACCTATAGTGACATAGTTATTCATGCAGACTCCAAACATCCCGTAACCCATAAACATGCGGCCTTTCACTCAATGGTACACAGGCTCCTAACAATCCCCATGAAAAAAGAGTTTTTCGACAAAGAACTTGCAACTATTAAAACTATAGCTAAGAATAACGGATACGGCCAAAACGTCATTAATAAGATCTTAAATAGGAAACAAAAGGCCATAGTCTCAAATTTATTGTTTAAAACGGATAAACCTACAAAACCCGATAAAAAATGGGCAAAAGTACCATTCATAGGGAACATTTCTTATAAGTGTGGAAAACTCCTTAGGGAAAAAATACCAGCATATTATACCCCTATTAACTTAAAACAATGCCTCGCCCATAGGGCAAGTACAACCCCGTTAAACAAAAGGAGTGGGGTGTATGAATTAAAATGTCAAGACTGCAGTAAAAAGTACATCGCTCAGACAGGCAGGTCATTTGAAATAAGGGTCAAAGAACATTTAAGAAGTTGGAAGCTTAAGAAGGATGATTCCACTTTCGCCCAACACCTTATTACAGAAAAACATAACTTTGACCCTGACACAAATTTTAAAGTCCTACAATTATGTGATAAAGGGCGTAAACTAAACAATTTAGAGGCACTAGAGATCAACAAAATGGCACATAAATCAAATGACATGCTACTGAATGACCAATTAGAACTGAGTAAATCGCCCTTATTGACGTATTTTAAATGACTTTAATTTTTTCTATGACATTAGACATTGTATTTAATATTTATATTACTAGGCTAATTTGACATCGATTAATTTTAATTATTATTATTTTGACATTTTTACTTTTTCATATTTGACATTCATAATTTTATTATGACATTTTATTAATTCAAAATAGTTACTTTATTTATATGATAATAAGGTAACAAAAATTGTTTTATATTAAAAAAATGACTTACCTAAGCTAGGTACACCTTGTTACAAATTTCCCCACTTTTGGGGAAATTTATCCGCAGTTGGCAACCGGAATTTTAATGTTTGGTCTACCGACACAATTTTATTATTGCCTTTGTTGTTAGTAGCGATGATGCATTTAAATTCAAATTCGATGTTTTTTATACTTATTTACTACCAAAAAGTGTTACATTGTATAGTATAATGTGATTTTACATTGTATTGTAAAAAATCCCCCTGAAGATGCTCATGTGAGTGAAACTGGTTGGGTTAAACCAGCAATATAAGTGAAACGAGTACAAGAGTTTTATTTACAACTATGTCTTCAAAGGCAATAATTATGTTTTCAATTTTTATATCATTGAATAGAGTCCTGGGTTAGCATGCATTTCGTTAGCTTATTCTAAAATGATTTTGTTTGATTTTATTTTGCTGTAAAGTGCAAGCTTACACTCCCAGCCCAGTGTAGAACTGTGTAGGTAGGTATTTACCTACTACGTAATATAAACAAGGGAGGTGACACTCATGCCTTCGAGAAAATCATTTGATACGTAGACAAAAGTAAAATATTATAAGTTTTTGCGAATTCTTTTTTGCATGTATTCGCAATCGACAAGCATGAATATTAGCGATGTAAACAAAATATTGTTACCGTTTATTGTGGGATCCACGATGAATAATCACGTTTACACGTAATAAGAAAAGTTCCTCAGCTATCTAATTTTATAAAATAGTCGTACATTAATTTTTTACAGCGGAATAAATCACAATAAATAAATTTTATATCATGAAAATTTTGTTTGACAGCCGTGCAGTGCCATGGTATAATAAGGTGCAATTTTTTTCAGACAGAAGCTGTTCTAAAAAGTTGATAAAAGTTTTGCTACTCGATAATAGATGGCGCTGTAAATAAATAAAGGCTATCTCACACCAATGCGTCTGTTTCAGGACGCGCGCTAGGTTGCGATGCTCGGTTGTCGTATGGACAAGTCCGCGTACGAAGTTCACTTTACTCCAGCTGTGGTGCAGCTATTAAGTGGGTACAATAAGTGGGTGAACTTCGCATTGCAGATATGCGCAGATAATCCGCATCTTGCAGGGCACGCAATCCATGCATACGCTTTTGATGTGATATAACCTTTGAAATTTCGAGAGATCTATTATCTAGTAGAAGAAATAATATCAAAAACCTCCCATGCACATATAAACAGTTCGGATAAGATTAGGGTTTGCAGCACTAAAACAAATGTCAAACAAAATATATAAAGTACTCTATGATGTCAAATGAAATGAAATTGTAGAGCAAGGTAGAGTGTAAGAAAACATTTCCTAATTTTCCGATTTTACCAAGTTTTCTGTACGAAAAGTGAATGTTGAAATATAGAAATGTCTACTACAAAGCAAAAGGGGCCTATTATAGATCCGGCACTATGCCGCTGTTGCCGCAATATCAAGAAATGCCGTCTCATAAACGCAGAATATGAATGGTCAGGAACTAAAGAAATTTACACGGAAATGTTTATGGACTGTTTTGGCTTGTTGGTAAGTGTTTACTTTATATTTGTATGAAAAATAACTCGGATGCGTCAGTGCTAAATCTTTCTTCGTACTACGCAAAGAACTCAGCACATCATTAGAAAATAATTATTATTAGATGAAAGCTCTACTTACCTATTGCATAAAACATACCTACAATATTCACCAGAAAAAGGGGTACATTATTATTATTATTATGTTTATTATTATGTTTTATCAGGCAGGCAGTTGCAACAACTGATGGAGCCTGTATCCCACTGTCCATAGATCACTTAGTCTCTTTAGATTTTATATTTTTTAAGTGTTTATCTAGTTTGTTTTTAAACATGTTTGTGTTCTGTGCCGATATGACGTCTTGAGGCAATTTGTTCCAGTTTGCGACGACTCTATTAGCAAGAAAGTTTTTGTGCGGATTGTTGTGAGAGAAACGAGTTTTTAACTTTAGACTGTGCCCTCGCAGACGGGTGTTTTGGTCATGATTGAAAAAGGCATCAAAATCTTTGAGGTCGTAGTGCCCGTGTAGGATTTTGTAGGTCTCTATCAGATCTCCGCGCTCTCTTCTGGCTTGTAGAGTACTAAGTTTCAGCGACTCCAAACGCTGTTCATAAGTTAGGTTCTTCAACTGCCTGGGTACTTTAGTGAAGCTGCGCTGTACCTTTTCTATTAAGTCTATGTCCTTAACAAAGTATGGACTCCACACTTGAAATGCATACTCTAAAATTGGTCTGATATATGTTTTTAGAATTTTTAATATCATGTCTGGCGTTAGTATTCCAAATGCTTTTCGTATCAGGTATATGAAACTCTTAGCTTTCTTGGATATAGTTGTGATATGTTCCTCCCACTTTAGGTTTTCTGTTATGGATACTCCTAAATCAATTTGTGTCTTCTTTTCTTTAAGCTGGACACCGTTCAGTTCGTATGGAAAACGAGGGTTTTGAGTTCCTATGTGAAGGACAGTGCATTTTTCTGCGTTAAGGTTTATAAGCCATTCCTTGGACCAGTTCGCAATGGTGTCTAAGTCTGATTGTAGCTTGGCGTAATCCACAAGTGGGTTAGCAAATATTTTAGTATCATCCGCAAATATGCTGACATTGCACTTCATGGCTCCTGGTAAGTCGAAGGTGTAGATAATGTACAGAACAGGGCCGAGAACGGAACCCTGGGGTACTCCACTGTCTATTTTTCGCTGACAGGATAATGTGTCACCCACTCTCACGCGAAAGGTTCTTTCACGCAGGAACGCCTCAATCCACTGCAGCAGTTTACCTCGTATGCCAATGTGATTTAGTTTCATAAGCAGTCTTGTTGTTGGCACTTTGTCAAACGCTTTTTCATAGTCGAGGTAAACTACATCAACTGGTTCTCTATTATTAAATTTTGAAGTCCAAGAAGATAGGCACGACAGCAAGTTTGAGACCGTGGAGCGATGGGGGCAAAAACCATGCTGCTGGTCACTGATAATTTCATGTTCAGCTAGGAAGTGTCTTATGTGGCCAACTATAATCTTTTCCATCGCTTTGCATATAACACTAGTCAAGCTTATGGGTCTGTAGTTTGACGGCTCCATCTTATTGCCTTTTTTAAATATTGGTGTCACAATCGCTGTTCTCCACATTTCAGGTAGTGTTCCAGTATCGTAGGATGCCTGCATGATAGTAGCTAATGAGTCTGTTAGGTCACATTTCTGCAGCAATTGCACAGGAATTTCATCAGGTCCTGAAGCAGCATCTGGTTTCATGCTTTTAATTGCTCTTTGGATTTTGTCCTTTGTGAAATTTATATCAGTAATGCTGTCCTCAATTCGAAGATTCCCATTCAAAACTGGCAACTCACCCATTGGTTCTTTTTGAAATACACTTTCGAATTGATCTGCAAAAGCTTCTGATATGTCGGAGGGTTGAGTAAGAATCTGTCCTTGTTTGTTTCGCAACACTGTTGGTATGCTCACTTTCGATGTTATCTGTTGTCTAATATAGGAATGGAATTTTTTCGGTCCAGCATGAAGAAGATCCTTTTCATATTTTAAGCGGTTGTTTCTTCGCTGGTTTGTAAGTTTATTATTTATTTTTCTGTACTCTTTATAAATTTCGTCAAGTCCGGTTATTAAATACCTGTTCCAAAGTACAAGCTTTTGATTTATCAAATTTTGTGTTTCTTGGGATATCCATGGTTTGTTCAGTGGATTTGTAATTATTTTTGTCTGTGGTACATGAAGATTGATTGCGTGTTTAAGTACTGTGAGAAGAGTATCAAATTGCGTTTCCACACAATTCAAACCCTGAATGGTCTGAGGTAGTGAATTATTAATTACCAAATTAATTTTGTCATAATCAGCTTTGTTGAAATTTCGCCTTAGTTTTGCTTGATTTTTGCTTTGCATTTCCAGTTGAATTGTCGAAATTAGACAAATGTGGTCGCTCTTGCCTATTGCAGCTTCATAGTTTACTTCTGCTATAAGTGACTCATCGTTAGTAAAAATCAAGTCGAGAAATGAAGGTTGGTTGCCTTGCCGGAATCTAGTCTCCTTGTCAACTAACTGTTCCAAATTATTTTCTTTGTACCAATCAACAAAGTTGGTTTCGTTTGCGTTTAGATACGTACAGTTTCGAAGTGGCCACTTAACACCTCGGTAGTTGAAATCTCCAAAAACTACAATGGATTCGGATTCTGAAGCTGAGTCAATCTGGTTGAATAACTGGTTGTCTTGGTCTACAGTAGAATCATGGCTTCTGTATATTCCACAGAGAAGAAACTTTTTATCACCAATTTGAATGTCTAGCCATAGTTTTTCATTGGCTTCATGTTTATTATTTAAATTTTTATTTAGTTTTGCCGTTGTCTTATTTGAGTTTGTGACATACACCACTACACCACCACTTCGTTTGCCAAGCCGGTCATCTCTGAATACATCATAGCCCTGTAGCCTTATCATTGAATCTGGTATTTCTGGCTTCAGCCATGTTTCTGATAATATTATTATAGTTGGATTTAGTGTGTTTACTCTGGCAGTAAGAAGATCAAGCTTCGATGTCAGCGACTGAATATTCGTATATAGAATTTTTATTTCACAGATTCCCGGTTGTGTGTTATTTTGTATTGTTTTAGTTGGTAAGGTGGTGGTGGGATTTTGTTTGCTGGTGCTTAGTTTTTTGGGCTTTGGGCTGCAGTTTGTACATTCACTATCGATGGATGGCCACGAATGTACCTTATAGTGAGGCCTGTCTCTCCATTATTAGTGCGCTTCTGGAGTTCTTCACGAAGATGGTTTATGTACTCACGCTGCATGGGTGTCTGGTCAGATGTGACTGAAGATGGCTTACTCAGTTTTTTTCTGTTCTTTAGTACTTCAAGTGCATCACTTTTAGATTTCAGTACCACTTTCAGAGGTCGCTTGGTACCTGGCTTAGGAGCTCCCAGGCGGAAAGTTTTGATTCCAGTACAGTTCACTTTATTTGAAATTTTTGTAATTAATTCTTCACAAGCTTTTCTATCATCTTCTTTCCTGACATCTGCTTCATTGCTTGCTGATTCCGATAAGTCATAGATAATGATGTTCGTAGATCTATTTTTTCTCTCCATCATCTCCTGGATTGCTGATTCGGTAGCTAACATGCTTTGACGAACACGTAACTGCTTGACTTCTTCAGTGAGTTCATTTAACTTTTTCATTATCATGGGCAGTTGGGTCATAGCGTTTTTGCAGTCCAGGCACAGAAAGCTTATGATGCGAGGCACAGTTTTTAACTCGAATACACGAATTTCAGTTGGGGATAATCCATGACAGTCTCCACACAGTAATTTCTTACAACAGTCGCAATTCACTGATATAATGCCTTTTTTAGTACTAGCACTCGCATCTTTGTTGCATTTAGAGCATTTGGAGTTGTTTGGAGTTTTGGGAGTCATTTTTGAATGTTTGTTTATGATTTTGGCTAATTTGCACTTTTAGCAGTAATTATTGTTTAATTATGGCAACACTGATCAGTTAAATGTCAATTATTTATAAAATTAATTTGGGGGTAGGCAAATATTATTTGGTTCTTAATGGAATTTTTGGATATATTTTTCACTGTTTTTGCACTAATTAGGACGATTTATGTCCTAATAACACTTCCACAATTGCTTTGCACATTAATCTGCACTTTGACACTAATTTCACTACTGATAGAACTATTTTTCTCAAGATATCAAATTGTTATTAGGAGCGTAGTTTCGCCTTGACCGCGACTTTGACAGAACTCATTTATTAGTTTATCAAGAGGTAAGCATCATTCCCAAATTTTATGTGTCTGTTGATGACAATTTTAGTGCCTGTGTATACACTGTATAGTCTTGAAAATATTTTTATTGTGTTTTCTGTTTCTGCCTTAAATTGCACTCAGAACTGACTGATCCTCGCATATCTTCAATATACAGAACTAATGTAATGATAGAAACTATAGCTTAAGGTAATAAAAATACATGTCATTACATTACAGTTTAACTTAGGCCCGCTAGTTGTAAAACTCTGACCTGGTGTCTACCCGGTTTTTCGAAAGTACAGGCTACAATTCTACAGACGAAATTCGATGTACATTGCGTAGCTTGTTAAATAATGGGATAATAATGGCTAACAGACTACGCAATGTACATCGAATTTCACGTGTAGAATTGTAGCTTGTAGTTTCGATGCATAGGCCACAGGTTGTTGGATGACTCAGTGTTCCACATGAAGAGAGAAAGAACTTAGGAGTCACATGTAAAACACTTGCACCACCAAAATTAGTAGGTGCATCAACATTGATTTATTACTATAATAGTTACGGGGATATCCAAGTGTTTCTTGTTTCCTAACTTTTCATACTCTCCTGTTTTCTTCCCGAGTATTGCATGTATAGCTAATATTATTTTTTACTACTTAAGGCCTTCTATAGGCTTGCCTTTATTTTTTTATTGACTCATAATAATTATTATTATGAAATTGCAAATAAAACTTTAAGTATTTGTGTTTTTTAAATGGAAAGAAAGCTTTGTTCATTTTCTATGGAAAAAGAAAATTGCCAATATTTTCTTCTTGTAATTATTTCTGAAAAAATTAAATAATAGGGGTAAAAGTAGGGCTTAAAATACATTGATGTTTGCCTTTATTTTTCTATTTTGTCATAATAATAATTATGAAATGAAAAGAAAGCTTTTTTCATTTTCTATTAAAAAAGATAATTGATCATATTTTCTTCCTGCAATAAAATTGTATTTGAAAGAAATAAATATAATTTAATAACACATTCATTATTTGGAATTATAACGGAGGAGATGTTTGTATGAAAAGTTGCTCTATATGCATTTATTGGAGAGAAAAAAAAAACAGAAGTATATTTGTATGAACTTTTTGGGATTGCTCTTAACCCTAGGTTAGTCGCGCCAAAAAAACTACGCGATCGGTCGCGTGGGGTCTTTGTGAACCCCAAAGTTTAGATGTCACCAAATAATAAAATTTGGCAAATTGTTTGTTATTTAATAGTACTAAATATGATCTGAACAGAATAACCAATAGTTGACGAGAAAAACAACATATTTTTTAATAAAATATTACGAATTTGCCAGATGGTAGATAATTAACGTGATTTGAAGCCCAAATTTAAAAATACCCTGAATATTTTAGTACTATTAAATAACAAACAATTTGCCAAATTTTATTATTTGGTGACATCTAAACTTTGGGGTTCACAAAGACCCCACGCGACCGATCGCGTAGTTTTTTTGGCGCGACTAACCTAGGGTTAAGAGCAATCCCAAAAAGTTCATACAAATATACTTCTGTTTTTTTTTCTCTCCAATAAATGCATATAGAGCAACTTTTCATACAAACATCTCCTCCGTTATAATTCCAAATAATGAATGTGTTATTAAATTATATTTATTTCTTTCAAATACAATTTTATTGCAGGAAGAAAATATGATCAATTATCTTTTTCCATAGAAAATGAAAAAAGCTTTCTTTTCATTTCATAATTATTATTATGACAAAATAGAAAAATAAAGGCAAACATCAATGTATTTTAAGCCCTACTTTTACCCCTATTATTTAATTTTTTCAGAAATAATTACAAGAAGAAAATATTGGCAATTTTCTTTTTCCATAGAAAATGAACAAAGCTTTCTTTCCATTTAAAAAATTTCTGTTTTTGTTTTCTGCTTTTCACCAATAAAACTAACGAAAAATAATATTTTGTAAAAATATGTATGAAAAGTTTATTAAAACTTCTAGTCGCGTGGGGTCTTTAAAAGCCTTTTTACTAAAACGACGCCCATATATCGTAAACGCGTGAACGGATATTGATGAAATATAATTTTATACCAATCTACATGCTATTCAGGAAGGTACACAAAGTTTCAAGCTACTCAGATAATAAAAAATTATAAGAAAAAAACGCATTTGTCCATTCGAAAGGCTTTTAAAGACCCCACGCGACCAATCTAGGGTTAAGACATTCTAAACAATTTCTTCACTGTTAATTCTTAATATTGGTGTCTAAATAAATTCTAGCTATGCAACCTAGATGGCGACAAAGAGGAGCTCGGTATATGTGCGACTTGCGTGGTGCGGTTGCGGGATGCGGTCGCTTTCCGGACGCAGGTGCTGCGGTGTGAACAGGCCTTTCTTGATGCCAAACTTGAGAGTAAGAACTTAACCTACTTGAGAGTAAGAAATTAACCAACTTGAGAGTAAGAATTTATCCAACTTGAGAGTAAGATCTTAACCAAACTTGAGAGTAGGAGCTTAACAAGACTTGAGAGTAAGAAATTAACCAACTTGAGAGTTAGAACTTAACAAAACTTGAGAGTAAGAACTTAACCAACTTAAGAGTAAGAACTTAACCAAACTTGTGAGTAAGAACTTAACCAAACTTGAGAGTAAGAACTTAACTAATTTAACCATTGAGTACAATTGACGTGTATTCCTGTTATTCCCAGTACGTTTATCCTTGTCACGGGGACAACAAGACATAATTGATTTTACTTCCCATTGTCCCCGAAATGAGGATAGGACCAAAGGGAAAATCGCGTTTCCGTGTAATTTTCGCCTTCAAAGAAAGATTTGGCAGGGTGGGGTAATTCGTGGCGCGGTAAGACATTGCCTCACCCTGTCCCACCTTGCCCCACCCTTATCATCATATTTTTTCTTGTTTCTATTATGTTCTTGCCGTGTGGTGCCGGCTTATTCATATTCATATTCCTTTTATTTCGTTACAATAATTTTTACAGTCTTATTTTATAAAAATATTCATGAAATTAGATTAATGTAACTGTTGAGTTGCTACATTGACACTGGCAACATTGTCTCTAGTCTATTGCCTTTCTGTATTGAAAAATGGTGGATTTCGTTGTGTATGAAATGGTGTGTTGAGAAAATAAAATAATATGTGCAAAGCCGCAGTTTTAATCCACTAATTCAACATGGTAGCCGAGCGCTAAATAATTTACGAAATAAAATAGCAAAATATTAATGAAAATAATTATGGTAAAAAGTGATTGTGAAAAATAACAAGAAAATAAATGAAAAACGATGGCGTCAAAAAATGAAATAAATATGCAAATTTTCGATGGGGCTGAATATAGCCATTGGAAGATACGAATGCTAAAATACCTACAGTATAAAGGATGCAAAGAAGTAGTTACGCGTAAAAAGAAGTCTACTGATGAGGACGCAAAATGGGATGAACAGGACATCCAAGCAACGAACTATATTTATAGTGCAATCACTAATAGGCAGTTGGAGTACGTATGTGAGTTGGAGACTGCATACGACATCATGCAAAAGTTTGACTAGATGTACTTGAAAACATCAACAGCCCTGCAAATCGTAAGTAGGCACAACTTGGAGAGCATAAAGCTAGTAAACTACTTGAACTTGACCCAATTCTTTGACGATTTTGAGAAGGCAGTAAACGATCTAAAACAGGCAGGAGCGACCGTATCCGAAAGTGAAAAACTGAATTACATGTTGAGGGCGCTCCCCGAGAAATATGCATATATTGGTGATTTGATTGACATTTTAAGCGAGAGTGAACGAACTGTAGACTATTTAAAGAGTAAAATCCAAGTGAAATGGGCAGAAAATTTAAACACGAATGAGAGTGCAAATGCAAATGTCTTCAAGGCAGACAGGCCTATAAACAAGTGCTATGGTTGTGGTAAGCCGGAGCACATCCAAAGAAACTGCCGTTCCGGAAATAATATGTACCGAGGACGGGGGTTTAATACGAACTATAGAGGACGAGGATCCTATTATACAAGGAACTCAACTAGAGGACGAGAAATTAATACAGGACGTGGAAGAAGCACAGGTCTAGCAAACAGCTTCCATACGAGTATCGCTAATAATATATACACTAGTGAAAGTGAAAAAGAAATGACAAAGAGAGGACAAATTGATTGGTTGCTTGACAGTGGATGTACAGACCACATTGTTAATACAGATGAGTACTATGAAAGCTGCATATTATTAAAGAATCCCGTAAAAGTAAAAGTAGGTGATGGGGCAATTCTAGAAGCAACAAAAGTTGGTACTATCAACACATATTTCCCTGTATATGGAGAAAAGTCAGAAGTGCTACTGAAAAATGTATTTTACGTTAAAGAGATGAGAGCAAATCTATTGAGCTATTCAAAAATCACAGACAAGAATGAAATTTATTCAAGAGGGAGATTGTCAGAGATTTACAACCCTAATGGAGATATCATAGCTGTTGCAGTTAAAGATGAAAGACTATACAAAATGAAAAGCTATGTAGACCAAGAGAATGTGCAAGCAAATTATAACAAAATTGATATGACGTTAAAGGAAAAACTACACAGAACATTAGGACATATAAATTTTAACAACTTACAACTCATGTGCAGAAATGAGTTACTGGAAGGATTACCTAAAGAGGTTGAGACAGAATACCTGAAGTGTGCCATATGTATTGAAAACAAAATGCACAACTTACCGTTTCAAAATAATAGAACAAGAGCCAAAGATATATTGGAAATTGTGCACACGGATTTAAATGGGCCACATCAAACAGCAGGTCATTCTGGTGAAAGATATTTCTTGACATTTATTGATGATTACAGCAAGTTGGTAAAAGTCTGCTGCATAAGGTCAAAAGACGAAGTTTACGACTGTTTTATACAATATGTGAATGAGGTACAAAATCTCACTGGAAAAATGATAAAGAGGCTGCGATGTGACAATGGGAAGGAGTATATAAATAATAGAGTGTTTCAATTTGCAAGAGAAAAAGGAATTATAATCGAACCGTGTCCACCCTATGTACACGAGTTAAACGGAACTGCTGAAAGGTATAACCGCTCATTGATGGATATGGGCAGATGTTTGTTGGCCGAAGCAAAAGTTGACAGAAGATTTTGGCCAGAAGCGATTAAAACAGCGGCATATCTAAGAAACCGCACATTGACTAACACCATAGAGAGGAAAACACCATACGAAATATTCTTTGGAAAGAAGCCATCAGTAAAGAATTTGAAAATGTATGGCAGCAAGGTATTTGTAAGGGTACCAGAGGTACGGCGAAGATCTAAATGGGACAAAAAAGCTGAACTAGGAATTCTACTAGGATATACGGAGACTGGTTACAGAGTATTAATAAACAACAAGATTATTGTTGCAAGACACTGCGATTTTATAGAAGAAGGCCAAAATATATGCGGATTTGATGATGAAAAACAAGAAACAAATACAGATGAAAGGAATGAGAAAGAAAGCGAACACAAAGAGTCTGACAGTAGTAGAGGAGATGAAAGAGGAAATGAAAGAGTAAATGAAAATGTAGATGTAACCAGAAATGAGAAGCAAAAGGATATGACAAATAAAATAGTAACCGAAAGTACAAGAGAAGCAAATAGTGACAATGAGATAAAAGATGGTGATGGAAATATGACGGAAAAGAGGTCAAAAAGGCAAACTAAACCTCCACGACGTTTCGATGATGAATATGGGTATTATTGTATTACTGTTAATGTGTGTGATGCTTTAGTTCCAGAAAATTTTCAGGAGGCGACTACTTGTGATGAGTCGGACAAATGGAAGGAAGCAATGGATAGTGAAATAAACAGCATAATAAAAAATAAGACATGGACACTGGTGGAAAGACCGTCCCAGGACAAAGACGTAATTGATGTTAAGTGGATTTACAAAAAGAAAAGTGAGAATAAATATAAAGCCAGGTTAGTTGTTAGAGGTTTTCAACAAACCGATTGCATTGATGATACCTATTCACCAGTAGCTAAAATGCCTACTCTTAAATTGTTATTGTCCTATTGTTGTCAAAATTCCTTTAACATTCATCAGATGGACGTAGAAACCGCTTTTCTAAATGGTAAAGTTCTATCAGAAGTTTATGTGAAACAGCCACTAGGCTATGAAGATGGTACAGATAGAGTATATAGGTTAAACAAAGCTTTGTATGGGCTAAAGGAAAGTCCCAGAGCATGGTATGAATGTTTTAATGATGTAATGAAAACTATAGGGTTTTATAGAAGCAAATATGACTATTGTCTATATGTCAAAAGAGAAAAGGGTATCACTGTGTACGTTCTAGTATTTGTTGACGATTTACTAATTTGTTGCAAAAACGAAGAGGTCATTGCTGACGTTAAAAGGAAATTATGCGAGGCATTTATAATGAAAGATATGGGCATAATTAACACATACTTAGGTATCGAAATAAACTATAATTATGGAGAAGAAAATGTTCTAACTTTAAGTCAGGAGAAGTACATTGAGTCTTTAGCCAAACGGTACAAGATTGAGAATAGCAAACTATACAAGACACCTATGGAAATAAATCTAAAATTGACACAAGCGGCACAGTCAGATGTAAGAGAAGATATAAAGTACAGAAACTTGATAGGAGCACTTTTGTACATTAGTTCTGGTACTAGACCGGATATAGCGTACAGTGTAAACTATTTAAGCAGATTTCAAAACTGTTATGATGAGACACATTTTAAATATGCTTTGCGAGTTCTAAAGTATTTGTATTCGACAAAAGATGTTAAGTTAACATATTATAAGAATAATTGTGGTGTAATGGACTGTTTCGTTGATGCTGACTGGGCAGGTGATGCTATAGATAGAAAGTCTACTACAGGTTTTGCTATTAGATTCTTTGGCAATGTTATTTATTGGAAGTCAAAGAAACAGAACAGTGTAACTAAGTCTTCTACATTTGCTGAATATATAGCTTTGTCAGAAGCTGTAACAGAAATAATTTTCTTACTTTGCTTACTAGAGGATGCATTTGATATCGTTTGTAAGCCAGTTAAGGTGTACGAAGATAACTCAGGTGCTATAGCTATTGCTAAGTATGGTAACTTTACAAAGAACTCTAAACATATTGAGGTTCACTATCATTACGTTCACGAGAATACTGTACAAGGAAATGTTGAAATTGTAAAGATAGAGTCAGAAAATAATTTGGCAGACATATTCACTAAAGGGCTAGGAAATATAAAATTCTTTAAGTTCAGAGATATGTTAAGTTTGAAGTAATAAAATAAAACGAGATGTAATGTTATAAGAGTTTATTAGAGTTTGTTATTAGAGACTGTCAGTAAAGACTGTTATGTGTATATTTTTACTAGACTGATTTTGATGATGTTTGTAATGTTATGTTGCAGTGTTAATGTAAGGAGGCGTGTTGAGTTACTACATTGACATTGGCAACATTGTCTCTAGTCTATTGCCTTTCTGTATTGAAAAATGGTGGATTTCGTTGTGTATGAAATGGTGTGTTGAGAAAATAAAATAATATGTGCAAAGCCGCAGTTTTAATCCACTAATTCAACAGTAACATGTCAATAGTAAAAATAATAATAAAGTAAAATTAGTCAGATACAATTCCTAACAATCAAAGGTACTGTAAGTACTAAAATTAAATGAAATAAATATAAAATTATACTAATGGATTTGAGAGTTGATGTGTGTTGCAATTATAGGCGACAGGCTGACAACCTGTCACTATGGTGGTACACGGTCTTCTAAAATTCTAAATGACCCTTGAACTTTTGTCAGCCGTGGTGTAAATGGCCGTGTTTACAGCTGCTTACGATTTGCCTACCCCGCAAGGGATATATGTATATATGTATGTCAATTATGTTCCATGTTTATTTCGACAGCCTGACCCATTAAAATATATAGGCGCGTTAAAAACACAAAAACACCAGGTTTCGCCGGGTCTTTGTCGTCGCAGTGTCCCACACGACAGAATGTGACTCAATACCGCAGTGTACACTATTTTTTAATTTAGTATTGATCCATGTCCCTATAATTTCCAGAGAAGATGGAGTTGGAAGTAGTGGTGAAGGCGGAGCCTTGCGGTAGCGACGGCGGCGGCGATGGCGGCGACGACGGGATGGGTGACCGCGATGACGTCACAGACTTCGCTGAACCACTCACAGGTAAACTGTTTTAACACGTCTTATATCGCAAAGAATCAAGGTAGCAAGACAACAACTTGAAATTATGTTGTAAAAGGATTTGGCTTATTTTTGCGACGTCAAGCATCATTGGAAATGCTATCGTAGGTGGTATTACCGCCACCATACCATGGTCGACAGATATTTTAGCTAAGATCAAAAACTCTACATCGCCTTTTACGAAACACCCTGATTAGAATAGGGTTCGTAGAATTCTTAGCCGCTACTACTTATCATAATCATTGACTTATACCAAAACTTAAAAATATGTCTGAAATTGACAGTGGCCTATGCAACGAATCTACAACTACAATTCTACAGGCAAAAAAGTGGCAACATCGCGCCAAAATTAACAATTAAATGGCAACACTTATGAAAATTACAATTACAGGCGTTTTTCAAAGCTACCAGTCCACAATTCTACAAGTTACAGGCACAGGCACAGGCACCTGTAGCTTACCATCGACAAACCATAGTGTAGATTTTGCTTTTAAAAACACAATCGAGCAAGTTTTTACAGGTGTTTTTCTAAAGAATTGTAAACTACAATTATAAAAACACTACACTTGTGAACAATTTTACAGGTCATCTGACCTAGGTAATTATCTAACAAGTGTAAGATTTCTGCTTATACATCTATCCAAGAGGTCAAAGATTGCTTAAAATAAGTTTCTTGTCTAATTATTGTTCTTGAATTGAATAAATAAAACAAAATAACGTCTTCAATTGCAAATTTTTAGTTCACTTTTGGTAGAGGTTTTAAAAATTAATTCTAGAGTATTTATAGAATCAAAACATCATAGAAGGCGTTTCTTTTTCTTCTTGAACGGCGCAAAAGCAACCTTGCTTGGCTTCATTTCAAACCGATTTTAAAAAAAGGAGGTTCTTTATTTGTTCTAGAGTTCTTTTACTCAATGTTAAAGTCGGTTCTAAAGGTTTTTAAACTTCAATATCATGTTAATTAGGAATAATTCGCTTAATTGTAAGCTATATCAAAAGATTTCTTTTTCATCGAAATAAACATATCAGTTTAATATTTCGTTTATTTTGTTAATATTTTCAGAAACTTTCGCATTTACACAGATCACTATCACATTATCATTGAATTTGAGTGAATGAATTGAATGAATCGATAGTGTTGTACTTCAACTTGTTAAGTTTACCTGTAATCGAGATTTTGGTGTAGCAATGTGTGAGTGTGACAATGGTAGCTTTACAAGTGTCTTCGTAAAACGCCTGTAGCCTGTAAATTGTAACTACAAGTGTGCTACAGGCAGATTTTCACCTGTAATTGTAGGATTGTAATTGTACTTTCGTAACACAGGGCCCTGTTCGTATTTCACATATTTTACTACGAACTTTCGATTTTTATTGCAGAACCGGCGCCAAAGTCGGAAACGGAACCGGAAGTGGAACACAAACCGGAAATAGCTGGCAAGACCCGTTCCGCCGCGGAACGCACGCGCAGCAAAGTGAAACTCAAGCGGAAAGGGAAGAGGGTGCTCGTCGAGCGGGTGCACGAACTTGCCACGAAACTAGACAATATGCTGGAACAAGGTCAGTTTAACCGACATATGTAATATGCCTGTGAAACATCGTTCCATCGCTCTACCAACTAAGCTTCCGCGGCTCATACAAAGCGTGCGAAAGTAAGCAATTGTATCTTGACCACTAACCCGAAACCAATTAGTAGCTGGGAATTAATTGCAAAACTATCCGGGTAGTTTGAGCCCTGTCGCCTGTTAGTGGCCAAAATACACTTGCTTAATTTCGAAGGCTGAGATTGAGCCGCGATAAGGTAGTAGAGACGTCGCCAGTACAGACGGCGAAAGTTGCAGGTTCAAATCCTGCTTGCGGCGGAAAAATTTCCAGGTTTACCAAAAATATCCATCTTTTGGTGCCACGTTTCGGCATCCCTAAAAGTTTTATTCGAAATATGTTCAATTAATAACTTAATTTATAACTTACATTTTCTCTTTTCAGAAACGAAACCGTCAAAGAAACCTAAACAACAGAAAATAGTGAAAACCGAACCGGACCAACAAGACATGTTATATAGTAACGCCGTACTTATGTGCATAAACTCATACGTCTGTCCATTCCAGAACAGAATATCCAACTATTACTGCTTCTACTGCAAAGATCAATTCACCAATCCTGTTGAATTACGAGAACATACATTAACACATGACCCTAAGAAAGATTTCGAAGCCATGATGGAAAATAAAAAGATCCCAAAAATCGATATCACGAGAATCGATTGTCGGTTATGTGACGAGAAAATTGACAACTTAGAAAGTTTGAAAAGTCATCTATGTAGCGCACACAATTTAGTGATATATCCAGTTCAAAATGAATTTCTAACTTTCAAACTATCTTTAGACAAAGTCGAGTGTACTGAATGTGGAATCACGTTCCCATATTTCGACGCATTAAAAAAACACATGATAGATCATTTCGGAACATTCATATGCGACCAATGTGGAGCGTGCTTCTTAGAACAAAATTCGCTAAGAACTCATATAAAATCCCACAGTCGAGTCGAATCGTTTTTCCCTTGCGAAATATGCGGGAAGAATCTAAAATCTAAATACAGTAGATACCTACATATAGCGACAGTGCATGAGAAAAAGCCTACAGTGAATTGTTATAAGTGTGAGGCGAGTTTTCTGAGTTACGCCCAAAGAAATAGACATCTAATTGAGGTGCATGGAGATAAACGGACTTTCGCTTGCAAACAGTGCGACAAAGTTTATAATAGGTGCGTACTTAACTATACGTTGCACAGATAAAGAATGGATTCAGAATTAACAGCATTATTGGTTATTGTTAAATGATAGAGAGGTGAACAATAATCTTGCCAATTCGGGATCCATTTTATGTGCGCAAATTGTACTCTTACTCTATTCTTACCTAACTACTTACTTACCTCATTAATAATTTTTCGTCCTTTCTTTTCGGTACCAAATTGGTAAGCTTGGTCAGGAACTAAGATTACTTTCTAATCGAGTTGATTGAGTCTATTGAAAACGAGGACAGATAGATGGCTTTACATGTCCAGCATAGCACACCAAAATTGATGGTTCACCAAATTGGGGATAAATTGACAAATGACAATTTTGTGAAATGAATGGCAAATTATCTCATTAAAAGGACTCTGGTTTCTTCACTTCAAATATTTCCATCTAAATTATTTTTATTTTTCAATTTCCAGACGAAAAACCCTAATGGAACACACGCGTCGAAATCACCTAAAAGTATATCGACATCAGTGCGAGCTATGCGACCAGCGGTTCTACCTGCCGTCGAGACTTAAAGAACATATGGCGACACATACCGGAGAGAGAAGCTTTCGGTTATTATTTTGTATTTGTACACAATATTAACCCACTCTCAACTCTCATTATCATTCTATTGGGATTGTAATGCACTCACAGTGCTATATTATTCACACAAGTGAAAATAAGAAATAGATAAAATGACATGCATCGACCGGGGATCGAACCCGGGCCGCATGGGTAAACGCCCCACCGCTCTGCCACTGAGCTATCGATGCACGGCCGATGAACGCCAAATTATCTATCTCTTGATGCTCGTCTCGATCCCCGGTCGATGCATGTCATTTTATCTATTTCTTATTTTCACTTGTGTGAATAATATAGCACTGTGAGTGCATTACAATCCCAATAGATTGATTAAGCAAGCTTCATCATATGGTTTGAATTCCACTCATAATGTGGACTAACCATGTAGTAAGTTCTAAATACTTTCTACAGATGTCGCTGGATCGTCGCTTGGAGACGAGCATCAAGAGATAGATAATTTGGCGTTCATCGGCCGTGCATCGATAGCTCAGTGGCAGAGCGGTGGGGCGTTTACCCATGCGGCCCGGGTTCGATCCCCGGTCGATGCATGTCATTTTATCTATTTCATATTTTCTCTCATTATCATTACACACCATTTTTACAAATTGACCCATACCACACTTACCACTTTTTTTCACACATTGGCCCACACTAACCACCTATTTACACACACTGAGCCACACTCACTACTTATTTACACACACTGAGCCACACTCACTACTTATTTACACACAGTTAGCCCCACTCACCACTTAATTTCACACATTGACCCACACTCACCGCTTATTTTCACACATTGATCCACACAAACCACCTATTTCACACATTGACCCACTCTCACAACTCACTTTAACACATTAAAACACTCCCAAAACTATCTTTCACCACCACTCACCACACATTATCACAGATGCAGTTTCACTACTTTTTTCACATGTCAATCCACGCTCTTTACTTATTTTCACACAATATAATAAATCCATTTTTGCCACTCATTAACTCACTAACTTCACACGGTCACCTCACTATGCATAAACTTTGTTACTAGCGGCCTGTCAGCGGTTGAAATAAGATGTTTTCCTGCATGTTTTATACATATAAACCTTCATCTTGAATTATTATGTCTACTAAAGAAAACCGCATCAAAAGTCAAAACCCGTTGCGTGGTTTAGGAGGAGTTAGCGGTGTCCATGACAGAGTACAAAAAGCAACCTTATTTTGTACTATGTATTAAGAATAAGAATAAGAATAATTTATTAAAAAGCTTAATTTCAGTTTTACATAAAAGGTTAGATTACTTAAAGTACTTAAATATTACAATATAGCCTGAACTAGGATTACCCTGTATCTCAGGCAGTTGAGGGCATTGTTACTACTTACATGATACGTCTATTTTTACAAATTATATAAAATATTTGCAATGACTAATTATACAATACAATTTCAAACTTATCAACTAAAAAACTTATAGCTAGTGTTAAACTACTAAAGATAATCAGGTGACAACAGTTAATAAATTCTCTGTTTCATCATAGGACAGCAACTGTAAGGCTTCTTGTAATACCCTTTTACATTCACTGTATCGTAAGGGGTATAACAAAAGAGTTGCATTTAGTCGATTGTAAAGCCGAGGTCCTAAAAACACAAAAAATCTCGATGAAAAAGCGAAGTTTGTTTGTGTTTTCTGTGTGCAGACAATATCTTTACGTCTTTTGTTAGTTTGTATAGTATTGATACATCCTCTCATGAAAACACTTCAAATTATAATTTCCTTCCAGATGTGAGTTTTGCGACAAAAGCTACCCGCGCCTGCAATCTCTACAAGAGCACCTACGGTCTCACAGTACCGACCGACGGTATAAGAAGGGAGCAGATTTTATAGACAATACTTATTAATTAGTTTCCGTGTGGTATCCGGCAGAGTAGAATAGCACCATGCCCTCTCTTCCCGTGGGGGTCGTAAGAGGCGACCGAAGAATAAACCCGGCCCAAACAGCCAGGGCCAACCGTAAGGTGGCGGTTAATCGACCACAAAAGCATTCCCAAGGAGGGTTGACGTCTTATAGGCGGCCGGTCGTTAAACTAAACCAAATCCCTTGCAACACAATTTTGTGTTTAAGAAAACGTGTTGCGCCGACCCCAAGTAATTGGGATGAGGGCAGGAAGATGATGATGATGAATTTACTAATTAGTTTCCCGCGGGAATAATGCTTCAATCTCTTCTTTTGATCTCATAGTTGACCGGAATGGGAAACTTTTTATGAATAATCAAGTATCATGGGCCAAGAGGTAATAACGTTTATTTACACGGAAAGTCTGTACCACTTTATAAATTACTCTTTATCTTGTGTTTATTCAATTATTTCAAATCTCTTATTGATTTTCTGTTTAATTACATCGACTTTATTTCGTAACATATCGAATCGAACAGTATTTGTTACGAACACAAAGTGAAAAGTTTTTTAAAATTTACGTTTTGTTTTCACATGTTTTTGCTACACTACTGCCAGTATTCATAACTCTATAATGTACGAAACCATAATCAATTAACTAGTACCTATGTACAGTAATAATTAGAATGTAGGTATGCATACAATTAAATATCATTATTTGATTAGTGAAATTAATTTCATGTAAATGCTTTTAATGCGTAATTTATTTATTTTAAAAGCTCTATTATTTTGAAGAATAAATATACTTTATATAATTTTCTTGATACATATATTAATTATCCTACTTGGCCCGTATTTATAAATTGCTCTTAACCCTGAGATCGATCTTGAGGGTGATTGTGTACTTAATGTGGTAAGGCCGTTTGAATTGCCAAATTTTGACAGCTGTCAAACATATACAATAAGACATTTCAACATAGAAAAATAGATCTTACGTCATAGCGTAGACATGATTTTGAGAGCTGTCATAAATGGCCTATTCAAACGGCCGATGCCACTTTAGAATCGCATCACCCATATCTTTCCCGTGGGTGTCGTAAGAGGCGACTGGGATTTGAGAGTCGATGTGTACTGAAACTTTAGGCGACACGCTGACAACCTGTCACTACGGTGATACACAGTCTTCTGAGTGACTCTCAAACTATTGTCAGACGTAGTGTAAGTGGCCGTTTACGCTCTGCCTACAGCGCAAGGGATATAGGCGTGATATATGTATGTATGTCAATCTGTAACTCAGTGGTAAAGTTACTCTTAACTCTTATTATGAAGTTTGGTTCTTACTCTCAAGTTGGTTAAGTTCTTACTCTCAAGTTGGTTAAGTTCTTACTCTCAAGTTTGGCATCAAGGAAGGCCTGTTCACACCGCAGCACCTGTGTCCGTAAAGCGGCCGCATCACGCAACCGCACCACTTAAGTCGCACATATACCTAATTACCCAACTATCTGTACAGTACGCTAACGAGTTCATGCCCATCCTGAAATATGCGCGTCCTACTCGCACACACGAGAACAACTGCGAGTATGATAAGGAGGCGCATAATATTTCAGGATGGTCATGAACCTGATCAACTTTCCACAAGGAACATAGGTCGAAGTATGAAAAAATTGGACCTCCCATACGAATTGACTCGGTCGGCTCGTACATTGTGTATGGGAGCTCCATTTTTTTTTATTTCCACCTATGTTCCTAGGGAAATGTTGTTCAGTTTCAAGGGCTGGTTCCCTCCGCAAAATATTTGCAGTTGATTCTTTTACATCCTGTATGTATGTAGGTATGTTTAATTCAAAGTATTCAGTTGACTGGAATGAGGAGATATTTACATTAGGTACTAGAAGAAGTACATTAGGTAGTAGTAGTACTAGAAGAAAACTTACTAGATAGGTAAAATGAGTGAAAAGTCTAATATTTTCCAAATATTTATTTGTACGGCAATCTTTATCTTACAATGCAATTCGCAGTAATTAGTTAATACCTATATTTACAGCGGAAATATAAACCTACACTTATCTAACGGAAAAATGCCATGGTAGTCAAGTGTTCTTTAAACATTAAAGTTGGGCCATTTCTAAACGCCAATTTTGACAGATATCAAGTCCAAACAACAAGTGTCGTCAACAAAGGAAAAATTTACAAAACGGGCTTTTATAAATGGCCCTACTGTAATATGTGAAAATGTAATAAACGATAATAGGAATTTAGACTCTGCTAAAAGTAAATAAAAAAAAATTATCGTACGCACGAAACAAAATTACTGCCACCCGAAAATGGGCGACTATTGGCAGCATAATGTTACTTAAACGTGGAAATAAAATGAAATTATTATAATAACGAAATTAAAATCAATGTACGAATCTCATAAAGACATACATATTAAAATTTTGGGTTTATGCAATATCACTATGACTGCCAGAAAATAACAAAATTCAATAGATCCTACTTATCATAATTTACAAAGAGACGTGCAAAATTTTCCTTTTGGACAACCCTACCTAATCTGAACTCTCGACATCTTATCGTAAGTTAATAATTAACGTTACAATCTGACACATTGCAACTACTATAGTTCGTCTGCCGAAAAAATACCAAATTGACATCTCACAGCGGACAAGGATCGGCGCAGATTGAGCGACTTTTGACGCGAGTCATTTTCAGTAGCAAATTTAGAATTAACTGTATAATAGTTATGGAAATAAGTATTAGCCTGTATGGACAAAAAGCTTGCCTTACTGAAACCAGACCAATACAGGGTGTTAATAAAAATGCGTGCCATAGCTTAGGGGTAGGTAAGTTCAGCACCGAATAAGGAACACATGAAAAAGAAAGTGTTTTTACTAAAAATCTTTGAATTATTTTTAACGAGATCCCTTATCGATACACATTCAATTAACATCCTGTATTTGTTTTATTTCAATCATGTTATGGTACAGTCCATTTTCAATTTGCTACTGCAAACGGCTGAGTCAAATGGCACTAGACTTGCACCGGATTTTGGAGCGTGGGCATTGTTTTTGCGGTCTCAGGTTACACTGGTCGATATACAAAGTTCCTATAGCAACCAGTAAGGTTGACCCCTTTTATCGCTAAAAGGTCAGGTCACCCACTCTCGCTACTTAAGCTTGCTTTGTAACATAGTATAATAAGATACTCCGCCTGGTATTCCATTCCGAGACTCGTGAACCACGTGACCAACACAAGCCTACGTCATCATGCTTGTGGGTTACCAGAATTACCCACTCTTACGTTATTTTTTTTGAAAATCATATAAGATACTGTTAACTAATAAATACAATTTAAGTGTTGTTGTAAAGTTCAAGTACACACACACTAAATTATAAAATTATTTCAAATTATTTTTCTGAGTTTGAATTTACCCCATAACGTATTTTATTGAAATAAAGTGGCAATACTAGTGACGTCGGCAAGTGTTTCTCTGGGAATGTAAGACCATGTTTTATTAGACTATGCTTTGTAAGAAATCCAGCCTAACCATGAAAAGATGATGATGCTCACATCCTTTTATTGTTTTGCCTAACTTAATGCTAATTATATTCTAATATTTACATTTCAATAAAAACTCAAACAAAACTCTAATTGCTCCCATTTTTCGTTCACGTATGCGAAAATTTTGAAAATCAAATTAGCTAATAAAATAATATTATACTTTCTCGTTGTTCCCGCGATACAAAAAACGCTATAATTATTTATTCCTATTATTATTACAAAAAGAAATGGCAAAGTCGTGAAACTTGACATTGTGCAAAATCCGTATAAATGTAATGCCACAAAAAAATTAAAAATCAAACCCTAAACTTAAAATAATCTTCAAAATTATAAACTTAAAACATAATAATTATTCAGAGATCAACGAAGTTTTCGTCTTAAAAAAACATAACTCCATATCACATACATAATATTTAATTAAAACATTAGAACAGGATCGCTATTCTTATTAAGCATGACGCTTAGAATAAAATAATTTCACATACAAATATTGAATTTATATGAACAGGCGCGATTTAAAATGTTTGAACAGAATTCTAACAAGTTACAAAAGAAACAAAAGCCATTTTTAGTAGCGAATTAGAGATCGCATCACAGCCTAATTTTATAGCAATGGAAGTTAAAGAGTTACTAATTTCGCCGTGGCTACCGCGGCTGGGAATTCGTTGTAGAGGTAAAACTATCCCGATATATTTAGCCCTGCTACACGATAGTGGCCAAGACACACTCGCTTAATTCGGTAGTCCTGATGCCGAAAGTCACAGGTTCAATTCCTGCATGCGGTGGAAAATATAGGGTGATATTTTACTAGTGACCGATAGCGAAAACTCAGAATCGGCTGGTGATAAGGAACAACTTTCCCCAAGGAACACAGGTCGAAAATCGAAAAAAAAAATTGAACCTCCCATACAAACTTGCCGATCAGCTGATTTCAAATACTATGGGAGGACCCATTTTTTTTTCGTATTTCAACCTATGTTTCTTGGGGAAAGTTGTTCCTTGTCATCAGCTGATTCTGAGTTTTCGCTATCGGTCACTAGTAAAATTTCACCGTACATTGCCAATTTATTAAAAATACAATCAATAAGTAAATCACGCCTGTTCAATCAATCAAGTGCGATGGGACATGTAAACATTCATTCCACTCTATCCACATAACATTAGTCAAGCGATCAGCTTAAGACTAGAATTATGAACAGTGAAAACTTCTCTTACAGTCCAGCAAAAAAGAGTAGACAAAAAATGAGGGCGCCACTTTATATGAAATTTCAATATTAAATGGCAACAATTTAGTATGATTTTTTTTAGTTCCATTTTATTTAATTTCTACTCTTTTTTGCTGGAATGTAGTAACGAATAAAACAGTATCTAATGGATCAACTTACGCTGGTTTTCAAGGAAACTACGAGCGTCCGAGATGTTTGGTAAATAACCAGCATAAGCTAAGCCCTAATATTATGCCATAACACCACTATTGATTGGTTTTGCCAGTTTTTGTTTATAAATTGTTTACAGTCTAAAATGTTACTAGTGATATATAGCGAAAATGCAGAACAGGCTGGTGATAAGGAACAACTTGCCCCAAAGAACTTAGGTCGGATTATGAAAAAGAAGAATATTGTACCTCCCAGAGTAATTCGAATCAGCTGATCGACAATTTTGTATGGGATGTCTAATTTTGTTTTCATATGTTCCTTGGGGAATGTTGTTCCTTATCACCAGCCGGTTCTGAGTTTTCTCTATCGGTCACTAGTAAAATTTCAGTTGTATAACCGAAGTAATAGTTTGGCAATGGCAGTCGTGTTTTATTCGTTTTAGGCTCAATTCACATCGGATAATAAATACGGCCTAAGGTCCACATAAGATACCGTCTTTGAGGAAATCGAGCGCGCGCATTTGCTCCCAGTGTGAATCGACCGTAAGAAAGAGTAGTTATTATTTAATTCTTAGTAGTAGGCGTAGCGACTCCACCTAGCAAGCCGGAATACCTAAATTGATTTGCCATGAGATCTCTATACATAGCTAACTGCCTTTGGTCCATCTGACCTGCAAGACTACTGTACAAAGCTGACATATACATAGGATCTACAAACGGGGATAAAGGAACCGACTTCTGCAAGTCCATCATTTGAGTCAAATTCTGACCGATCGATCCTAAATTTTGAGTCAAATTCTGACCTAACTGCCCCTTTTGTAGCTCCATTAGTTGAGCTAGATTAGGTTGTCCTTTGAAAACGTTTTGTAGTAAGTTGTTTTGGAGGTTTTGCTGCGAATCTCTAGAACCGGTCGAGCTGGTAGGAGATGACATATCGTCTTTAGATATTTGGTACGTCGGTATGTTTATAAGACTGGAACTATTTGATGCCTTTTTGACAGTAGGGGATGTCTTAGTGCTGCTTGGCGAAGGGAAATTTCTAGGATAATCTTTGGAAAAGTCTTTAGGAGGCGTCGGCGTTTTTGACGACATGAATTTGCCGTTCGAAGACCGTTTTTGGGGCTGTCTATTCTTCGGCGGCGTCTGACTTTTAGGGCTGACCAACGTGATTTCTAAATTGGACCCGACTACCGCTTTACCGTCGACTAGGGTGTAGTTTTTGGCTAAGTTCTGTGCGGATTTCGACGGTGACGGTACCGACGGGACCCTGACGATTTCCACTGTAGGTTTGACGCTAGTCTTACAAGTTAAGTCCAGAATGTCTTGTCGAGTTGGAACGATTTCTACTTTATCGCTAGTGACGGTACGTTGTGGCTTTATAGGGGTGCCTTGGAAGACGTGAGGCGGCGGCATGAAGGGGTCTTTAGGGTTGCCGTAGACGGTCTTTTCCGGCGACGCGGTCCCGTACAGACAAGTAGATTGGATAACCCTGGGTGGTTGTATCCCGTTTGCGTAGTTCTGTGGAATGATGTTGTACATTTGGAAGAGACTGGCCTGCGTCATGATTTGGTGTTGTACTGCCGGATTCAGTAGAATAGGGGTGTTGGTAGGCCAGGCGGCGGCGACGGGCGCGGGGGGATTGACAGCTGTCACTTCTAGCCCGCGTTCCTTGAGGATGTCCAGTTTCTTCTTTTTGGGCGACTGCGGACTCTCCGGGTACTCGTCTAAGTCGATGATTTCTGGCGTCTTAGGCTTGTATGGTACCTGCAGAGCAAAAATAAATTTATAAACACCTTGAGTTAACGCATTTCCAGACAATAGTAAAGAGCTGAAATGAGGGCAAGGTACTCATAAAACGGAACAACTTTCCTAATGGAAAATAGACCGAAAAATGAAAAAAATAATTTGAAATTCTCATACAAAATGAACTTAATTTTGTATGGGAGCTTTATTAGTTGTTTTGTACCACATTGTACAACTAAGGCTCAGTGGATGTGGCGCAGTAGTAGTGCGACTGCCTTCGACGAGGTACCGGGTTCAATTCTGGGTGGGTCACTTCACAAAGCTGATTGACTTTGTAAATTTGTTCCCAGTCTGGTAAGGACATTGCAGGCTGAACCACCAGAGCCCCAAGTCTATTATTTTTGCAATGGGAAAGTTTTAATTAGCTCATCTAGCTTCTAGTAGATGGCGCTGATGGCGAATCATGGAAATGCTCAGAAGCGATTTCCCTATAATAGAAGTAATATTTTTTATTAAATAATGTGTTTTGTTTTCGTATTTTGTAGAAATTAAATAATTTTAGAAAAACAAACCATAATTTTGCATAACCGCTTATTTACGATACCTCAAATCGAGGAAATACGCCAAATCTAAACTTTTTAAGGACTTGCAGTTTAGAAAGCGGCAACATGTTTCGTATAATCTGTGATGTCATGGTGGTTGAATTTGACATTTGACAGCTGATCCCTTTATTTTAACAGCGCCATCTAGTTTTTCATTTATAAGCAGACTTCGGCCCCTGATTGTCCGAAAGCAAGATGGTTCCGTGCTTTCGGAGGGCACGTTAAGCCGTCGGTCCCGGTTGCTGTCTATAATTACTTAGACAGCGGTTGTTACACAACCATGTCAGAAGCCTGCTACTTGTAGTAGTTCGTTGAAAACGGGTTGTTGGAGGACTTGGTGTCTCACTCGATGAAGAAGAAATTTATGTACCAGTAAGACGTCATCGTCTTGTGGTTGTTGTCTCGGCTGCGGGTGGTGGATGCCGAAGTTGGTGACCGGCGGCATACTGTTGCTACCGGAGCTCGGTGGTGACGGGTTGGAGTTCGAATCCGACCGGGGTACCGGCGCTGTAGAAAAAAATATAATTGATGAGCAAAATTTAGCAATAATTAACGAACTTTACAACGAAATGTAAACGAATAGAGAGGTGGGGCAAGAAGTGGCAAGTGTTATAACTGGGGCAGATAAAGAACATATCCCGAATTGGCTACATTATTGTAGATTGACATCCTGCTCAAATGTCATATAATATGATAGAGAGGCTAACATTACTGTTATATTATATGAGAAATCGGGTTTTATCTGCGCCAGTTATATGGTGAGACTTTACCCCACCCTCTGCCACAACTTGCCTCACTCTGCCAAATCTTGCCCCACTTTCGCCAGGGACACGGATACTGGGGACATAATACAATACCGGGGACAACGGGAACACACGAACCCAACACATAGTCGTTTTCAGTTAGAAATAAAAAATGAACTGCATGTAGGTAATTAAAAATTGTCTGTAGGCCTGCCGTATGGGTATGGAACAGGACGAGGAAAAATAAGAAATTGAAGACACAACTATATAAATGTATTCATAGAAATAAGCCGTGCATGTTGTGTCTTCAATTGTTTATCTTTCCTCGTCCTGGTTTTACCCTCGGTTTTACCCGACTGCCTCGGAAGAAAGGTGAGAATGTATGTGGACAAGAAATTCGTTTTCACGGGCTACAGCCCAAACGGCTGGGCTGATCTTGACATGTGAGGTGTCGTAAGATTCGTCTCAGCAGCGAGAATGACACTGGTTAGATATATTAAAAATTCATAAATTCAAACTGACCGCCAGTTTGAATTTACTTTTTTTTTTTTCGCAAAATACAACTTTGAAATTACCGCAGGCAGGTTTTTGTATTTTAATACTAGGTAGGTACTTTGTGTACTTACCATGAATGGGTAAAATGCATAAATAAGTCACAAGTTTTTACTCACTGGTATTAGCGGTAGGCGGTCTTGTCGGTTTGACTCGTACATGACGCAACGAACTGCGACCGAGCGGACGGGAGCGCTGAAACAACATTAGAAAATCAGTAAAACATAATAATAAAAGATCACATGTGCCGTGTGGTGCCGGCTTAGAATAGCATCACCCCATATCCTACCCGTTATTTGAGATAGATAGATTTGAGAGTTGATATATTCTATTGCAATTTAGGCAACAGACTGACAACCTGTCACTATGGGGATACACAATTATCTGATAGACTCTTAAATTTGACAGACGTGATGTAAATAACCATTTTTAATGCCGTTTACGCTCTACCTACCCTGCAAGGGATAAATGCGTGATATATAGGTTGTATTGTAAAGGACAATGTAACGAAAACTTTGCAGGCGTGCTCAGACAATGAAACTGAACAATTTTCGACATGAAACATATGGAGGTCAGCTAATCGTAAAGTATTACAGGCCGATTTTTTTTTCATTTACCACCGTATGTTCCATGGGAAAAGTTGTTCAGTTTCATGGTCTGAGTACACCTGCAAAGTTTTCGTTACACCGTCTCTCTTACACCCTATAGGTATGTAGGTATAATAGATCGCGATGAATTGAGAACCTTCTTTTCTTTGGTTTTTCGTAGACCATCGCCGGTAGCTTAGTTGGCAAAGCAGTGGAACGGTACCTCATGGTCCCTGGTTCAAGTCCCGGCCGACACTAAAAATGTTTTAATTTCTTTTGTTCCTATTTTCATTTAATAATACCTGGTCAGTGGTGGCTGGTGTATGTCCATTGACAAGGTTGGAGAGACTTGACAGCGCGTTATTGGCGAGATCTTGCCCGGAGAGGTCTTTGAGAAACGACGCATCTGTGTTCCCTGGGGAATAAGGCGCTTCTGTGTTCCCTAGGGAATAAGACACGTCTGTGTTCACTAGGGAATAAGACGCTTCTGTGTTCCCTAGGGAATAAGACGCTTCTGTGTTCCCTAGGGAATAAGACGCTTCCGTGTTCCCTAGGGAATAAGATGCTGTGTTCCCTAGGGAATAATTACCTGGTCGGTGCTGGCTGGTGTATGACCATTGACAAGGTTGGAGAGACTTGACAGCGCGTTGTTGGCGAGATCTTGCCCGGAGAGGTCTTTGAGAAACGACGCATCCGTGTTCCCTAGGGAATAACGTCTGTGTTCCCTAGGGAATAGTTACCTGGTCAGTGCTGGCTGGTGTATGACCATTGACAAGGTTGGAGAGACTTGACAGCGCGTTGTTGGCGAGATCTTGCCCGGAGAGGTCTTTGAGAAACGACGCATCCGTGTTCCCTATGATACAGTTACATCTGTGTTCCCTATGATACAGTTACATCTGTGTTCCCTATGATACAGTTACATCTGTGTTCCTTATGATACAGTTACATCTGTGTTCCCTATGATACAGTTACATCTGTGTTCCCTATGATATAGTTACATCTGTGTTCCCTATGATACAGTTACATCTGTGTTCCCTATGATACAGTTACATCTGTGTTCCTTATGATACAGTTACATCTGTGTTCCCTATGATACAGTTACATCTGTGTTCCCTATGATATAGTTACATCTGTGTTCCCTATGATACAGTTACATCTGTGTTCCCTATGATACAGTTACATCTGTGTTCCCTATGATACAGTTACATCTGTGTTCCCTATGATATAGTTACCTGTGTTCTCTAGGGAATAAGACACGTCTGTGTTCCCTAGGGAATAGTTACCTGGTCAGTACTGGCTGGTGTGTGTCCATTGACAAGGTTGGAGAGACTTGACAGCGCGTTGTTGGCGAGATCTTGCCCGGAGAGGTCTTTGAGAAACGACGCATCCGTGTTCCCTAGGGAATAACGTCTGTGTTCCCTAGGAAATAATTACCTGGTCGCTATGATATAGTTACCTGGTCGCTATGATATAGTTACCTGGTCGCTATGATATAGTTACCTGGTCGCTATGATATAGTTACCTGGTCGCTATGATATAGTTACCTGGTCGCTACGATATAGTTACCTGGTCGCTATGATATAGTTACCTGTTCCCTATGATATAGTTACCTGGTCTGTAGGAATGACACGTCTGTGTTCCCTAGGGAATAATTACCTGGTCAGTGCTGGCAGGTGTATGTCCATTGACAAGGTTGGAGAGACTTGACAGCGCGTTGTTGGCGAGATCTTGCCCGGAGAGGTCTTTGAGAAACGACGCATCCGTGTTCCCTAGGGAATAAATTTCAATGCTTAGGAAACGTAATTCAAAATTGTTTGATTGACAATTTATTTGATAGTTTTAAAATGAGTTGTTAATTATTTAAAATTAATTAGACTTTGCAGCACAAAAAATCTTACTTAGTTACAGTACGGTAGTTCGAAACACAGATTAACTTATACTCTAAGTAGGCTTCGAATCTTGCTTCGAATAGACCATCTTGCTTCGAATAGACCATCTTGCTTCGAATAGACCATCTTGCTTCGAATAGACCATCTTGCTTCGAATAGACCATATTGTCAGCCGTCTAAAACATGATAATGCTATGACATAAGGTCTACTTGGGGTTGATTGTTGTAAAATATGGACTATTCGGACAGCCGTACTTTAGGAAGATTCCTAAACCATAGGGTTTGTTTGTTTGATTTACCTGGTTGAAGCCTCCTCGCAAGTTCACCTAACAACTGACAGCTGCCATCGCTAAGCTTCCGGCCGCCCACCTGCAAAATATAAAAACGCCAAACATTATGATGCCTATAATTAGGTAGGTATTACATAGTGGTAGACGTCGATTCTACCGATAATTTCGTCGTGGTTTTCACAAACTATCGTAACTTCTTTCAGCAGGCTTCATAATGGCAGCAATTTAAAAAAAATGGTGACGACTATCCCGTTTCTACAAAATTATTTTTAAATGAAATGTAATAAGTAAATAAGCATTCACAATAATTAAGTAGCTTCGTAACACTCCTCTCAAAAAAAAATGTATCGCTACAAAACTGAAATCTGCTTTTAGCAGATTATTTGACAGCAGTTACGATAGTTCTTGAAAATCACGACGTTTTAATTCTCGCCCCTTTCACAAGATACGTTAGCTGCCTGTCGATAAGTAGTACATATCGTTCGTGTTTTCTTTACGTAGCTAAAGTACTTGAGCTTGCATTTAGCAGTCTAGCTAGATTTAGAAAAAATAAATTGGGGACATGCTTACATCTCACTGGAGTATAACCAAAAATACAAATGAATTAAACCCAATAAAAAGACTCAAGTGACTTACCTCCTCAATAACTTTGTCGTCGGCTACATTATATTTCGCGGTCAATTCCGCGACCAGTCCGCTGTTCTCTTCAAACAACTTTATCACACTTTGCTTCTGCTTGTCGGGATCTGAAACAATAGTGGACGAGTTTAAAGTTAGTAGATTCTAATACTAGTTTATGCAATTGCCTTTTAAGGAGAGGCTTTAGGATGTGAGTGTGTGTTTATCTATAGTGTGATAATAGTTTGACACGAGCATTCTAAAGCCTAATTATATGCAGTTGCGTACACTATTTTATCTACACTCTACAAGAAAAACTATGAAAAATAATTCAAACTTCCGCACTCCACTATGGCGATTGCATGCCTATCTACTGAACCACCAATTGAACTGAACGACTTTTGTACATAAGTAACTTTTTAACTAAACGTTAAAATGGGGGCTCATAAAAACATAACAGCTTTTAAAATTAAAAAGCATTTATCGGTAAATTTAAATTCGAAAAAATAGCAATGATTAAATAAGTAAGTCCTTATAATTTCAAGTGTCGTCCAAGGTCGTCCATTACGATTCAATTTTTTTTTTATTTGGTATGGAAATTATTTTTTAAGGCTGCATATTTCTTAATGCAGTTCATTACGTTCTTACTTTCGATTCTGTAAAACGAATATTACGAGATGAGTGTAGATAAAAGCTCTTTTGTGGCACTGTGTAACTTTATGGTGTACAAAATTAACTGTACTGCAAATGCTTCATATCTTCTTTCACACTCTTCAAATGGAATCAAGAAACGGTGGATTCAAATCTACGTGATTTTAATGGTTCTTCTTCTTTATGTGGGGCACCAATTCGTTCAACGACCCGATGAACCCTGGTGTCAGTGTTTTTCAACCGCCTACTGCAAGTAGCAGGCCTCTGACACGGTTGTGTAACGACCGCCGTCTAAGTGGTCATCTGATCATAGATAACCGGGACCGACGACTTAACGTGCCTTCCGAAGCACAGTTATCACATCTCACCTGACTTAAGTTGAAATATGAATTTACTTTACCTATAAGCAGCTGCGGCGGTTTGACACTGATCAACGGTTTGACATCTTTCACATCTTCCTTTACACTCTTCGTGTCAGTTGATATGGAATCCAAAAACTGCTGGTTCAGCTCTTCAGCGCTCGCGACGGGCTGGCTCGGCACGTCTGGCTTCTCTTCTTTGCAGTCCTGGGAAAATATGGTTCTTATTAATTAAATTGAAATATCGCATACTATGTTGTTGAAAACATAGTATGCGACAACAACAGCGTCAGAACTACAACTTATGCTGCAAGAACTGAGCACTGCTAGTCTTGGGGCGGGACTAATGATGAATATGTCAAAGACCAAGCTCATGACAAACAGCACAAAATACAGGGTGATAGTGGACACTGGGAGAATGGAATATGTCGATGAGTATCTGTATCTGGGCCAAATAGTATCTTTCCAGGCGAGACAAGATAAAGAAGTTGCTCGACGCACCGAAAACGCCTGGAGGAGCTATTGGTCTATGAAAGATCACATGAAGAGCGACCTACCAATTTCGCTCAAACGAAAACTCATGGACGTATGCATTCTCCCAATCCTCACCTACGGTGCTCAGACTTGGTCTCTGACAGAAGCTCAAAGGTCCAGCCTCAAGGTTTGTCAGCGTGCCATGGAGCGCAGTATGTTAGGCCTGAAGCTCGCCGATCGGGTCAGGAATACTATACTGCGTTCCAGGACAAAAATTACTGACGCTGCCCGCACTGCAGCCAAGCTGAAATTCGATTGGGCTGGTCACGTTTGCCGTATGCCAGAGGAACTTTGGGCAAAAAAATCAACTCTGTGGCAACCACCCACATCGAGAAGACGCCGTGGAAGACCCCGTCGCAGGTGGCGCGACGAGCTGGACGCCTTTAGCAAAGATTGGCAATTGGAGGCCCAAAACAGAACAGGGTGGAAAGAGAAGAGGGAGGCCTTTGCTCAACAATGGGACGATACGGGCTAATTAAGATAAGATAAGATCGCATACTAGGGACTAAAAGGCTAAAAGAAGCTTGGAAACAAATAAAAAGCCGATTCTCGGTGAAACAAATATGCAGCTACGCCACCCTGTATTATCATGGAAATTTTTATAACCATGTATTGTACTTCTTACGTACACAAAGTACATACAACTCAGAGGTATTTATCGAGTTATTCAATAATTTATGGCGCGCAGTTAAGTAGCATCCTTCCCAGCTGCACCACTCAGTTCTGCTATTAAGCTTGAAATATTTAACTTCTTTCTTTTGTATACCTATAGGGTGAAATTTTACAAGTGACCGATAGCTAAAACTTGGCTAAAACTCAGAATCGGCTGGTGATAAGGAACAACTTTCCCCAAGGAACGTAGGTCGATTACGAAAAAAAAAATTTTGTGCTCCCATAGTAACTCAAATAAGCTGATCGGCAACTTTGTATGGGAGGTCCAATTTTTTATTACGTATTTCGGCTAATGTTCCTTGAGGAAAGTTGATGCTTATCACTAGCCGATCTGAGGTTTTGCTATCGGTCACCAGTAAAATTTCACCCAATATTTGTGCCGACCCCAAGTAATTGGGATAAGGGCAGGAAGATGATGATGATGCGTTGTGTACGTTTGTTGCATATATTATAATGTACGTAACCGTCCGAGTCAAGTCGGAGAACTTGGTGGCAATATTGCTCGATTGGCAGTCATCTAGCTCGTTTAGTGGAGTGGTACTTACTTTACTTTCTGGCTTAGGCGAGTCAGGTAGGTGAATGGTTACGATATTGCTCTTGTCATCTATTTTTCCGTTGGGTTTCAGTCGACCATTGCTTCGCTCGTGGTTTTCGTAAGGACGGAGGTATCTGGAGCAAAAAAATTGTTTTAAAATAAAAATAAAATTTATATCCCACTTTATAAATAACATACTACCTTTACTACTACGAGTATGTTTTCCAGAATTTCGCCAAAATGTCACCATTATTAATATACCAAGAGAAGATACTCCTTCTTCTTCGAGTAGGACACCAAGTCCAACAACCCGATGAACCTTGGTGTCAGTTTTTCAACCGCCTACTACAAGTATCAGCCCCCTGGCATCGTCGTACAACGACCACTGTCTAAGTGATCAGGATCATCACAGACAGTAGCCGGGACTGAAGGCTTAACGTACCCTCCGAAGCATATGGATCACATCTTACCTGACATACAGCCCCCGCGCCTTCCCAGGTCTCGAAGGGTGCACCTTCCTCCATAGTTTGTCGCGACACACCGCTTCATAGCCTCCGAGCGAAGATACCGCGTTGTATAGAGATCGTAGCGATACTGGAACGAACAAATTGTAAGTTTTAGAACCATTAATGTTTCACAAACATTTGTAGTTTCGCGTTTATTTGTTCAAACTACTTACTCTACAATAAATGAAATAGAGCGGATTTCCCAGCGAAAGCGAGCGGACCCAGGAAATTTAACAAAATTCGTAACTCTGGACGCCCAGGGTACTTTTTAAAGCCTTTATGTTACGTTTCTCTGCCCGCCCCGCGAAAGATACTTACAGACAACTTACTATAACACACCTTTACCACCTATAACACACCTTTACCAATCTCTTGTCACACATCTCTAGCCCCCAAAGGGGGGCTTACACACAATCTTTTATAAACAATAGTGGGTGTTGGTACTCACAGTCCTTGAGGCCGTGTATGACGGTGAGGTTTCTGGGTGACACCCCCTGAGTGATGTACTGTTTGAGCTGGTTGAGGAACTGCTATCAGTCACTCATAGCCTGCCATACATAGCTCTTACACACAACATACTACTGGCTTTTTAGAGTATATTAATACCTATTAGCAAGTTTAGAGTGCGCATAAGTTAGAACAGTTGGCAGTAGTTTGCACCTCTCTGTCTATCAGTAGCAAAACGCCAGTGACGAGACTAGTGAACCTTTAAATTACTTCTCATACTACATGGTTCATAGAAGAAAGGGACCCGAAATGGCAACAATATTGTTTGCGTCTTTTTCATGTTACATGACATTTGAGCAGGATGTCAGCAATAATGTTGCCACTTCGGGTCCCTTTCTTCTATGAACCAGGTAGTACGTTAGACGTATGTATCTAGGGTGCAACTCCTTACGTGTCGACAAGATTCAAGATTCAAAACATTTATTTTTCAGTAGATTCACAAAGAATACTTTTAGAATGCCAATAACAGTACGGCTGGGGCTGTTACATGCAGTCTATAGCTTGCTTATATTATACTGTGCAGTGTTGGTACTCACAGTCCTTGAGGCCGTGTATGACGGTGAGATTTCTGGGTGACACCCCCTGAGTGATGTAGTACTTATTGAGCTGGCTGAGGAAGCACTTGCTTCTAGATACAAACTATGTATGAGAAGTAATAGAGGTTCAATAGTGTTGTCGCTGGCGTTTTGCTACTGATGGACAGAGAGGTTGTTTGCTTACTACTGCCAACCGTAGCGAATCTATAACTTGCTTATACCGGGAGTAACGGAAAGGGTATAACAAGCCGAAAGGAGGTCAAGATACTCATAAAACTGAACAACTTTCCCCATAAAACATGGGTCAAAACATGAAAAAAAAATTTGGACCTCCCATACAAACTTGCCGATCAACTGATTGATTTACTATGGGAGGTCCAAATTTTTTTTCGTATTTCGACCCATTTTCCATAGGGAAAGTTGTTCAGTTTCATGAGTATCTTGACCTCCTTTCGGCTTGTTATACCCTTTCTGTTACTCCCGATATTATACTGTGCAGTGTTGGTACTCACAGTCCTTGAGGCCGTGTATGACGGTGAGGTTTCTGGGTGACACCCCCTGAGTGATGTAGTACTGTTTGAGCTGGTTGAGGAACTGCTGGTCTTCGGGGCTGGTCTCCTCGTCTTCAGGTTCTGCCTCGCTCTGCTTGTCAGATGAACCGTTGCGGAGAGACAGACGACGCGGGGATATCTGCAAAAAAAAAACTGATATCAATACATAGTAGGGTTTTCTACCCGGGTACCCGGGTCCGGGTATACCCGGTTATTTCAGACTTTTGGTACCCGGGTATAAACGACGGGCATACCCGGGTACTCGAGAAAAAGAGATAGATAGACTGATCTCATACAAACAAAAGAGAAAAAAGATTAAAGGATATTGTTATATTTTCAAAAATATTATTTGTTTTATCAAGTTCATTTTAAACATCTGTAAGCTTATGGGAGCTTGTATATCTACACTTTATAATTTTATTAAATAAATTATTTGTATTATTTTCTAAGGGCATTTTTGTACATTTAAAAGGGATTTGCTCAAAAACTACTTTTACGATCACGAGAATTCTTTCACCTTTGGAAAGTAAGGTTATCTACTTATCCGAGTGTTATAGGGTAGATACTTTTTACCACCGAGAAGGATCCCACGTGAAAACTGTTAGAAGCTAGTGAAACTGACAGTAATGAAAAGTGAGACTCATTATAATAATGTTTTATGTACCTATTTTGTTTGTTTTAAAGTAATAAATTATTCACACTTTTAGAAACCTGAATGTTACGAGCTTGTTCTATCTTTTATCTGAAATGTAGACGTTTTAAATAGAGCAAACTTTTAATCTTTGTTTCTCAATTACCTAACCATTTTTACTTAGAAAAGTAATACCCGGGTACCCGGGTATACCCGGGTATTGGAAAATATCGTACCCGATACCCGGGTATCTAAATTGGTCGGGTATTCGAAAACTCTAATACATAGTATAAATGAAGTGGCTTTTGCTCGTGGAATTGGCTGACTCTTCCTAAAAAACGTGACAGATTTGATGCGGTTGTTATTAATAGATATAGTGATTCAAGAGGAAGGTTTATATGTATACACATGCCGGGAAAACGTTTTGTTCCGCAGGTGGCGTAGCCCTAGAATCTAGAACGAGACGACCGACTGTGCGAGCGAGACAATACTGTACCGTCATTCGAATAGGCCATATTTGTCAGCTGTCAAACCCATACTAGGAAACATATCAACAAGAAAAATAGACCCTATGTCATAATATTAACATGATTTTGACAGCTATCAAATATGGCATATTCGAATGATAGTACTATACAGGAATCTTAGAGTATATATAAACAAGCTATAGAGTGCGCCTAATAAGTAAGAACTGTAGGCAGTACTCTACACACTCTCTGTCTATCAATAGCAAAACGCCAGTGACCTCTATAACTTCTCATACATTTGACGTCCGAATCTAGGGAGCAACTGCTTACGCTTTGACAGTACTGCGCAAGGCTTTATGCGCAATCTATAGCTTGCTTATATACAGGGTGCTTGAAGCTCGATGCGAAGCCATAAGGAGGAGGTAGAATATACAACAATTTGAGCCATACTTCTCATCGACGAAGTTGATTATATCTATTTATAGTCTAATGTTACAACGCTACCTTTTGCTCGTTTTGTTCAACAGATGTGGTTTCACTGTCGCTAGAGCGAGACGACCGGCTGTGCGAGCGAGACAACGCTATAGGGAGATAACGCTACCTTTTGCTCATTTAGTTCTGCTGGAGTGGTCTCACTGTCGCTGGAGCGAGACGACCGGCTGTGCGAGCGAGACAACGCTATAGGGAGATAACGCTACCTTTTGCTCATTTAGTTCTGCTGGAGTGGTCTCACTGTCGCTGGAGCGAGACGACCGGCTGTGCGAGCGGGACAGTACTATAGTACCGTCATTCGAATAGGCCATATTTGTCAACTATCAAACCCATAATAGGAAACATATCAACAAAGAAAAACAGACCTTATGTCATAGTATTAGCATGATTTTGACAGCTGTCAAAATGACCAATTTAAATGACGTTACTATAGGAGCCTGTGCATTGTACCATGGTATAATAAGATACTCCGCCTGGTATTCGATTCCGAGACTCGTGAACCACGTGACTAACACAAGCCTACGTCATCATGCTTGTGGGTTACCAAAATTACCCACTCTTATGATTATTTTTGTTAATCATATTTCGACCCCATGGGGAAAGTTGTTCAGTTTTATGAGTAATTTGACCTCCTTTCGGCTTGTTACACCCTTTCTGTTACTCCCTGTATAATATTAAATACTAAATACCTTTTGTTCATTTTGTTCAACAGATGGCGTAGTTTCACTGTCGCTAGAGCGAGACGACCGGCTGTGCGAGCGGGAGCGGTGCGCGCGCTTGCGTCTGCCGCGCGGCCTGCCCTTCAGACGCGGCGCTAGGTGGTTGCACACCAACTAGAGCGAGACAACGCTATAGGGAGACAACGCTATAGGAAGACAACGCTACCTTTTGCTCGTGTTGTTCTGCTGGTGTATTGTTACTTTCACTGTCGCTAGAGCGAGACGACCGGCTGTGCGAGCGAGACAACGCTATAGGGAGACAAAGATACCTTTACCTACCTTTTGCTCGTGTTGTTCTGCTGGGGTGTTATTAGTTTCACTGTCGCTGGAGCGAGACGACCGGCTGTGCGAGCGAGACAACGCTAGAGGGAGACAACGCTACCTTTTGCTCATGTTGTTCTGCTGGTGTATTATTACTCTCACTGTCGCTAGAGCGAGACGACCGGCTGTGCGAGCGAGACAACGCTATAGGGAGACAAAGATACCTTTACCTACCTTTTGTTCATGTTGTTCTGCTGGGGTGTTATTACTTTCACTGTCGCTGGAGCGAGACGACGCTATAGCGAGACAATGCATTATGCTGATTCACTAAAGGGGACCCGAAATGGCAACATTATTGTTGGCATCTTGCTCAAATGTCATGTTCATGTAATATGAAAACAAACGTTAATAATGTTGCCATTTCGGGTTCCCTTCTTTCTGAACCGGGTAGAGTAGGTACTTACTTTTTGTTCATTGTGTTCTGCTGGTGTATTATTAGTTTCACTGTCGCTAGAGCGAGACGACCGGCTGTGCGAGCGAGACAACGCTATAGGGAGACAACGCTATAGGGAGACAACGCTATAGGGAGACAACGCTATAGGGAGACAACGCTATAGGGAGACAACGCTATAGGGAGACAACGCTACCTTTTGCTCATTTAGTTCTGCTGGAGTGGTTTCACTGTCGCTAGAGCGAGACGACCGGCTTCTTCTTCTTCTTTTCGTGTGGGACACCGAGTCGTTCAACGACCCGATGAACCCTGGTGTCAGAGTTTTTCAACCGCCTACTGCAAGCAGCAGGCCTCTGACATGATTGTGTAACGACCGCCATCATAGACAGCAACCGGGACCGACGGCTTAACGTGCTCATCCGAAGCACCGAACCATCTTACTTGCGGACAATCAGGTGGTTCAGCCTGCAATGTCCTAACCAGACTGGGAACAAATTGAACAAAGTGATAAATATCAACTTTGTGAGTGACCCCACCGGGAATTGAACCCGGAGCCTTTGCGTGGCATACTAACCACTGCGCCACATCGGCTGACGACCGGCTGTGCGAGCGAGACAACGCTATAGGGAGACAAAGATACCTTTACCTACCTTTTGCTCATGTTGTTCTGCTGGTGTGTTATTACTTTCACTGTCGCTAGAGCGAGACGACCGGCTGTGCGAGCGGGAGCGGTGCGCGCGCTTGCGTCTGCCGCGCGGCCTGCCCTTCAGACGCGGCGCTAAATGGTTGCATACGAACTAGAGCGAGACAACGCTATAGGGAGACAACGCTAGAGCGAGACAACGCTATAGGGAGACAACGCTAGAATGAGACAACGCTACCTTTTGCTCGTGTTGTTCTGCTGGGGTGTTATTACTTTCACTGTCGCTAGAGCGAGACGACCGGCTGTGCGAGCGAGACAACGCTATAGCGAGACAATGCATTATGCTGATTCACTAAAGGGGACCCGAAATGGCAACATTATTGTTGGCATCTTGCTCAAATGTCATGTTCACGTAATATGAAAACAAACGTAAATAATGTTGCCATTTCGGGTTCCCTTCTTTCTGAACCGGGTAGAGTAGGTACTTACTTTTTGTTCATTGTGTTCTGCTGGTGTATTATTACTTTCACTGTCGCTGGAGCGAGACGACCGGCTGTGCGAGCGAGACAACGCTATAGGGAGACAACGCTACCTTTTGTTCATGTTGTTCTGCTGGTGTATTATTACTTTCACTGTCGCTAGAGCGAGACGACCGGCTGTGCGAGCGGGAGCGGTGCGCGCGCTTGCGTCTGCCGCGCGGCCTGCCCTTCAGACGCGGCGCTAGGTGGTTGCAAACGAACTAGAGCGAGACAACGCTATAGGGAGACAACGCTAGAGGGGGACAAAGATACCTTTACCTACCTTTTGCTCGTGTTGTTCTGCTGGTGTATTGTTACTTTCACTGTCGCTGGAGCGAGACGACCGGCTGTGCGAGCGAGACAACGCTATAGGGAGACAACGCTACCTTTATCAGCTGATCAGCAAGTTTGTATGAGAGATCCATTTTTTTTTTATTTATATCGACCTATCTTCCTTGGTAAAAGTTGTCCCTTATCACCATCCGGTTCTGAGTTTTCGCTATCGGTCACTAGTAAAATTTCCCATTAATGTAATACTAGATACTAAATACCTTTTGCTCGTGTTGTTCTGTTGGTGTATTATTACTTTCACTGTCGCTAGAGCGAGACGACCGGCTGTGCGAGCGGGAGCGGTGCGCGCGCTTGCGTCTGCCGCGCGGTCTGCCCTTCAGACGCGGCGCTAAATGGTTGCACACCAACTAAGGAGACAACGCTATAGGGAGACAACGCTACCTTTTGCTCATTTAGTTCTGTTGCTGGTGTATTGTTACTTTCACTGTCGCTGGAGCGAGACGACCGGCTGTGCGAGCGAGACAACGCTATAGGGAGACAACGCTAGAGCGAGACAACGCTACCTTTTGCTCATGTTGTTCTGCTGGTGTGTTATTAGTTTCACTGTCGCTGGAGCGAGACGACCGGCTGTGCGAGCGAGACAACGCTATAGGGAGACAAAGATACCTTTACCTACCTTTTGCTCGTGTTGTTCTGCTGGTGTATTATTACTTTCACTGTCGCTAGAGCGAGACGACCGGCTGTGCGAGCGGGAGCGGTGCGCGCGCTTGCGTCTGCCGCGCGGCCTGCCCTTCAGACGCGGCGCCAAATGGTTGCACACGAACTAGAGGGGGACAACGCTATAGGGAGACAACGCTAGAGCGAGACAACGCTAGTGGGAGACAACGCTATAGGGTTACATACAAGCTTAGAGACAACGCTACCTTTTGCTCGTGTTGTTCTGCTGGGGTGTTATTAGTTTCACTGTCGCTAGAGCGAGACGACCGGCTGTGCGAGCGGGAGCGGTGCGCGCGCTTGCGTCTGCCGCGCGGCCTGCCCTTCAGACGCGGCGCTAAATGGTTGCACACGAACTAGAGCGAGACAACGCTATAGGGAGACAACGCTAGAGGGAGACAACGCTAGAGCGAGACAACGCTACCTTTTGCTCGTTCTGTTCTGCTGGTGTATTATTAGTTTCACTGTCGCTAGAGCGAGACGACCGGCTGTGCGAGCGGGAGCGGTGCGCGCGCTTGCGTCTGCCGCGCGGCCTGCCCTTCAGACGCGGCGCTAAATGGTTGCACACGAACTCGTGGCCTTCCAACTCGGGGTACTCGAATGTGTCCTGTAAGATAAGATACCATTTAGAGTTTTGTACTTGGTTGAACGAGATTTCTCGGTTTTTCAACAGATGACGTTATTAGTTTACAAAAATAAGGGGTGAAGCAAAGATTTTTTGAAATGTTACCTATCTTAATCGATTTATAACCCCCGAAAACACCTACTTACGAAATGTTCTTGCTCGTTTAAAGGTATTCAATTCGATTAAATTAGATTTATGAGATATAAAGTCGACGGGCAACACAAAAAACCTACATCATCTTGGCTTACATGGCTCTGGCTGGGTTTGCACCCCACATTTTATCCCATACGGCTCTTACTCACAACATCTTTTCTCATACGACTAGCCATGTAGGCAGTGAACGTACCTTGCAATAAAGGATGCAGGTGTTGTTAGTGGCAGCGGCGTACCCTCCCAACGCAGCAACGAGGGAATCTCTCAGCCAAGCTGATTGCATTCCCTCAAGACGCGCAAGGAGCGCCCGGTAGCGACAGTAGCGTGGATATGAGAATACCACTACGCCAGGGGAGTCCGTATCAGGTTCTGGAATTAATAAAAATTTGATTTAATTACAAGTATAAGAATCTCGCTTTATTCAGTCCCAGTTCAGAAGAGCACAACATTTATTTCTATACCTATATGAATAAGTATCTTTTACATTTCAGGCCCCTCGCTACTGTAAGTTCTTGTTGAGTACTTGTTTGTTTGCTTTTTAATGTTGCTACAAAAAATTTTGACACCGCGTTTCAGGCACTTCGTTATTTGCATTTCTATTATTAGCGCCACCTAGAAGATAATTTGCGAACTACTAACCCATGGTGCTTTTCTCCTTGTCCACGTCGCTAAAATCCAACTTGGTGTGATGCAGGGGGTCGAAGGGGGGCGCTGGCCCCACGCTACTATAAGTACTTTTCTTACTAACCCATGACACAACTTAAAATATCTGAAAAAAAATATTCAATACCGCGTTTCAGGCATTTGGCCTATGCGTTTATTGCCTAAAGTGCCATCTAGAGGTTGTCTCGGGAACTACTAACCCATAGTGCTTTTCTCTTTATCCACGTCGCGGGGGCGCAGGCACCACGCTTCTATAAGTTCTTGTCTTACAAACCTATGACACAATCTAATATATGCTGGTTGTTACAAAAATGTTGATACCGCGTTTCAGGCTCTTCGTTCTTTGCGTTTATTGTCTATAGTGCCATCTAGTGGTTGCATCGAGAACTACTAACCCATAGTGCTCTTCTCTTTATCCACGTCGCTGAAGTCCAACTTGGTGTGATGCAAGGGATCGGAGGGGGGCGCGGGGGCGGCTTTGCTCGGGGGGGCGCAGGCGCCGCGCCACACGGCTCGTAAGCCGCACCGCCAGCCAGCGCCATCTGTTATCCAGGAGAGTAGGTCGTCCGCGCGGATCACTACCTTCTCGTTCAGCGCTAGGACTTCGTCCTGGAAAGAAGGAAATAAAATCGTGTTAAAAATAAATACTAAATAATATACTTTCTAATAAACCACACACATTTAACCCGGTTCACAAAAGAAGGGGCCCCGAAATGGCAACATTATTGTTTTCGTCTTTTTCATGACATTTGAGTAAGATCTCAACAATAATGTTGCCATTTCGGGGCCCCTTCTTTTGTGAACCGGGTTAAATGTGTGTGGTTTATTAGAAAGTTTGTTATTTAGTATTTTCTTTTGTAAACCAGCTTATATCTATTAAGGTGCCCACAGACGTGGGCTATAAATCACTAGTGATGTTGCCGTTCGATAGATCAAAGACAATAGATTCCAGAAAACTGCGATGCCAGATATATTAAAAACTTGTTATTTTTGCACGTTTAATTTCTTTTATCATTCTACTCATCGATTTATTTGAAAATATACGTCTTTAGGTTCTTTTGTAGCTTTAGATCTTTTATTAAATTCACTTTTTTTATGGCTCTGTCAATTCTGCCAGTGTCAAGGTTTGGAAAATTATACGGATTTCTCAAGGAATAGCCAGGTTACCGGTTTCTTTAAATAATTAAAAAAGAAGCAACCAAGAATATAAAGGGATATCCAATATTTTCGATTACTCTCTTACGTCTTGCGCACGCAATACACACAAACATCTTTTTGTTTGGTAGAGACCTAGTGAGGCATTTTGCCAATGTCAAACATAATGGAGGCTTTCTTTCTTTCTTTTCTGTGAGAGTAGGTACACCGACCGAAAACGAAAAGAAGAATAAAAATTATGAAAAGTAAAAACTTGTTATCACCAAGTTATCACCACTATTTTTTTATTACCTACATACTTACGTATATACACATATTATACCTGTTATTTGTTGTATTATTATCACTAGTGATCTGTGTTTATGTAAAATAAAAAGTTAAATAAATAAACGCAATTCCTAAGTTCATCTAAATAAAGTACTTTGCCATCACAAAATATGTGTGAAGCCGCATGAAATCCGAGTATATGACCGATATTCCAAACATACATAATGGTAAATGTACATAATTGATATTGGGTGGATAAATCTGCTCCCACTAGTGATGTCCTATCATTACTAGATATCTAGTAGAAATATAACAGTTACTTTATTACGTTTGTTCTAATCAAATACCAGCACCCCATAGCTATTTTTGATACGGCTATTTAAAAGGAGAAACACAGAACGAATACTGTTATTTTGGTTGATTATTCAATTGATTTATTAATTTATCTGTAAAACGTTATGATTGTGTAAGGGATATTACTGACCGATTTCAGAAGCTGCAATTTGCGCGCTATAACGCAACAAGCCAATTATCTAATTCATTTCAACCACAATAAAGTTAATTTTATTTTACTAATAAACTAAAAAAGACTCGCAATAAACCGCGCTAGAGCTACAACAAGTAGCTGGTTTTACTGGTAATAACTTTTGGAAAATTTATGTAGAAACAACTATACAAACAAAGTCAACCAAAACTAAGGCCCTTAATTATAAATTGATCTAACTTTGAGATCGATCTTGAGAGAGATATTGACAAATGTCAGTCTAGCTGTACTCATCTCAAAATCGTTGTAAAGAGATATAATTGTTAAATGTCAGTCTAGCTGTACTCATCTCAAAATCGTTGTAAAGAGATATTATTGACAAATGTCAGCCTAGCAGTACTCATCTCAAAATCGCTCTAAAGAGATATTATTGACAAATGTCAGCCTAGCAGTACTCATCTCAAAATCGCTCTAAAGAGATATTATTGACAAATGTCAGCCTAGCAGTACTCATCTCAAAATCGCTCTAAAGAGATATTATTGACAAATGTCAGCCTAGCAGTACTCATCTCAAAATCGTTGTAAACAGATATTATTGTCGAATGTCAGCCTAGCTGCACTCATCTCAAAATCGCTCTAAAGATATATTATTGACAAATATCAGCCTAGCAGTACTCATCTCAAAATCGCTCTAAAGAGATATTATTGTCAAATGTCAGCCTAGCTGTACTCATCTCAAAATCGTTGTAAAGAGATATAATTGACAAATGTCAGCCTAGCAGTACTCATCCCAAAATCGATCTATCTCAGAGTACTCGTTATTTACTCTTAAACATGACAAAGTTATATCGATAACAGGCTAGTATATTTGTCGCAGCCCTAAAGGCCGACAACCCTGCAAAATTACGGACAAGCACCCAGGGAAGGGAGGCGGCAGGGACGCACTCAGACGGCTAGGGGGGTTAAAACGTAACAAAGGAATTCCGATATTAAATTTTTGTGGTTTATACCGATGTGTTATTTATTTGTCACTTTGTCAAACGTGGTGTAGGTAAATGGCCGTTATCTACAGCCGTTTACGCTTTGCCTACCCCGCAAAGAATATAGGCGTGATATATTTATGTACGTTATTAATTACGATATAATTTTTAGTGAAGAGTTTTTTAATAACATTAGTAGATAGATTGATTAACATAATAAGTAAATTAAGTCGCATTTTTAGTTAATCACTTTTAAATACCATAACGTCACGGAACTGTATGTAATATTTATTTGCAATTTTTAGGTTAGTATGATTATCAATTATTATAGTTATAATTAAATACATAGTAATTTTTTTTTCTTATTTAAACTAAATGGCCCAAGTAAACTCGTCGACATATTGTATTACCTGCCAGGTTGATGGGCAGGTAATACAATATGTCGACGAGTACATTTACTTGGGCCAGCTAGTCTCCTTCGAAAACAGGCAAGAAAAAGAAATCGATCGCCGCATCGAGAACGCCTGGAAGAGCTACTGGTCCATGAAGCAATTCATGAAAGGAGATCTTCCTCTTTCATTAAAACGTAAACTTATCGACATTTGTATCCTGCCTATCCTAACCTACGGTGCACAAACCTGGTCTCTCACTGAGTGTCAAAAGTCCAAACTCAAGGTATGCCAGAGAGCAATGGAGCGCAGCGTACTGGGTGTAAAGCGGATAGACCGAGTTAGGAACACCACGCTTCGCGCCAGAACTGGCATTGCTGATGTTGGCAAAAAATCGGCTAAGTTAAAGTGGGACTGGGCCGGACACGTCAGCCGTATGCACCCTGAGCGATGGGCACATGTTGTCGCCCAATGGGTCCCCCGTGACGGACAACGTCGACGGGGTAGACCTCGCAAAAGATGGCGCGATGACCTGGATGCCTATGACAAGAACTGGTGGGAGGTTGCTAGGGATCGAGATGAGTGGAAGAAGTATGGGGAGGCCTTTGCCCAGCAGTGGGACAATATAGGCTAATAATAATAATAATAACCCCCCCATGGGATCACCTTGTCGTGGTGGGGGGGCTTACGGGGAGCAAGGTACAGTTCTGTAAGCTCTGAATAACTCGAGCAAGTCCCAAACTTAAGGTACAGGATAAATTTGTCGCACATCCAGACTACCCTCCCCAACCAACGATCCCAACCCACCCCCTCGTAATATGGAAAGTCACGGAAGAAAGTATAACCTACGGTCGCTTCCCGGGGGTCGCCGGGGCACACCTGGAGCCGGTGCTGGGTGTCTCAGCATGCGAACCACTGGCGGTGGGGGACTGAGCAGGCGGGTTCCCCCCGAAAAGAATACTACAGCCGACTCAGACCGTTGCCCAACCTTGGCATCACCAGGGCCTAATTTCCATACTCAAGATGCATCTCCTATTGCATTTCCTAGTGGAGTCTACCACACTATATCTAACCTCCCATCACCCAATTCTTCGTTAGAAAGTATTTACCAAACACCCGATTCATCCCCACAGTCGTTTAGTAAGGTACCCGAAACTCGTTTGCCTACTTTAAACCCGTCATGCCCTACAAGCCCTACTAAACCTGCATCAACATCTGCATCACCCAACCTGTTTGAATACCCCATCTCGAATTCAGTACAAACAAATTATCCGAAACCCTGCCCCGTAATGTTAAGCTCAGGCAGCAACGTATCGCCAACAGCGGATCAACGATACAGTTTAAGACCACGCACTGCTACCGGTGGGAGAGTATTTCGTAAAAAAGTAAATGAGAGTAACTCTACATCCCCATCGTCAACACGGAGTCTTTTTCCGTCACTCCCGTCTACGAGGCAATCTTACCGGTCATCGCGTATATCATCACGCTCAACATCAATAACAAGTAGCATACTGCAGGAGGATGTTGCACTGGAGGTGAACTTAGCCACTAACCCGGTGCCCACCACCAGCAGTTTACGTGCGCGTAATAGATGGAGTCCCGAAATGAACCGATTCATCCTGCGTACCTATTTGCACCTTACCTTAATGGAGACCGATGTTAAAGCATACCTGCCTACATTACACACAAAGTTTATAGAAGCGTTCCCAGAGAGACAGAACGTTAACAGACAAAGAGTAGGTGACCAGAGGAGAGCGATTGTAAATAAAAAACTGTTACCACAAGCAGAAATAGATAGAATTTATAAAGAAGTTGCAGAAGAGATTAAAACCATAACTCACAACACTCACAACCGAAACTCACACACTAATACTCAAACCTCTCACACTAACACGAAAAGCTCACACACACCACTCACTCAGAAAAGACAAAGGATGGCTTGGAGTAACGAGCTTAACGAAGGCATAATGAAAGCGTACTACAAAGTAACTAAACTAGAAACGAATCTGACTGCCTACAGACAAACTTTACATGAAGAATTCATAAACACATTCCCGCACTATGCACATGTATCGGAACAAAGAGTTGCTGATCAGAGACGAGTTATAATCATGAACAAGTATATAACAGACGATAGACTGATGGCTTTAAAAGACGATGTAAGAATCGAAAATAATTTTTCAACCGACATAAACATAGTTAACACTGACGCAACCACACCCACAAATACATATCCCAATAATTCTACTCCTACTATAACCACCGAAACCTTGACTAATGACGTAACTTCGCCCGTATCTCCTCAGGAGGATGGGTCAGACCACCACGAAGTAATCACTGTACAAACACAAAATGTTAGATCTAGGGCCAACAATATCACTACAGCAGATCAAGAAAAAATAAAACAAAAGTTTCAAGAAACTCTGGACCGATTTCATGAAACTGATCCTACTTTACGCCCACATATACCGAAGCAAAAGACATCTCGAAAATTTGCAGAAATAGTCGACTATATCAATATGCAAATACTCCCAACGTATGTCTCCAAAGATACCGACTTCGTAACAACACACGCTCTAGTTTACTGTGCAGCGTTCACTTCTGCTGTCTGTAACGGAGCTAAGATTAAAGAAGATTTACCTAACAGCTCTAGGACCCTACACACGCCAGAAACTAGAGTACCAGGTTGGCAAAAGAGACTACAGAGGAAAATTGCTAATTTGAGAAAAGATATAGGAAGATTATCACACTATATTCAGGGAAGTAGAAGCCCGAGGCTTGTAGAACACATTCAACTTATAAAAAGCACACACAGAGTCCATTCACAGCACGAGGAACCTAATTTAACAGATAATCAATTTTTAGATACACTCAAACAAAAACTAAATGCAGCATCAAACAGGCTTAATAGATACATTAATTGCACACTTAGGAAAAAGCAGAACTCTCTTTTCAAAAATAATGAGAAACAATTTTACAGAACAATAACGTCACTCACACAAAACGTTCAAACTACTACATCTCACGCAACTCCCAACCCTTCACCTGAAGACCTGTACCAATTTTGGTCTAATATCTGGGCTAGGCCAGTACAGCACAACGGAGCAGCGGATTGGATAGAGAAAGACAAAGAAAAATTAAGTGAGATAGCCGAAATGGTATTCGAACATATCCCTGTGGAAACGTTCAAGCGTGTACTACAAAAGACTCATAATTGGAAAGCTCCTGGTAATGACCGAATTCATAATTTTTGGTATAAAAAGTTTACTACAATTCATCCCATGTTACATAATCACATCAACGAATTCATACAGTCCCCAGAAATCATGCCATCTTTCATTACCCAAGGAGTTACATTTCTAATACCGAAAGACAGTGACACTCAGAATCCCGCAAAATATCGCCCTATCACATGTTTGCAGACCTTTTACAAAATACTGACATCGTGTATTGCCGAACAGATGGGTGAGTTTTTGACCCAGAATAATTTGCTTGCGGAAGAGCAAAAAGGTTGTCGTAAAAGAAGTCAAGGTTGTAAAGAACAACTTATAATAGATTCCGTAGCTATGAAACAGGCTCTTAGACACAAAAAAGACGTCAGTACGATGTACGTCGACTATCAGAAGGCCTTTGATTCGGTACCCCACAGCTGGCTTATCCAAGTACTGCGTCATTATAAAATTCATCCGATCTTAATTAGCTTCCTAGAACATACTATGCAACACTGGAGAACAAAACTTAGAGTCATAAACAATAACTGTAATATTGAAACAGACGTAATCCCAATAAAACGCGGAATTTTTCAGGGAGACGCTCTTAGCCCATTGTGGTTCTGCTTAGCTTTAAACCCCCTATCAAACATGCTTAACTCGTCAGATCAAGGACTCACCATCTCAAAAGGACACATTCGTACATCACTCTCACACCTTCTTTACATGGATGATATTAAATTATACAGCAATAGCACTCATGCACTCCATCTTCTTGCAGACATCACACAAACATTCTCCCAGGACATTCAAATGAATTTTGGTATCGATAAGTGCAAAACTTTCTCAGTCGTAAAAGGTGAAGTAGTTACCAACGATTACACCCTAGTCTCTGGAGAGATAATTGAGTCCCTCGACCAACACAGCACCTACAAATATCTAGGATTCCAACAAGCACGACAAATTGATCAGAAACACACAAAGGCAGAATTAAAAAAGAAATTTAAGCACAGACTAAACAGCATACTCCGATCCCAATTAAACTCACGCCACACAATAAAAGCAATAAACACTTACGCATTACCCATTCTTACATATTCCTTCGGAGTGATTTATTGGCCTCAGACTGAACTGGAAAAACTACAACGCACAATTAATGCATCTCTGACTACACACCGCAAACACCATCCTAGGTCGTGCATACAGCGTCTTACGCTGCCTAGAGACGAGGGCGGCAGAGGTTTAATTGACATCAACAATCTCCACAACAGGCAAATCACCACACTACGTAATTATTTCTTCGGGCGAGCCCAGCAGTCGATATTACACGAGACAGTAGCTAAAAATGACATAGGATTGACACCTCTTAATCTCAATAAAAATGGTACACAAAGAAGCGAACGTATCGTTGACAACAAACAAAAAATCGCCGCTTGGCAGCGTAAATCCCTCCACGGTAGACACCTCCACGACCTGCAGCAATCTCATGTCGACAAAAGTGCGTCGAACGCCTGGCTGCGGCGTGGAGAGCTCTTCCCCGAGACGGAGGGATTTATGCTAGCGATTCAGGATCAAGTCATCGAGACGCGCAACTATCAAAAGTTTATATGCCGAATCCCAAACTTACCCACAGACACATGTAGAAGATGTCACAGTTGCTCGGAAACAATCCAACATATCACAGGAGCCTGTAAAGCCATAGTCCAAACGGACTATAAACATCGTCATGATCAAGTAGCTGCAATAGTACACCAACATTTAGCCCATAAATATAAATTCATTTCCGAAAAGGTTCCTTACTACAAGTACCAACCAAATGTAATTTTAGAAAATAGCGACCATAAAATATACTGGGACAGAACAATAATCACCGACCGAACAATCCATTTCAACAGACCAGATATAACACTGTTAGACAAAAAGAACAAATTAGTTTATCTTATTGATATTGCCGTCTGCAATACACATAACCTCCTCAACACACACACAGAAAAACACTCAAAGTACACAGATCTAGCAATTGAAATCAAGTCACAGTGGAAAGTCAACAGCGTCAAAACCGTGCCTATTGTTCTATCGACTACAGGAGTAATACCCAAAACGTTACACACCAGCCTAAAAACTTTAGGCATTCACTCAAATACATACACTTTACTTCAAAAGGCAACAATACTAAACACCTGTAGAATAGTTCGAAAGTTCTTATCCCTAACTTAGACTTACCTTTATGCACTTGGCTTCGGCCCGTGCTGCAACTTCCTCTTCGGAGAGATACTTAAATGTATAAACCTATAATAATAATAATAATAAACTAAATGGTATTCTTCGTTCATCTATACAGTTTGTATTGAACTGTTACTCTTGTGAATAATAAAATATTATACTTAATAAATAATTGTTTATGATATAAACATTGTAAAGTCCGAGTAAGTCCATGAAAAATAATAATATAAGAATTGTTAATGATACAAACATTGTAAAGTACGAGTAAATCTATGAAAAATTACCACAGAGAATCCCACAAATCTTATAAATGAATACAACGTGTCGCCCAAATACAACCCTGTGCCATTCTAAATGAAGAGGGGGCGAACTAAAATTGCTTTCAAATAAGTAACCGGCCTACAGGAGTATTCTGGATATAAATAGCGGTTTTTCTAGAAATATCCTTAAATTGGAGTGTAAAAATTACTTTATAGAATAAAGCTCTTAAAAAATATTTCAAATATATTAAAGTCAATTTTTAGTCCTTTTTTCATCAATCATATTTCATATATCATGTAAATTTATGTAAATTTTCATAGAATTAATAACAGAATATGATTAGTAGGTTAATATTCTTACAACAATTGTGTTTTAGCCAACATTAATAAAGGTGATGAGAAAAATGAATTCGATTCGGATGTAATTTTATTAAATAGGTAAACTAATTGGGTTTCTGAACACGTGTAAAAATTTTGTCTACACAAATATTATAAAGAGGATAGATTTGTTTGTTTGTATGTATGTTATCGAGAAACTCAGACCGATTTCAAAAGTTTTCTCATATTTAGAAAGCTACAACATCCCTGAGTGACATAGGCTACTGTTTACCACGGGAAAGTACCTCATTCCCACGGGCTAATGGGTAACAGTAGAAACAACTTTTTACTACGGGCAAAGATCCGATTCCTACGAGGAAACGGGTACCTACTTAAGTTAGTAGCAGTGGGTGAAACCGCTGGGCTGGATATGTATTAATATGTATGCATATTTTGTACTCGTGTAAGTGTGTCGAAAAATCTTGACCGATTTCAATGATACAGTCAGTCAAGCGAATCGTGTCACAAGAATGCAAAAATGTTTTTCAAAAAGATTCAAAGAACACTGATAATACGCTGAAAAACATGTGTTGATACTTAACATATAGGTAATGAATAAATATTTTATTAATATATATTTTTTAGCCAGTGAATTTTATTTGTACTTTTTCAATTAATTTAATAATATACGGTTACATTTAATTAAGTACAAATCTCTTGAGGGTGTAATCTACTCACAAAACTGAACAACTTTTGTTAGAAAATTTTCTTCGAAATATGAAAAAAAAGCGGCCAAGAGCGTGTCGGACACGCTCACAAATAGGGTTTCGTAGTCAACGTTTAAATATCAGGTTTTTCAGCATTACAAACTTAATTTTGTTGCTGGTTTGTTAGCAGCAGTATGATGACCAACCGCAAATAGAAAAACTCATTTTTTTCTGAAACCTTTAAGGGTACAATATCCGTTATAGTTTTCATTGTAACTTCAGATTGTAAGCTATATTCCATTATTTATTTCAAATTTTTAGCGTTTATAGTTTAGAAGTTACAACTGGAACAAATTATGGGTCAAAAACGCCCTTTTTAAAAGCAAATATCTCGTGACAGAAACATTTTAGTGACTTTGTTTCAAAGAAACCTCACCTTAGTTTTAAAAGACCTATTCAACGATACCCTACTCAATATTACAGAAGAAAAAAAATTTTTTTGCCCCCCTTTCACTTGTATGGGAGGGGGTCCAAAAAACATTTAATATAATTTTTTCTTAACGTTTCTGAATTTGGGTCAACACGATCTATCTTCTCACCAAGTTTCATGTCGATAGCTCTAAAACTGACGGAGATATGAGGGCGCGGCATACAGACAGACAGACAGACAGACAGACTTGACAAAACTATAAGGGTTTCTAGTAGACTACGAAACCCTAAAAATTTGGTCGTCCTATACTAAGTGACACACTTTTTCAGCATTTTTGTACGGGAGGTCCCATATTTTTTTCATATTTCGAAGAAATGTTTCAAACAAAACATGTAACCCTATATAATTCAGACCATGTCCAGAATAAGGCTCCTGAATTACGGCCACATTTCGCGGCGAATGTTTAAAAGTAATTCCAGTTCCTATCCTAATCCACGCTAATACAAGCTTATTTTAAACATACAACTGGATCTGCTACGTTTAACTGAACAACTTTTGGAAGATCAATATCTTTTTAACTAGGCGACTTATCTTCTTCAAAATGAAAAGGAAATTCACATTGTTAGTATTTAAAAAAAAATGTTCGTGACGAATTGAGAACCTCCTCTTTTGTTTTTTCGTCGGTTAATCGAGAAACACTTACCGGGCGTTCACACTGAGGATACTATGACCTGCGACTTATCGGAAGTCCCTTTCACGCACATGGAAAAGAACGAGAGATCCGTGTGTCGCGCGACAAAATAGTCGCATATGTGAACGCGGGCTTATTATATTGAAAACTACTGAATCGATTTCGACTTTAGTGACTGCTTGTGTGACAAATTATAATTTAATAAAAAAAATTATAACCAAAATCAGTCAAGTAAGCACTTTTGAAGATAAGATAGGAGAAACAATCATAGGTAGGGTACATAAATCAAAAATTTTAGAAAGCATCAAGTTTTTGAAATATTTTTGGCCTTTCCAGTATGTTACGTACGAAAATACAGATAACATTGATAACTTTAGTTAAAACTATTAAAATGAAAAAATTTAGGACACCCTGTATAAGCAAAGTACACACGTATGTCACAAACACGCTGTATAGCACACAACTGATAGTACTGGATCTATTCGGTCGGTGCAACGCCCCTGAGGTAAGGCGGAGGACACAATGTCTCTATCCCTTGCGGGGTAGGCAGATCAAAGGCCGTACAAACGATCTATAACGGCAGGACTGACAATATGTACAGGGTTATTTCAATTGTGGTGCCAGCTTAAAATGGCATCACTCCATCAATATTTTTCCTGTGTCTAAGGGCGATCAACAGATTAAAGAGTCGATGTTCATTGTAATTTTAGGCCAAATGCCGACATCCTGTCACACTCTTCTGATTGCCTCTCAAACTTTTGTCTCTCGTTTTACAGCCGTTTACGACCTGCCTATCCCGCAAGGGATATAGGCGTGATATATGTATGTAGTTATGTGCGTGTATAAAAAACAGGTGAAAGCAAGTAAATCAGGGTAGGTGTAGTATTGCCATAAATAAGGTATTAATCTGCTTTGGGAATACTTAGAGCCCAGTATACATACACATGAGGAAAACTGATAAGTGTGCATAATCCTTTGGGCGCAGTATGACCACAATATAAAAATGTCAACTGTATCAAATTGACCACAGCATTTTTTAATTTAACAGATAATTTTGTATTTTACAAAATACATAAATTTTCATTGTAAAAGTTACATACGTAAAGAAAATTTTTCTAATAATCGGTACAACAGGAGAACAAGCACAATTAACAAAAAACAAAAACCGACTGCGGTAATTACATTTTTTTACTTCTAAACTAGTTTTATTTTGTCTTTTTAAATCCGCAATTTTTAAATTTATGAAATTTTAATATTGCCCGTGGCACTAGCAGCGCTGCTGAATCGTATCTATCTAACGACACCTTCTTTGTCAGAATCCACCAAGACCTTTGGGCTATAGCCCGTGAAAAGAATTTTCTTGTCCACATACATACCTACTCTCAAAAAACATACATAGCCCTCCCTTTGACACAATCGGGTAAAAAGTAATTGAAGCCAATAAAGAAATACTTTGTGTCCTTCACCTGCATAGAATAAAATTCTACTTCAAGTTATTATGAAAAAGAACCAAGTAATACCTTATTTAATAAACCCATACAACCTACCTACTGTAGGTAATTAAATTTCCATGAAAATAATAAATAGATAGGCAATATATACTTTTAAAGGTAAATAGGTATATTCTACACAGTTTGTTGTTTGATATTACAATGATTCATATTGTTATCAGGGTTTATACATAACATTTATGTAAACATGGGCTAAAATTACTAGAAATGCAAATATAATACAGTGTAAAAAATAACAGTCATGTAACTTTAGGATAACCTTAAGATTTATAGATCAGTTATAATTGTCATGTTGTTGTTTTACAAGCAAAAAAGAAACAATCAATTCTTTCCTTTTTTTACGACTGCCTAAGAAAGAGAGTTATGTTTTTCGAGAGTATGTATGTAAGTGAACAAGCAAATTCTTATTCACGGGCTAGGTACAGCCTAAGCGGTTATTGAGGTATCGTTAGATCCGTCTCAGCAGCGCAAGTGACACTGGCTGTAATAAATTCAAAATGGCGGATTTTATACGTAAAATATAATTTTATTACTACTGCAGTCGATTTTATGTTTTTAAATAATTATATTTAGGCTTGTTAAAACAGTATATAATTTTTTTCTTAATGCTGCAGGTACGCATTTCGAAATACTATTTAAATATGATTTAAATCAATTAAAATTTTAATTTAAAGTTTCTATAAATAAAATAATGCTTAATCTGTTATTGCGCGCGTGTACACACGCCCTTACCGACATAAATTCCCAATAACACGAAATGGCGGCGCGGGGAGCGCGGGGGGAAGCAAACAGGGAGGCACTCGGAGATATTATTATTATTACCTTTTGAATTTAATTAGTTCTATATTTTATTTATCAAGAGGGTTACATGGTCGATACAAAATAAGACTAAACTAACTAACTAAACGTTCCTCAGTCCTAACTATATATATATGAATTAAATTAGTTTGTGTGTGTGTATGTTTAACCACACAAGTCATTTGGCCCATACGGAAACGTTAATGTCAAAATTTATCAATTTAATTTATAGCTCGTACGTTGCAGTTTACTACTTTCGATTGTTAAGATTATTTCATAGTTTAGTCACGATAACTAAAGAATATAGGCGTGAACATATACTTACAATGAACTTAAACTCTACCATAAATACTAAAGAATATATAGAAAGAGAGAGCAATCGATGTCGCAGTCTACAGCCATGTTCTGTTGTTTGACTACGCTATGACAGTTTATAAGACCGCGTTTTAGCACGCCTGTCAGGAAAAATATTCAATCACTCCAAAACATGGTTTAACGAACTGTTAATGTCATGGTATAAAAGACCTTCGGAAGACGGCTGCTATAAAGTGCCCCCATATACCCGTAAACATAATGACTATAAATTCACTAAAAAACCTGAAATCGGTAACCAGAAAATAATAATTTAAAAGACCTTTAATATTAATAGAAATAGACACCAATATCATTTATTCAAAGTACTATTTAATTGACTTATTTATTCAATACCATTAACAAAATTTGTAACAACACCTTTTGATAGTTATTCCATTATGTAATTTATTGATATTTATTATTGGCGATTGTCAATTTGCTATTTACATAAAAATAGTAACCCTATGCCTCGGTGCGGCCCTGTGGCAAGGCAGTGAAAGATGAGAGTCGGCCAGCAACGGCGGTTGACAATTCTTGGTACTTGCGCGCCGCTTACGTAATTTTGTTCCGATACAAGGTCTCAGTCCAAACCGATGCATATTGAGATTGTTTATCTTGTATGTTTATTGTTTTTAATTTCAATAAACACGACATGATTGAGGTTATTGCGATAATAATAACTGTGGATTTTTATTGTTATAATGTGATTTGCTGTCACTTGTAAAATATGTAGCGTAGCTATTCGTCGAAACATTGTAACTACGACAACTGTCTTTACAAAGACTGTTTCTGGCACCTACTTACCGTTGAACGATGTGTAAAGTTCACACTATTGCTAAATTTATCCCGATAGGTAATGGTGGTAAATAAGTAGATACTGATATACATTGCAAAATTAATGTGGAGGAATAAGCGTAATCTGTACCTGCAGTAGGTACAGATTACTAAATTAATTTCTTTTAATTTGAATTGAATATTTTACTAGCATATCCAATAAATTAATATTTTATTTATATGTTAATCAGAATAAATAGGTAAATTAAGTAAAATAAAGATAAATACATTCTGGTACCATTCTCACTATCATATTCCACTCCTAATATTAGAGTTTAAAATATTTTTCAAGTCTAATCCCTCAAGTATCAAACCCTCTGCTTCCCTCCACAAAGCGTTCACCAAGTTTTTGAAACCTTAATGAATACAGAAGGGTACAAGTGCAAAATCACTCATTGCCTAGCCAAATAACTTTCAACCGTATCTTCAACGCAATACGGATCAGTTTCACTTGGTGTTTATTTAACTTATTAATACATAGCTTATATAGAATTGCGAGATTAGGAAACCGTGTTTTTTTTCCTAAAGATTCTCTTTTTTGTGTATTTGTCGTAGATGCACTAGTTTTGAGCCAGGGTTTCGCACCTAATTATAAAATGAACCATATTTATATTCTTTGTGTACCTATCTAATCCTATACTCTATTTATAAACACGAAAATAAATCAATGTCATTCATGTCATCATGATGTTACATAAAAATAAGATGTTATTTATTTTTACTATATTTTAACATACATATTATTGTGATTCTCTTATAACGGTGAAATCATATTTTTATTAGTTTGATCATTATCATGACACGTTAATATTTTTGGATAAGCTTGATCGTGAAATATACCACTAAATCGATTCTATGTTTACTTGACAATAGGTCCTGGGTTCACATCTGCAAAGTAACATACAATTCCCATCATAATCATAACTGTTCCAAGCAGGTATACATAACAATGATGAGTCTTACAATTATCATACGAGTCGACGCATGCACACGGCAAACTTGTGTCACATACAGCCGTCTATCGATTGCCAACTAATAATAGCTACGTTTTTGACTGCGACGCAAGCCACAGGCGAAATCCCTCCCACCAAGATTTTATAAAGTACTTAATAATCGGAAAACAAATTAATATACAGATAGAACTGTATATTCTGTGTAAGTATCTAAAATAAAATGTAAACATATTAATGACATCTAACCTCGCTAAGTCACTACGCAAATACGCTCAGATCCTATGAAATGCGCACCCAGTCGACGCTGCCGGTATCTCTTGGATTACTGCAGAGATTCAGAGCTACGGTCAACATTAGGGCACCGTGCACACTTTAGGTGCATTTCGAACTAACGGACATTAATTTTACTACCGATTTACGACTCTGCTTAAAAACTAATCGCAGTATATTCTGAAATTGCCCTTACGTATTTTGTCAGATGTGGTGAAAACGACAGTTTCTTACGGTTGTTTATGCTCTGTTTTACCCCCAAGGGATATGGCATGATAAGTGTAAGCGTGTGTGTGTGTGTGTCAGCGGCCAGACCGCGATATACCTACTCTAGAAATCTAGAAGCCTCTGGAAATTTAGCTCTTAGTTAGACTTAATATGCTGACGCTTAGTTTCTACATTATTTCTTTGTTTAGTATTACTGAGCAAAAACAGAAAGCGCCCAAGGGCACAAACGAATTTACAAAATCAAAGCGTGTTTGGCGTACAGTGCTATTTATAGACCGTTTAATAAATTTTGTTTAATATAAGACCGTGAAAGAAAAAATATATAATAAATAGATAGGTAAAGTAATATAATCATTCAAAAATGAAATAGATACTAAGTAAAATATTTCTTCTTTTCATATACTTAACATACGTAAGGCATTAACATATAAAACAGATATTCAAAATCAAAAAGCGAGATTTGTACCTGTTCTTAATATTTTACTAATTATGAAAAAAAACATTGATTAAAAAATTTAAACGCAAACCGGAATATTTAAGTACTAATATGTCGATAATGCTAAAATGGGAAGTAAAGTATCAAGTGCGCACGATCGGCGTACAGTTATAATCAATACTAAGGTAGGTATATTACGTAAACCATAGGTACGTGTGTATTATATGTGTAGGAAATAATAAATTTAGATAAGCTGTGAAATAATTTAAAATTTGTACAGTCCATCACCAAATAAGTGTGAAAAACGAAAACATATGCATAACCAAATCACATTTTGTACACTACATAGGTTTGCATCTTCTTTTTTGTTTTTGAAGTCAACTACCTACTTATCTTACGTCGAAACTAGTCGAAAGGCAATGAACAATAATAAAAAAAAAAACAACGAAAAGAAAAAAGAATTTCGTAATTTTAACAAACTTTATTCAACAAATTTATAGTGGCGCCATGTATTAAGCGCATTTTAAAACAAACATAACTTTTTTACTTGTTAACTTTAACATACGGAAATCAGGAAGTCCGGAATACTCTGTTTAATAATTGTATGTCTTGTTAAACAATATAAAAGGGTTTATATCTTTAATTAGTTTTTGAACGAAATCACAAACAATATCAAAGCAATTTTACGGCGCTTTAATATGATTTCGATAATAAGCCGTATCAAGTATCAAGATTGTTAGCTCTACGTTCAGCACTTAAACAAAATTAACTTTAATAACATTGTATATAAAGTATATGTGTTTATGTATGTATTAATATAGAGTCTTACGGAAATAGTGTGGGCACTTATTTTTTACTATATGTTAGGAACATAAATTTACTAACACACACTACTATACTAAGTCAACGTTATCAATACAATACTGTGTGTGTAGTGTATCATGTTTGAGTACCAGTTTTGATGATTTTTAATGATTACATTAATTACTCATTCATTAGACATCTGTTTAGATTAGAATATCTAAGCATATTAAATTAAGATAATGTGAGAATTTTTTATGTTTGGAAATATCTGTATACCTTGTTTAAGATATTGACAGTTGCTAATTTGGCATACATGCTAAACAAAGTATTTTAGAAATATACAATGAGTTTTAAATACGGAAGTAATTGAGCAATGAAATAGAAAAAGCTATAAGTATGATATATTAATTTTCGCAAAGAAATATTGCGATAAAGAAAACAAACACCTAACACACCGTTCTGTATAAATTGTTAACATACAAAATAACACATGTTTAATTTTTAAGTAATCTTAAAAGGTGTCTTATAAAACCACAAAGTATTATTCATTACATATTAAACTAATCGACTACAATAGCTGTCTACGGGCGCATCAGCGCCCCGACTTCATTAAGAGTAGAAGTGGTCGCCATGGCCGAAACCGGTCAAAGAAATCATCATCAGTATCATCAGTTTAATACTTCGTATGAAGTAGTTAAATCGCAAAATTTATTACGACAAGTACCTAAACCTGTGTAGTGTCCCACTGCTGGGCAAAGACCTCCCCATTTCTTACGCCACTCGTCCCGGTCTTGGGCTTCCGATTCCGAGGGCAAGTTTATTTAAAAAAAAAATACCTAAACCACTTTTGATCGGAAACAACCGAAAATAGATACAGCAAGTATCAAGAGGTGTCGGTCGGCGTACAGCGGACGGAATCCGACGTCGCGCGTCGCTTACGAAATGTTACCGCGGCCCACGGCTATAAGGATGCTACTGATACTTCACTTTTCTAATGTTTCGCATTAAAATTATAAATCATAGCTTAAAAAAAAGTTATGTATGGTGAAGATGGAGAAATAGACGCTGCTGATCTGATACTTTACTTTTCTAATGATTCGCATTAAAATTATGAATAATAGCTTTAAAAAAAGGCATAAAAAAGATATGATATTATTGTTATTATTCTAAGGCGATATTATAAAACGACGCTACTAATAGGTACATCACTTTCATAGTGTTTCGCATAAATAAAAACTTTTAAAAATAGAGTTATAAAGAAAATGTAATTATTCCAAGGCGATATTTAATTTTTCTAATGATTCGCATTAAAATAAAGGGATTAATTATTTGCTTCTAAGGTGATTGATAATGATAACCGATACGATTTTTAAAATTATCAGTCTTATTGTGTAGAGCAGAGAGTAAAATATTAAATAATTATAGAAAAATTAAATAGATGCTATGATATTATGAATAGACCAGCCAAAAGTTGCAACTTGTTATACAGGGAGTAACAAAAAGGGTATAACAAGCCGAAAGGAGGTCAAGCTACTCATGAAACTGAACAACTTTCCCCATGGAACATGGGTCGAAATATGAAAAAAAAATTTGGACCTCTCATACAAAATCGCCGATCAGCTAATTGATTTACTATGGGAGGTCCAAATTTTTTTTTCATATTTTGACCCATGTTCCATGGGGAAAGTTGTTCAGTTTCATGAGTACCTTGACCTCCTTTCGGCTTGTTATACCCTTTCCGTTACTCCCGGTATAATTTCAATACCTAAATAGTCAAATATCTACTTTACGACGCTTTTCAGACTACATAATATTTTTTATTTCTTATCAAAAGTTTTAATAACTAACTTCTCAATGTGTAGGTACACAAGAAATTAATATAGAAAACAATTATTTTTTAAATACAAAACACAGAAATAAAGACACAAACAAAGAAAATAATTGAATCTAGAAAAGTAGCAATTCTCCGTAGCGTCTTTCTGCGGATGGCGCGTGTTAAGTAAAGCAAGCAAACGAAGCAAACTCGAGGGCACAGGGTTGTCAATGTACACAATATTTTAAAACATATTAAAATTATATAAATTAACAACATAAGTGACTATAATGGCAAGTATTTTAATCCATTTAATATAATTTTCTTCATATATGTGTTACATAAATCAACTTATAAATCTTTAATACTTACTTATAGGTTCTTAAAATTTATACACATTATATTATCCAATAAACATATTTACTTTTTTTAACGGCTACTTTCTTATCGATAGTGCAAATTATACCTACACAAGGGTAATAAAGTTTTATTACTTTGTCCATCACTAGATTACGGTAACAAACAAAAAATATCAACAGGCTTGTTATAATAACATGTAAGTGAATTCAGTCTTGCTTTTTGTTCTAAAATAAATAATAAAGTGGTTTTAATATAATAGTTCATAACGATACACACGTAAATGCGATACACACATAACAAAAAGACCTACGCTGAGCTAGCAAAATAAACTAACTTTAGATAGGCATAAAAGTAGCGAAAATAAAAAGTAGACCAGTCAAAGTATATCTAAATCATATAATGAATGACATTTTAATAAAACTTATTTGTTGAAGCAAGATTTTTTGAATGATTTTTACTTCGTTAGATATTATGAATGTTTATAAGGTTATTAACAGTAAAAGAAAGACACGCTTTAAAAAATTTATTACTATAATTGTTTAAAATAAAATAATAGGATAATGGAATCAGAGAGACACATTTTAAAATGAAAAGTAATAACAATAATAACAGTTATTGGCACCCCTGAGCGGTATGGCAAGTATGCGCTGGCCGATATTTTTTCACAGTCCGACAGAAAAGCCGCGAAGTCGAGTGTGTATTACAAATATTATTTATTTTTATTACGAATCCTTACTTAGTGTTGTCTTTAATTATTTTCAAGCATAATATCTTATTCTAATAATAGCTAGTATAGATGAATCTAAGCGTACTCAGTTTTAACTTTACTTTTTCTACTGATTGACGAACATGTAAGACTTACCGTGTAAGTTTAAGATTTATAATTTTAAAATTAATGTTTAAAAGTATTTTAAATGAAATTGTACCATTAACCTGTAGGTTTTCCCATCCTGGTCACGGCACCAAGTTGTAACTAAACTCCCATCCTCTTACTTAAATAAAATACGAATGCGCTCCGCGTATTTTAGTTACAAAATAAATAACGCAATAAACCTCTCTATATGGGCTAACGCAGTGTGTTAAGCACAATCAATTAATTCTTTACACAAGATTAGAGATGGGCGGTGGGTAAATACCCGGGTGGGAAAAAACGGGTAAATTGGGTATTTACCTTTTTTACCCGTTTTTACCGGGTATTTACCCAAAAACATGGGTAAGAACTATAAAATTATAAAATTTTGTTATAAGGCGTTCTATTTCAATTTTTTCCTTAAAATATGAAGTAATGTAAACCTACCTATACATTTAGAATCTATATGTCACAGGAAAACCGCAAAAACGAAACCACACAAACAGATAACGAATACGCATTGATCAATCGTCATCATTCTGCAAAAGAAACGAACAAATTTGTCATTTCACTAGAATAAATCTAGGAAAATGACCTATAAGTTGTAAAGATAAATATTATTTAAAAATATTTTAGGTTTCTTGCAATCTGTGTCTAATTCCGCAACTTTTGATACCGCTTGTGAATCGATAGGTTGGAAATAGGAAAGTCTCATACAAGGACGGGACACCCCACTTTTGGGGCTTTTGGCCCCCCCAGGGGGCCTAAAGGGTAATTTTTAGGGCACAATAAGCTTCAAGTGAGATGTCACGCACGATACGAAATAAAAACTACCCTCCAAGTCAATTACTTCAAAAGTTGCGCCTTGTAAAGGAGGGGGGGCGGTAAAGGGTTAAGGGGTGGTGCCCGCTTGGCTCCATGTCTAATTTTGATCAGGAGGTCAAGGAGCACCTACATTCCGATTTTCAGCTTCATGGGTCAATCCGAATAGTTATAACCAGCTATTGACGTTAGTTACTAGACTATCATGTGTGGTGGTTTAACTTCTTGTACGCCACCGTAGCTTGCACATAAGAGCACCCGCGACGTTTCGTAAGCTCGCGCCCGTCGCAGTAGCGGACAGTTTCGCATCAGTCAATCCCGCTCTTGTCTCCAGTTAGTTGTTCTAGCTTAGTGTTTGTTGGGTCTTTATGGTTTTTTATGTGGGTCTTTAGTGCTTGTTGAGTCGTAAGGGTTTGTAGGTTGGGTCGTAATGGTTTGTTGGGTGAGTCATTAGGGTTTGCTGGGTCGTAGGGATTTGTTGGGTGGGTCGTTAATGTATGTTGGATCATAGAGTTTTGCAAATTGGGTCATTGAGGTTTGTTGGGTGTATCGTTAGTGTATGTTGGGTTATAAAGGTTTGCAAATTGGGTCTTTGAGGTTTGCTGGGTCTTAAGGGTTTTTAGGTTGGGTCTTGGGTCGTTAGTGTTTGTTGCATCGTGAGGGATTGTAAGTCGATTGGTTGGTGTTTCTTGTGTCATAAGGGTTTGTTTGGTGGGTCGTTAGGGTTTGCTAGGTTGGTCGCTACGGTTTGCTGGCTCGTAAAGGTTTATTGGGTAAGTCGTTAGTGTTTGTTGGTTCATAAAGAATTGAATATTGGGTCTTTGGGATTTGTTGGGTCATTACGACGACTATGATCCAAAATCCAGATAGCGTACTGGATAGTACCCTTGCCCGCCAGGCCCAGATAGTGGGTTTGATTCACCCGGACACAAATATTTGTTAAGGTTTTTTAAGTATTTGTGTTGACTCTAGGTGTTTTCTGTATATGTATAAATATGTATTTATTTACAAAAGAGTATATCAGTATTAATATTAGTGATTTTGTTCCCATAGTGCTAGCTTTGCTTAGTTTGGAGCTAGATGGCGCCTCGTTCAGGGATATTTATTATAAGTTTTTGTAGGTTGGTTCCAACAAACACTAAAAAATAAAACCTCACCCAATTCAAAATTCAATATTTATTTCTCAGTAGTAATTTACAACATTCTCTTTAAGAAAGTCATATTCTAATTCAAACTTAAAAAAGAGGTAATTTCTAGTGCAATTTTTTCTCTTTTTATAACAATTTGTGTTCCTACTCTAAACGCGGCTCGGGCTTGGGACAATAATCCCTAACGACCTTGAAAACACTACCGACCCATCCAGTAACCTGTTACGTATGACCCAACTAATCTTAACAACTCACACAAGTAACGTTTACTTCCCAGTAAACACTAACGGCATCTTAACAAACCCTTGCGACCCAACAAACTCTTTCGACCCAGCAAACACTAACGACCTACTCAACAAACCCTACCGAACCAACATACACCAAAGAGCCTACCTACAAACCCTAACGATTGGGTCGGTTGGTCAAACACTAACAATCAATCCAACAAACCCTTACGGTACAATAAACCCTTACGACCCAGAAAACACTAAAGACCCACACAACAAATCCTAATGACCCAACAAACACTAACAACCCAGCCAACAAACCTTTTCGACCCAGCAAACACAAACGAACCGCCCAACCAACCCTAACGACCCAATTAACCTAATAACTCACCCAAACAACCCATACTACCCAGAAAACACTAACAAAATCTTAACAAACCCTTACGATCAAACAAACATCAACTTCACAACTTACAAACCCTACCGACCCAACAAACACTAACGACCCATCCAACAAACCCTTACGATCGAACAAACCCACGGCCTAACAAACTCTTACGACCCAATTAACCCTTACGGCCCAGCAAACAAACCCTTACAACCCAATAAACCCTTACGACCCAACAAACTCTTACGACCCAACAAACCCTTACGACTTAGAAAACACTAACAACCCATCCAGCAAACCCTTAAAACCCAAAAAACCCTTTCGACCCTAGCAAACACACTAATACGAACCTCATAACAAACCCTAACGTACCAACAAATATAAACGAGCCACCAAACAGCCTTACGTCTCGAAAACAACCACAACCCTAACCTAACCTAACCTAACCCTACGATCCAACAAATACTAACGACCCACCCAACAAACCCTTAAGACCCACCAAACACTAACGACTCATCCAGCATACCCTTACAAGCCAACAAACACTTACGACCTACTCAAGAAATCCTTACGACTCAACAAACCCTTACAACCCAACAAACCGTTACGACCCAACAAACCTTTAAGACACACTATACACTAACGACCCACCCAGCATATCCTTACGAGCCAACAAACACTCACGACCCTCTCAAGAAACCCTGACGAGCCTACAAACCTTTACGACTCAACAAATCCTAACGACCCACCCAACAAACCCTTACGACCCAAAAAACATGTACGACCCGCCCAACAAACACAAACGAACCAACGTACAAATACTTACGACCCACCATGTGAAAATCGTTCAGTTTCATGATCTGAGCTGAGCACTTTGACCGCGCATTCACACTGAGAAGACTTTGGCCGGGAAACTATCGGAAGTCCCTTTTACACATGAGGAAAAGAACGAGAGATTCGTGTATCGCGGGACAAAAAAGTCGCATCTATGAACATGATCTAAGTAATGCAGGACAATACCGGTATAAAAGCAATAAACGAATGACGATATCTTTCAAACTTAATCGTAAAATACGTAAAACAATTCTTCTTTACATTGCACGGGTACATAATAAGTGTTCTAGTAACCTAGTACGAATTCTTTTGCAAAACACGTACCTTAAAGGCTGTAAATAAATATGAAACTTATATACGGGTATTTACCCGGGTAAAAACTAATTCGGGTAGGAAAAAACGGGTAAGAATGGGTATATACCCAAATTTGGGTATTTACCCGGGTAGAATCCCATCTCTACACAAGATCAACTGCTGTTTTTTTCTTTTGTTAGTAAATTAAACAGAAGATAAACATTTTACTTTTACTTCATTTCAGACAGTATGAATATTATAATTATTTCAATATCCATTTCCTTATTCCCTCCGTTGTCCTTTTATCAACATATTTTTAATCATCGTCGACTCTACGCCACTTGATTGCGAACAACAATAGTCTATCTCGCTCGCACCTTGTTTCCCTCCCCCTCCCACACCCCCGCCGCCGAAGGGTTTCGGTGTTTTGACGTATGTAGTCGCCTAGTCAAGATTATAATTGGGCATCTATCGATTTTGATGTTTTTTGTTTACCTAAGTAAACGATCATATCTTCGAATTTGAATTTAATGAATTGTGTTAATTAAGCATACGTTTCAGTTTTTTAAACATATTTCTGTTATTTTCAAACGCTGTCTCTCTTTTCTTGTGGGATACCGGGTCGTCCAAAGAACCGACGAACTCTGGTGTCAGAGTTTTCAAAGGCTGATTTGTTTATAGGTACACACATATTATTTATTACCTGCCCCGTTTTGCAATTTGAACATAAATATAAAATAAAAAAATACTACTTTTATAAGTAGACCAAAACGTATTTTTTATAGACGACGACAGCTACTTACCGCATAGCGTGCGTATAGCGCGATCATGTGATTTTTTAATATACAATACAAACAATACAAAGGGTTTTTATACAGAATATGACAGTGTGACAAAAAATGACTTTAAATCTGAACTTAGTATCCCGCGAGCTGGCCACTTATGTCAAATTCAAAAAGTACGGCCTCTCGAATAAGTCCTTTTTGACAGCTGTCAAACTTATATGGAAGACATGCCAACAAAGGAAAATAGACGTTATGTCATTCATAAGTTTATAACATGTATGTACTGAATTGTTTGATTTTGACAGCTGTCACATAGGACTTATTCGAGCGGCCGTACTTTAAGTATCAAATTTTTACGTAACATCGGAACTAAGTATGTAATGTAGGTATGTATTTAAGTGATTACATTACTGGTTTAACGAGTTTTTAAGTGTTTTTTCGTCAGTAGGTATATTTTTTAAATTTGCTTCTTTGGGTTAGAGTATAGTCAAAAAATAATAATATGTACTATACCTAAATGTTATGTTCATGGTTATGCTAACGATCGATCTTTATCATAATACCTGCGAATAAAACAAAAAAACTGCAACAAGGAAAAAATTATAATATTTCGAAAGTATATATTTGCGTAAATTATATATTTAACAAAGCTAAATACGTATGCATTCTTTGTTCTCTACTCACACGTATGTTTTGTATCTATATTTCTTTTCCTCTAAGTTTTGAATATCGAACGAAAACTGCCGCCAGCTTGCGAGTGCGATTTGGCTGAGGTTGGTATTCTGCTACCCCCTGCCAACAGGCCCATTCTGCTTATATTGCTGAATATATTAAAGCTTTCGTCACAGTAAGCGCTGGATAGCCAGCAATGTATGCCGAAGGGGGTAGTGTGAACGAGTGGTGTGTGTATTGCAAAGGCTAGAGAAACCGAGGATGATTGCCGTGTCTTATTGTTATTGAAGAATAATGCTGTTATTCAAAAATATATGCGTTTGTGTGTGATATTCATATTCAGTTCGAATGGTAACAGTAACAGTGTGGCTATTTCTTAAGTTTAGTTACTAAATAAATATGCACAAATGTTTTAAAAAAGTCAAATCAGAGGCGTGTTAATTTAAAACCCGTAAAAAATAGATTGACGCAATATTATTCACGTGTTTTAAGAAGTTATAATGGCAAAACAAGTATATAATTTTTATGGTTCCATTGCTTCCATAATAAAAATGAAAATTTCTAGCCATTTAGTAAATGGCCTTTCAATTAGTTTGGCAGTAAAGTGTAGGTAGTGTAGATATACAATCAAATACATATTGGAGAAATCGTTATCAGTTGAACGTACATAAATCCTTATCATTGGGGCTAACATACCAGTACCTAGTAACCAAGTCGACGTTAATGTTTGTAACCTGATATTCTATACACTAACTAGGTAGGTATTGTATGTACCTGCTCTGTGGTATTATTTTATATGAACGAGGTTGCCTCTGGTTTGTACAGTAGGTAATGCATTGTAGTATTTCCTTAGAAATATTTTAAAACTATTATTAAATGAAGAGAGGACATGTTTCAAGTAAGAGGGGACAATATGATAAGTCAATACATGGTTTAAAATGAAGTCATCAACGCTACGAATTTTGATGCATTTTTTTCTAATAAATTGAGATTCAAGAGGAAGGTTTATATGTATAACACATACGCGAAAATGAGTTGCAGCATGTATGTTAGTATGTTATTATCTGTATGACTCTTAACAAAATTATCATTAAAGGTTTCTTAGGTTATTTAGGAAAGAAGTACTTTGACGTAGCCCTATTTTTTAGTAACGAATTTTAGTTATACAATGCAGAGATTGCTATTTTTTCATATTCTTTACCGTTCAAACTACAATACAAATCCAGATATTGTATGAAATGCCCGAATGCTACACATGCAGGTAACAATGCTGCCTATACCACTGCGAGCGAGTGTGCCAAATCGGTTTATATACTACAGAATTACCGTACAGTCCGACATACCCAACTTTGTATTGCAAATTTAGACTTTATTAACACATTCTTAATATACACATCACGCCTATAGGTATATTATAAATATGGTACATTTTTAATCGATTGTTGCGTAAGTGCGATGCCTATTTAGATTCGTTATTTGTATAAGATTTTAAAAGTATATGTTTCTTTTTCTATACTAACTTCTCTATCTCGATACCTACCTACACACACATGCATTACATAATGTAGGTATAGGTAGGTCACTATTCATTATTTGTCTACTGCATTATACCTACTCATCAATTTCTATAATTAATGTTAAATTAAGGTAATTTAATTATATACTACCTATGACACGATGAGGTCAAGATTTTTTTTTACATAAAGTGTAAAATATAAGGTCAAATGCGTATTTTTATTGTTACCTAGTACTATTATGTATTCTGTGTTGTTAGTAAATTACATGTATTAGCAATTTATAATGTAATATGGTTAATATTTCTTTAATTTGTGGTGTGACAGCATAACAGTTTATTTTTTTAAATTAATAAACAAGCAATGATAAAATTAACAAGAATTGTAAGATGTCTATCTAGTCTTCTATTAGGTAGTCGAAAAATACTGAACTTATTAATGTTCTAATTAGAAACAAGAAGCTACAGTCGTAAACTTACTTACTTTATAAATTATTCATGCAATACGCAAAGTTACATTCGTAAAAAACTAAATCATAATTTTTCTATATTGCACGTATTTATTTAGAGTTACAACCTTTGTCTACGCTACTCTAGAAGACCTTTAATATACGCACACAAGTGCAATTGAGTTTACAGCCACTCACACATGCATAAATATTTTCAGGGTTCATTGAAAATTCTACGCTACAGGAAGACCATAAGGTTGAGATTAGAAAACTTCAGACGAGACAATATTATACCAAATACGTTTGTGACTAGGCAGAAGGCACACTTGTGGTGATACGTATACTTTACGTATTTTTTAAATTTTAGGGTTCAGTGTTTGAAATATAAAAAGGAATCATAGAAAAACAACATTTTGATAAGTTATCGGACGAGACCAAAATAAGTAGGTATCACATTTAAAACTAGAATGTTTTTTAATTAGGTACTTATTAGTTTTTAAAAGATTGAAAAAGCGTAGTTGATTTTAGTAAGCTATATCTCTAAAAATACTGGACTGATTTTGATGAAATAAGAACTTAAATACTCAGAAATCACTGTAAATTTGCTTGTGATATGGGTGTTAAATTTTGACCTAGTACGGAGGCTAGAAGTTAATATTGCAATTAATTAACTAAACTAACAGTTAATTGTATGTCTAATTTGAATTGGTCACGAAATCGGAAACCTGCCTTTGTGAAATGCGAAGATGATGAAATTCAATAAATAAGCTATTTTTACCCGACTGCCTCAGAAGGAGGTTATGTTGTTCGAGAGTATGTATGTATGTTTGTATGTAAGGTATCAGGATCTCGGAAACAACTTCAACGATTTTCACGAAATTTCGTGCATAGTTGTTTTCGGGGGCGATGGATAGGTCTCATTTTCTAAAAATCATTGCTTCACGCTTTTTTAACGCCATCTGTTGAATAACCGAGGAGTCACGGTCAACCAGGTAAGTACCTACCTACAGTCCAGCAAAAAAGATTAGAAATTAAATAAAATGGAACTAAAAAAAAATCATACTAAATTGTTGCCATTCATAGTCAATGTTGCCATTTAATTTTGAAATTTCTTACATTGGCGCCCTCATTTTTTTTCTACTCTTTTTTGCTGGACTGTACTTATGTTTTAGAAGCCGTACAGGAAGTTCCCTGCTAAGAATTTCATTAACGATAAGTAAACTATAATGAATTTGATAAGGAATATTACAAATTCTTTAATCTAGAGTAGATAAATTTTACAGAGATGGTGTAATCCTTGATTATTATTACATTAGGTATTGATACCTGATTTTTTTGTAAGAATTGGAATTGTGTAAAACCGAAATGTCCGCCATCGATGTCCGCCATTTTAGTTATGCTCATTCATGATATAAAGGGTGTTAGGGACGTTGTACCGAAAACTTTGCAGGCCTGATCAGACCATCAAACTGAACAACTTTAACTATGGATGGAGCCCATGGTGGGAAACGAAGAAAATTTTCCGACCTCCCATACAAAATTCACGATCAGCTGACTGACTTTGTGTGGGAGGATGGAATTTTTTTCGTTTCCCACCATTGGCTCCATAGTAAAAGTTGTTCAGTTTCATAGTCTCAGCACGCCTGCAATGTTTTCGTTGCACCGTCACTAACACCCCGTATAAATTACTTAAATTTTGTTTACCTGTCACCATGGTGATATAGTCCATTCGGAATCATAGTATCATGAAATGACATGACCAGCCTAGCTCCAGCGGGAGTCCAAGTTATACTTACTGTTCACGTAGTATTGTATCTAAGTATTGCTTAGTCATCCTCATTCATGACACCACTTTCAAGCGTACCTAAAATATTGTTTTCGTATTTCGGTTTTTAATTCTTTGGAAATGAGTTGTTCAGTTTAATTAATACATTCACCTCGCTTAGCTTATATACCTGCTCCTTTGTAATTTCCGTGTGATGCCGGCTTAGCATAGCATCACCCCATATTTTTCCCTTGGGGAAACGAGTAAGGGATTTGAGGTATACTGCAATTTTAGGCAACAGGACGACAACCTGTTACTATGGCGATACACAGTCTTCTGAATGACTCTCAAACTATTGTCAGACGTGGTGTAAATGGCCGCTTTTTACAGCCTACCCCGCAAGCGAACAAGACTTGATTATGTGAATATATGTATGTTCTTTGTAGTGTTGGTGGGAAAATGACAAAATTACATGTTTTTCAGTTTAGTAGTCTAACCTCGAACGAATGCATCGGTGCCAAGGGTGAGCCATCTCGGTGCGCGGCTATGACTAGTTCTTGTCCGTGACTTCGCTTGAGTTTCTAATGATTTTTATTGGACATCGTTACTTTCATCACACAAATGGCAATTGTCAAATGAACAACTTTTGGATTAAAATGTTAAACCAAAAGTTGCGTAATGAATTACTAATGACGTAAACTTTTATTTCTAGGTATGAAAGCCAGGTCTTAACTTACCTAAAATTAGTGCTGTCACTTTCAGTCAAATAGATTTAGAAAAGGAATAGGAGATATCTAAGCCTTGTCATGTTTAAATATGAAAACGGGTTCTTCGCAATTTCTAGTCAATTTAGTCGCCACTGATTTCACCGTTGCTTTATTTTGACAGAACGCGCATTTTACATCAAATTAGAAGACAATTTTAGTCGGGATTATTTCCTATCCTTTTCTAAACCAATTTGACAGAAAGTGACAACGCTAATTTAAGGTAAGTTAAGAAAATTTATTTCTCGATTTGACCCTTAAGAAGCTAATTAGAATAGTTAGCGATCAATCAGGTCAATTGACACAGCAATGCTAGTAATTAATTTGAATGAGATTCTATTCTCTCCTTCCTGCTTCACTAGAAAAAAAAAGATTAGCATACCAGCTCATAATGCACTATTATGCTATAGGTATAGTATTATATTATTTATATACAAAAAAACTAAACACTTTTTATTTGTAGGACATCTTTTCTCCTACTATTTATTACAAAATCGAATTCTCCTTAAAATGTTACAAAGTTAGAAAAGGTTATCCAAATTACAACAATCCATTCAAAAATCTCCGCGTCGAATATTAAAAGTATCAAAACTGGTATAAATTGAAATAATCGGAAGTTGGCAGCCCTACGCGCGTCACTGGTAAATAATTGCTAAACTGGGTGGCGGTGGAGTAGACCGAATATTTAAAATATGTATTTTATTTTGTTATTATGTGGATTTTTATAACCAGGAAGAAATTTTACTAGTGACCAATTGCGAAAACTCAGAATCGGCTGGTGATAAGGAACAACTTTCTCCAAGGAAAATATGTCGAAATATTCTGAGTTATAGCTCACTCGGCTCACTACACTAGTAAAATTTCGCCTTATATAGGTCTTAGAATATTAATCAAAAGAAAATATAACTGTAGATAATTATCACACATTACCCATTTATATAAAAATTACAAAGTAAAAGTTGGGCAGTTGGTATTAAAATTAGTTTAGATAATTCCCAAAAAGGGAAAAATATTTTATCGATAAATGTAGTACATACATACCTAGATACTGCAGTACAGCCCTACGATATCTTATCTACGGTTCACGCTCTGAACAAATATTGTTATCGTATTACCGAACTGAACTGTAGAGAAGAATTTAATCTATTTATTTGTTTAGTTTATTTTATCGGCGAAATGGACTAAGACTTATTTTGAGTAAAATCATATTTTATGGGATATTTGTGCATCATATATTTAAATGTTTGTAAGAAAATGAATAATCAATGAATAAAGCTAGTACTCGTACATCAAAACGTACCTACATAAAATGAAAATATAAACTAGGAAAATTCTTCTAATATCAAATTTGACCAAACATGTTTCGAGCGAACGGGACACCTATTTTTCTTCTTTATCCTTAAAATTCTTCTGTATGAATAGTATACTCTCTTAATTAGCAAAATTATTTTCACGACAGTATTATTTCGAACAATTACATCATTATTTTACTTATTTACATAAAACGAAAATCGTCATGATATAAAATCGATGACAACAACAAAGAACCACAATAATTTTACGGCTGTTTCGACTCTACGCCTCTCCGTAGTTTTAAGTCGTCACATGGCACGTCGTACCAACGTACCGTGTACCGCGATCGAACAATCGCGATACTAGGATATTGTCATGTTATTATTATTATTACCTATTTATTTACTGAAGGATTATAAAAAGTGTCTGAAAAGAAAAATGTTAATCAATATTGAAAGTCCTTTCATCAGCTGTACCATCACGATACCATGATAATTATTGTCGTGTTATTACTATTATTATTACCTATTTATTTTCATTGAAGAATCATAAATACTGTCTGTACAGATATAGGTAATTCAATTTTGAATCTGTGCCATAGCCCATAAGTGAAATAGTTTAGTAAAACTTGGTCTAATTCAGGTGAGTCAGTTACTTTGTCAATCTGATGTCTCTATTTGACTTAGCCTAAGCCTAATAAAATAAGGCAAATCTAAACTAATAAATTAAGAAACAAGCAGTGGTAAAGCTACCAACCGATTCAATCATCAATATTTATTTTATTGCTTTATTAACGTATTGATATATAATAAATAATTACTTGTTCAGAAAATTGAAATAACTGCCACTACTAACTAACTAACATTATTCAGGTTATCTTATTGACTAGCATTTACAATGTTTATATCATTGGTATATGACAGATATATTATTTTAATCACAACTCAGTAGAGTAGGAATCAAAAAGGTACTTAAACCGATGGCCATATTACGATCACATTGATATTATATTGATTACATAGAAACCGGAAGCAAATCTCCTACGGGAAATTCGCCATTTACATAAAGCTAGTCCCCGACCTTCCACAATAGCTGATGATTCACATATGCATATGCAATTGTACCACTCATTAAATCAATTAACTATTTAAATGGAAACATTACAGTCAAACATTGAATAGCTAATGTCTAGTTGCCGAAAATAAAAACAGAAAAACGCCAAGTATCAACTCCGTTTATCCTCAATATGACGGTTTCATGTACACAGGTGTACATATCTTGATCCAATGGCATTATTATTATTATTACTTATATATTTTTGTTTTGTTAAGCGTTGAGCTGAATTATGCAAACGATATATTAATTTAGTTTACAAGTATGTTTGTTAATGTTTTTGCTGGGTCAGTTCTTTGCTAATCTCTTTAGGCCTGGACACAAAGAGAGTTACTTTATTTTCTTTCGCCAAAAACTTAGACGATATAATGAGTTCAATTATATTTCACAGACCTAACACGAAAACAATATCTTACCTGCTGAAAGTAATGACTGAATGACGATACGAAAACCTTGTAGGCACTTAATGTAACAATAAAATATTATAGTGTAAAACACCGTTATAAATGTGGTACATTGAAGTGACGTAGTTACCCATTTAATCAAAACAGAATATTTACGTTCACTTTATTTATCTTTTGAAAACTATTTATACCTATACAGGGAGTAACAGAAAGGGTATAACAAGCCGAAAGGAGGTCAAGGTACTCCTGAAACTGAACAACTTTCCCCATGGAACATGGGTCGAAATACAAAAAAAAAATTTGGTCCTCCCATACAAAATCGCCGATCATCTAATTGGTTTACTATGGGAGGTCAATTTTTTTTTTCATATTTCTACCCATGTTCCATGGGGAAAGTTGTTCAGTTTCATGAGTACCTTGACCTCCTTTCGGCTTGTTATACCCTTTCTGTTACTCCCTGTATATTTACTTAGGTACTTTAAAAAACTAATAAGGATAAAAATGTCCTGAAACAAACATACCTAAACCTACAAAACCTACCTACAAATTCATTGTATTGTTTATTGTTTCTTGCCATTTTAATTACACAAGCAAACATAACGTAATCATATTTTATCAATGACTCATACTCATACATAAATAACATACCTACTACTGCCTTATACGTATAATATGCATTCATACATAGGTACATACACATAAAATATTGTTCAATAAAGTCCCTAGCTAAGTTTTGATAGGACAACTGTACATTCGTATCATATCCACCCCGTACATTACAGATAAACTGTGACCTACAAAAATCCTGGCAAGTATCAAAACAGTTTGGTTCATATACACGTTTCCATAATGTACTACAAAATTACTGTTTGTACTGCCAAGCCACTCTCACGGTTACCGCATGGGAATAAGAGCGAACTTGGCATGCACGGGGCGGATAGGTATGGGCGTATGGTCTAAAGATCGTATATTGAATGAAAAAGTATTATCTTGTTACTTATCTATTTTCTAGCTATCGATGCCGCGGTTTTGACTGCCTGTGATGGATTTTACACGTTTTTTACATCGTCGACAATCTAAGTCAATTCTATCAGCGGCCAAAGTCTGCTAAATGAAAATCTTCTCAGTTGTGTTGTGTGTCGAATTGTCGATGGTATGTCAGACCCTTTTGGTTGGATGATTTTGGTAGTTTCACGTGCCGTTTCTCTAAAATTAGTAGTTTCGTATTCTGCTAACAGTTTTTAGTATAGAAAATTGCAATGGCAATAGAATGACAGTTGATAGTCAATAGCTAAAATATAGCAAGGTCTTGATTTCAATATAAGGAGAAGAGTAGGTAAAAATTATTTTAAGATTATATTTTACCATGTGATGCCAGCTTAGAATTGCCATGCCGTGTGGTACCGGCTTAGAATAGCATACCTTCCCCATCGGTGTAGTAAGAAGCTAAAAGGGATTTGAGAGTTGATGTATTTGCAATTTTAGATAACAAGCAACCTGTCACTATGGTGATGCACAGTCTTTTGAATGACTCTCAAATGTTAGCCTTGGAGTAAATTTTAAAACCGTTTTTTACAGCCTTTTACGCTCTGCCTACCCCCAAGTGATATAGGCGTGATATATGTATGTACGTATGTTACAACCAAAACGGCAGACCACCCTTTATATTATGATACAGATAAGTGTTGTGATAGTGTGATTGTACCTTCCTTAAATATCTTATCAATTTATCATACATTTTGCCAAGTAAATAAACTTACATGACTTTGCATGGGAGTTTTAATTTTAAGATTTTGTACTGTCAGCGGAACAATAATATTTCGTTGATATTGCACAACTTCAAGAACAATACTGATTGAAAACCGATTAAAATTTATTTTATTAATTATTTGAATACCCCAATGGCGTAACGGATATTACTCCTGCCTTCTGTACCGAACGACGTGGGTTTGATTCCCACAGGAAAAACTTTCAAACAGTATGGGTGTTTTCTAGTTTGGGGCTAGATGGCGCTGTGTGAATTGTCCAAGATATTTTCATTTAATGCCTATTTTACTAGATTTAAGTCGCGTATACGAATTCCATAATCTTCTAGATAGCATGCATAATAAAAAAAAAATCTGCTGAGGGGGATTTTCACTGAGTATAGATTTTCATAATAGCGCCATCTATTGAGATTTGCTCGAGCATAAAAACAAATTTATATCATACATTTTATGCATTTTTACAATTATTTAAGTAAAAATTCAACGCTTCAGCTTATGCCTTGAGCCGTAACTCGCTCGTAATTTTATCCATGAAATAGTTGGCGTTACCAAATAGGGATTAGACAGAGACAGAGAATCTGCCGGCGCGAGTGCGAGCGAGACAAAACGCGTTCGTAGAATCTCACTCGATTTTTGAGTTTTTCAGTTCAAATCGTACCTACCTATGTAGTGGCGGGCATTCGAAATTCAATTCGTTCGCCTCCTAATCTGCATAATTTTGGTAGCCCTCATTTGGCATGATATATTTTTTTACGGATTAAAAACATTTAATTTTCAAACTTCAATAGGTAACTAAAAACAAATGTCCGAGTTACAAAAAGACATTGAATTTTTACATGTAGGTAAATACGCTTTTTGCCGTGTGATGCCGGCTTAGAATAGCATTACCCCACCCACCCCATATCAATGGCCTTATTTAAATCTCTCAAAGAATGGTCATGGTTTATGTATGATATTTAATGTGATTTTGTAGACATACAAAACCGTATAAACCATGCATGACTTACAAAACATTTTTTTTTGCAAAGTCAAACGAGACGAATTACTTTAATACATAGTTAAATACCTACTTGGAGTACGTCAAATATCAACACCAATCTATCTATCTGTATTAATGGTGTTAATTTAATACTTATTTTACCAGACTTTTTTCAATAGTTTTGTTTTTTCCGCATTATAAATATTGTCTTTCTTTTATTTTATTTTATTCTCAGCACCAGCTCTATTTACAAATAAAAAAATAACTTTTACTTCTAATAATGGGCTTTCTGGTAACCATAACCGGATACGAAAACTAGATAATACGTCACTGAACGGGAAAATACCAATGAGATTATTATAAATCCTGCGTACTTAAGCGAGAATCATACGTAACGTCTGTTGCTGCGCATTTTTCTAACGCATGCGTAACGCAGCGCTAAAATAGCGCAACGTGCGTGTGATGCCCGCCTTGGGTACCGTACCCAAAGGGTGAAAACGGAACCCTTTTACCACAAATAAGGGAAACGGCGCGCGGGGCGCTATTCTATTTATTACTGAGACTTCTTGCTGTCTGTCTGTCCGTCCGTCTGTCACCAGGCTGTATCTCATAAACCGTAATATCTAGAGCGTTAAAATATTCACAGATGTCGTAATTCTGTTGCCGCTATAACAACAAATACTATTAATTAGAATAAAATAAGAACTAAGGGGGGCTCCGTACAAAAAACCCTAATTTTTTGCCCGATTTTAGCAATGATGTTTCGGAGGCTGTATTTAATGAACGGTTATAGTCAGACATCTGAAATTTTCACAAAACATGTATAACTATTGCCACCATGACAACAAATACTAAAAAGTACAATAACATAAAAAAATCAGGGGGGCTTCCATAAAAAAAAAACGTGATTTTAAGCGATTTATACACAAAATAGTACGGCGCCCTTCGTGCGCGAGTCCGACTCGTACTTGGCAGATGTTTTCTAGGATATCTGAATGTGAAGGATAAGATAATGTATAAAATCGATCTTGTGTAATGTGTATTTACCTAATTATCGATTACATCATGAACAAAACGACGATAAATGCGCGCATCCACTACTGGCAATTTTTCTCATGTTTTTCTCCTTTCGAGTTGAGGCCCTAGACTAGACAGACGTCTTACGTTACTGAAAACTGCAGTGAGAAAAATATCACGTTCATTAATGACACCTTGTATTAAACAAGCGTCTTTGAGAGAAAATTCCTCATGTCATCGTCTTTTTTGTCCATCCACAAGCAGTCCCGAACATTGGGGTATGAGTATTACCGTGAATTAATTGCAAAACTATCCCGGCAGATGAAGCCTTGCCAAGCGTTATTGGTCGAGATACACTTGGACTATCACAGGCTACGATTAATCCGCGATAGTCCAGTTGGTAGAGGCAAGTCGAGTGCAAGTCGCGAAATATGGCCGAGTGAACTTTCTGTAAACTCTCTATTATGTGCTACGGATGCCGAAAGTCACAGGTTCAAATTCTGCCAGCAGAGAAATGCAAGTTTTCCAAGATACGACTCACCTCGCCGTGCTGGCTGCGGCCGTCAGGAGTGTTCTCAGGGAGGAAGTACAGCCGTAGACTGACCAGGGTCTGCTCAGATACCCGGTCCGTCCATAGGAGTTGAAGCTCGCCTGTCAAATAAAAAATATAACATGAATATCTCTGGACGAGGGACCATCTAGCGCCATACTAAGGGGATAGCTCCACATAACATCTGTTAGACAAGCGATCGTCAGCCTAATAAATGGGACGCGCGTTTGACGTGTGTAGCTTTGTTCCTTCTATCAAACATTTTATATGGAAAGGGTTTAGAGCGTCGCGATCTCGCACGTCTCACGTGTCCGACGATCACTTTTTAGATAGATGGCATCTTACGTCCCACGTCTACTCTGTGGAGCTCGTGCCTAAGAAAAGCGAATACATATCGGATTTAGCTTGCAATCAGATAACGTCTATTTATGCATTCTGGATGGGACAACGAGTAGACGGGAGACTCGATGGAACCTGGTGACAGTGTTTTAAGCCCTGTTGGTTAAAACTCTGTAAGTAAAGTACTGAAAGCTGATGTGGCGCATTGGTAGTGCGAATGCCTGTGACGCAGAAGGTTTCGGGTTCGATTCCCGGTGGGTCACTTCACAAAGTTTATATTCATCTCATTACTTTCTGAATTTGTTCCCAGTCTCTTCCCTGCCATATCCTCACGAAGAAGAATTCGCCTATGGCTATGATCTTGTTAGTTTTTCCCGTGGTAACCATTGTCCAATAGTGGCCACTTACCGATGGAGATCAGCTCGAAGTCCTGCCATATCCTCACGAAGAAGAAGTCGCCTATGGCTATGATCTTGTCAGTTTTTCCCGTGGTAACCACTGTCCACTGCTGGCCACTTACCGATGGAGATGAGTTCTGAGTCCTGCCATATCCTCACGAAGAAAAAGTCGCCTATTGCTATGATCTTGTCAGTATTTCCCGTGGTAACCACTGTCCACAGCTGGCCACTTACCGATGGAGACGAGTTTGGAGTCCTGCCATATCCTCACGAAGAAGAAGTCGCCTATGGCTATGATCTTGTCAGTTTTTCCCGTGGTAACCACTGTCCACTAGTGGCCACTTACCGATGGAGACCAGCTCGGAGTCCTGCCATATCCTCACGAAGAAGAAGTCGCCTATGGCAATGATCTTGTCAGTTTTTCCCGTGGTAACCACTGTCCAACAGTGGTCACTTACCGATGGAGACCAGCTCGGAGTCCTGCCATATCCTCACGAAGAAGAAGTCGCCTATTGCTATGATCTTGTCAGTTTTTCCCGTGGTAACCACTGTCCACAGCTTGCCACTTACCGATGGAGACCAGTTCGGAGTCCTGCCATATCCTCACGAAGAAGAAGTCGCCTATGGCTATGATCTTGTCAGTTTTTCCCGTGGTAACTACTGTCCACTGCTGGCCACTTACCGATGGAGACCAACTCGGAGTCTTGCCATATCCTCACGAAGAAGAAGTCGCCTATGGCTATGATCTTGTCAGTTTTTCCCGTGGTAACGCGCAGGGCCTTGTAGAATGTGTACTGCCCTTGTTGCCCGCACGGTGAGCCCACCAACTGCGGCAAAAGAGAAAATTGGTGAATTTTGGTAGAAGTATATATATTTATAGGATGTTAGTCGCAAGCTCCACAGAATAGACGTGAGACGTAAAACGGAGACGTGAGACGTACGACATCTCGACGCTTTAGAACTTTTTCTTATAAAACGTATAAAACAGAAGAGACAAAGCATTACACGTAAGACGTGCGTCGCGTTGATGACTGCCGACGATCACTTGTCTGACAGATGTCTCACGTCTACGCTAAGGAGCTTGCTTAAGGAGGAACTAGTTCATCTTAGACCATGACACTTTTGATCCTCCCATGCAAAGTCACTGAGTCTGTAATTTTATAGGATAAGTTTCATGACAGAACTGTTTCCGAGAAGAGCTGCATGTTGTTCACCATAGGATTGATCGAGAACCTGCGGTTTATTATCTTATCCTTATCTGCCAAGCAGAAAGACACGAATTTCGACCATTTCATGATGTAGGTAGATGATATGGCAATGTTAGGAATACGATACAAATAGCACAAAATTAATGCGCCTGCACTACACGTTGTACTACACTACACTACACTAGATAAAATCTATTTATTTACAAAACCATTTAAAAAGAAACTGAAACCTACCATTTTTGTGACTTTTAACCGATTTTTGAGGACCATTTTATTTCGTATTTCACTATTTTTTAATTTTAGTTTTACAGATTTCACTAAAGCAAAGGCTAGACCGCACTACTAAAGAGGGCAAAACTCAGTCAAGTCAAATGGTCCAACCAAAGATAATATAGCACTTGACATAAGACACGTATTTACTTAATTAATTTTAATACTACTTGTTTTTTGCTCATTCCGGCTATTATTCTATTTCTATCACTGGTTTAAAATAAAAATAAAATATTATACAATAATTATTTAGGCAACACACGTGACATGGAACGGGACGGAAGATCGAGTTGCTCGAAGCGTGACATGACCTACCCGATTTGATTACATTCAGATTTTAAACTCCGCGCCAGGCTTTTGTTAAAATAGGGTTAGTTTACACTAGTCGTCAGCGGAATTTACCATTTGAATTTGAACAAGCTGAGCGAAAAACCTTAAGCACAAGCTGTCATTTTGCGTCTCGTGCCGCGCGTCTCATCTGTGGAGCTTGCGCCTAAGGTATGGCCGGCCGAATAGGCCATATTTGACAGCTGTCAAACCAATACTAGAAGAAGACATGTCAACAAAGAAAAATAGACCTAATGTCATAATAGCATTAACATGATTTTGATAGCTGTCAAATATGCCCTATTTGATTATTTCCTATTTGATATGGCCTATTTAAATGACCGTACTGTAACAAATTAATTAATACTCTGTCAAGCAAGTCGAGTCTGTCTGTTAGAAAAGTCCGAAATTCCGAATCATACATACGTAGCGTAGACTTAACCAGGTTTAACCTTTATTTTTTGTACCATGTCGGTCATCCAATCGACCAACGACCTTAAACTCACTCTTTTCTTACCGATGCGGTGGACATGCCATTTTATAATCTTCTTTTCGTGTGGGACACCGAGTCGTTCAGCGACCCGATGAACCCTAGTGTCAGAGTTTTTCAACCGCCTACTGCAAGTAGCAGGCCTCTGACATGGTTGTGTAACGACCGCCATCAGAGACAGCAACCGGGACCGACGGCTTAACGTGCCCATCCGAAGCACGGAACCATCTTACTTGCAGACAATTAGGTGGTTCAGCCTGCAATGTCCTAACCAGACTGGGAACAAATTCACAAAGTGATAAATATCAACTTTGTGAGTGACCCCACCGGGAATTGAACCCGGAACCTTTGCTTGGCAGGCAGGCATACTAACCAGTGCGCCACATTGGCTGTCATTTTATGATAGGATTCTATTTAAATTGGCGATTATAATTTTAGCACGGCACCACTCAGTATAGTAGGTATTACAGTATCACAAAAATTTTCACCCACAAAAATATTTAGATGCCAGTTTAAAATATACCCTTTAACATATACCTACAGACAGATAGATACTAATTTTTACGAAAAAATTATAATTTGAAATTGTTGCTTGAGATAATGATATAAAGAGATATAACTTTTCATTGTCATAAGAAGTATTAATAAATAATTACATTACGTAATTACTTACTTATAAAATAACTAGCTGGTGCCCGCGAACTTCGTTTCGCCAAGGGAAGTTTATGAGCCGACAAAAGCGGCACATCATGCAAAACAACTTTTTCAATACAGAAATTTTCTTATCTCTTAAAATTTGGCCGAGCTCTATGTGTTCCGTCAGATAGGCAGACAGACAGGCCCTCCAGTGCTGATAGGTAAAGGTTCTCACTAATCATAAAATATGATCAAGACGTTTATCTTCCACCATACCACACATCAAAAATATCGCAAACTTTTTGCGTGATTCATGCACATTTAGGTTTACCACACAGACTTCTTCATCTTCCTTGCACCTTCTTATTTTGGGTGGTGTTTGTTTTTCTAATTTTTCGGCGCCATGGAGTTGTCGGGTCAGGTAGGTCTTCTTTTTTCGTGACGTCGGTCATACACACTAACAGATTACGTTTTCAAATGTAGGAAGTGTGATATTGATATTGATTGTTAGCTGGTCCCCGCAAACTTCGTGTCGTTTCGTTCCTTATACCTACATTAAAAATACCAATTTCCACACCAGCGTCTTAAAATTGTATCCATCACGCTAATAATTATGTATTAATTGTTGGAACCATATTTCTAAAACAGTAGATGAATTGCCAGCAGATGCCAGCAGAAGCGTTCCGTCAAGCTGAACAACTTTTGCTTTGGAGCTATTTCAATCTTATAGTTTAGCTGAACTTCTAGTGGTGTTTCTGGTGGTCTACATCAGCTACTCCAAACTTTCGATGTCTTTTCGCCAGCAGAAGCGTCCCATGAAGCTAAACAACTTTTGCTTTGGAGTCATATCTGTATCTCTTATAGTTTACCTGGGCTCCTGTTGGTGCAACTGGTGGTCTACATCAGGTACTCCAAACCTTCGATGTCTATTCGCCAGCAGAAGCGTCCCATCAAGCTGAACATTTTTTGTCTTGGAGTCATATCTGTATCTCCTATAGTTTACCTGGGCTCCTGTTGGTGCAACTGGTGGTCTACATCAGGTACTCCAAACCTTCGATGTGTATTCGCCAGAAGAAGCGTCCCATCAAGCTGAACATTTTTTGTCTTGGAGTCATATCTATATCTCCTGTAGTTTACCTGGGCTCCTGTTGGTGCACCTGATGGTCTACATCAGGTACTCCAAACCTTCGATGTCTATTTGCCAGCAGAAGCGTCCTATCAAGCTGAACAACTTTTGCTTTGGAGTCATACCTCTATCTCCTATAATTTACCTGGGCTCCTGTTGGTGCACCTGGTGGTCTACATCAGTTACTCCAAACCTTAGATGTCTATTCGCCAGCAGAAGCGTCCTATCAAGCCGATCAACTTTTGCTTTGGAGTCATATATCTATATCCTATAGTTTAGCCGGGCTCCTAATGGTGCTTCTGGTGGTCTACATCTGGTACTCCAGACCCTAGAGTGGTAAAATGTATCCTAGATGTTGACCAGACTAATAAGGTATTACGCCACAAAATTTGGTTAAAATCCGTCCAGTAGTTTCTCCGTAAAAGATGGACAAACAAACAGACAAACAGACAGACAAACAGACAGACAAACAGACAGACAAACAGACAAAAATTTTTTTATCGATTGTTCTGAGATCTGTATCCTGAGCACAATTGAAAGTAAAAATCCTTTTTTTAAACCATCCCATGTACAGAATTGGTTTCGTTTCTGTTTTATTATATGTATAGATATTTAAATAGTCATTATAATTATTGATTTTTCACGTATCTAGAACTACCTACTTCTGAAATTAATCTTCCAAAGTAGGTATATTTTAAATTCTATTATAAAAAAAACTGTTGAATGTCAATTACGTAATCGAACCAACCTGAATTGAACGGATGTGCCCTTTTGTGAACGGTCAGCAAAACAAATTTAAAGTGAACAAAACAAATTCACCCGCTGCAACTTGTTTTCCCGTGGGAAAAAGGCACATTCCCGGCATGTGTTATACATATAAACCTTCCCCTTGAATCATTCTATCTGTTATAAAAACCGCATCAAAATCCGTTGCGAGGTTTAGAAAGAGTTAGCGAATTCCATCACAGACAGAAAAATCTACTTCATTTTATAATGTGTATTGATTATTCTTACTGTTTACTTTGGACATTGTACCACATAAAAAAAAATAATTGGATTGTTTTTCCCAATAATTGCAAACCTTCCCCTTGAATCATTCTATCTGTTATAAAAACCGCATCAAAATCCGTTGCGAGGTTTAGAAAGAGTTAGCGAATTCCATCACAGACAGAAAAATCTACTTCATTTTATAATGTGTATTGATTATTCTTACTGTTTACTTTGGACATTGTACCACATAAAAAAAAATAATTGGATTGTTTTTCCCAATAATTGCAGTATTAAAATTATTGTATTGACATTATTTAAATATAAGCAATATTTACCTAGTTGTAAATATGTCAAATTGGAAAAAATCAAATAATGTCAATACAATAATTTTAATACTGAAAGTATTGGGAAAAACAATCCAAATCAAAAATAATAATTTTATGTGATCTCCTAACTTATTTCTTTGACATACATTGTTGTAATTGCATATAAAATTGTAAAACACACGCAGGACAGGTGTTAGATATCTGATTTGTATTTTAAAGTACGTAGACAAAAATGAACACGTCACGCCTTTATTTTGATTACAAATTACTAAAAGGTAGGCAGAACGTCAACAACCATTGAATTTTTAGGTATCTTACGGAACTAAATAGGCAAAACGAATGAAATTTATACACCTCAATTCAAACATAAGTAATTTGTCATGTTAGATTTAACAAGCAGATGTATTACAGAAAAAAACCCGACTGCGGTCATTTCAAAGTTGTATGTTGCGATAAAAATCCGTCATCATAAATTTATGAAGTTTTAATATAGCCATTGTCACTCGCGCTGCTAAGACGAATCTAACGCAAATCTAACGACACCTCACATGTCAAGATCCGCCCAGATAGTTTGGGCTGTAGTTTCTTGTCATACATACACACTCTCTAAAAACATAGCCCTCCTGATCTGAGGCAGTAAGGTAAAAACTGTTATGTAAATCACAATATTAAAAAAAAGCAATAAAAAGCGGCTAAGAGCGTGTCAGACACACTAACAAATAGGGTTTCGTAGTCAATGTTTAAATATCAGGTCTTTCAGCGTTACAAAGTTAATTTTGTTGCTGGTTTGTTTGCAGTTGTATGGTTACCTTACCAACCGCAGATTGAAAAACTTTAATATTTTCTTCATCTTAAGTGGTACAGTATTTGTTTTAGTTTTCATGGTAACTTCATGTTATGAACTATATTCCATATTTTTTTCAAATTTTTAGCATGCGTACTTTAGAAGTTACAGCTGGAACAAATTATGGCTCAAAAACGACCCTTTTAAAAGCATTTAATCCAGCAAATATCTCGAGACAGAAACATTCTAGAGACTTTGTTTTATAGAAATCTCCCCTTAGTTTCTAAATACCTATTCAACGATACCCAATTCAAGATTACAGGAAATAAATTTTTTTTGCCCCTTTCACATGTATGGGAAGGGAGTCCAAAAAATTATTAAAATATTTTTTTCTCAATATTTCTAAATTTGGGTCAATACGATCTATCTTCACACCAAATTTGATGTCGATAGCTCCAAAACTGATGAAGTTATGAGGGCGCGGCATACAGACAGACAGACAAACAGACTTGACTAGTAGACTACGAAACCCTAAAAACGTAATGATATTTTTCAATTTGTGATCACAATCTTTTTCGCTGACGGTACCACGAAACCGGCAAGCTATGGAATCGATAAGTATAAAATAGAAACGGACTGCGTTAGAAAGAGATAGACGGCGGATAATAAGGGTTATACCAATTATAAGAAAAAGTTGGCATTTGTTAGAGGGGAGAGATTTAAAAAAACCGGCCAAGAGCGTGTCAGACACGCCCACAAATAGGGTTTCGTAGTCAACGTTTAAATATCAGGTTTTCAGCATTACAAACTTAATTTTGTTGCTGGTTTGTTAGCAGCAGTATGATGACCAACCGCAAATAGAAAAACTCTATTTTTTCTGAAACCTTTAAGGGTACGATATCCGTTATAGTTTTCATTGTAACTTCAGATTGTAAGCTATATTTCATATTTATTTCAAATTTTTAGCGTTTATACTTTAGAAGTTACAGCTGGAACAAATTATGGGTCAAAAACGCCCTTTTTAAAAGCAAATATCTCGTGACAGAAACATTTTAGAGAATTTGTTTCAAAGAAACCTCACCTTAGTTTTAAAAGACCTATTCAACGATACCCTACTCAATATTACAGAAGAAAAATAAATTTTTTGCCCCCCTTTCACTTGTATGGGAGGGGGTCCAAAAAACATATAAAATATTTTTTTCTTAACATTTCTATATTTGGGTCAACACGATCTATCTTCTCACCAAATTTCATGTCGATAGCTTTAAAACTGACGAAGATATGAGGGCGCGGCATACAGACAGACAGACAGACAGACAGACAGACAGACAGACAGACAGATAGACAGACAGACAGACAGACAGACAGACAGACAGACAGACAGACAGACAGACATGACGAAACTATAAGGGTTTCTAGTAGACTACGAAACCCTAAAAAAACGTTATTGACAAATGTATGTACTTAGGTACTGTCGCCTATATAGCACAGGTACTATATTTTAGTATGCCGTGTGGTGCTGGCTTAGAATAGCATCACCCCATATCTTTCCCGTGGGTGTCGTAAAAAGCGACCAAAGGATTTGAGACGTATTGCAATTTTAAGTGACAGGCTGACATTTTTTCACGACGTATGATGACACATACACAGTCGTCTCAATGACTCTCAAATTTTTGTCAGACGCTGTGTAAATGGCCGTTTTTTACAGCCATTTACGCTCTGCCTACCCCACAAGTGATATATATGTGTGTGTATGATATATGTATGTATGTGCTGGCGATAGTATATAAGAAACATAGAGAGGTTATATTATATGGCATCAGTTTTTATTTATCGTTCAAAAAGTGCAATTATTAAACTTGGCAGACCAGTTTTTTGGCCAACTATACAATGAGTAGGAACATACGCGTTTCCTTGATTTTGAATTTAGAATATTTCAGTAGGTAAATTTTTTTTTGGTCTTACTTAGGTACATACGAAATAAAATTGGAAATAAACAACAAAAGAATTTTTGGCCCTGAGTAAAAAAGCTAAGATTTCTCATATCTGCCGTCATTTAGCGCTAACCGTTTTCAGAAAAATAATTACTAAATTATAATTTCTGCTGAAAAAACAGAAGAATAATAGGTAAACTTGAGGTAAAGCTGCTTATTCTGCTTAAAAAAATGTTCTTTGACGTAAGGTATGGCCATTCGAATAGGCTACATTTGATAGCCTGTCAAACCAGGAAGGCATGTCAACAAAGAAAAACAGACCGTATGTCATAGCATTAACATGGTTTTGACAGCTGTCAAATACGGCCTATTCGAACGGCCGTCCTGTAGGTACCAAGATTTAATGTCATATCATATTGTACATAAACACATAAATCAATGAGGAAAAACTTTTTTTTTTAATGTACATATAGGTAGTTGATAATCTCCAAAACTACTGGTTTACTAATAGAAAGCTATATTATCTTATCATTAATCTCCCAGTCCCCAGAAAAACTGGTAGGTAGCAGTAAGTGAAACCACTGGGCGGATCGCTAGTTTGAAATAAAAGAATTTAAGGCAAGAAACAAACATAACGTCCGTTCGTGCGTTATTTTATTGTGCGCTATTTATACAAATTTATAAGAAAGATCGCATCTACCTATAACGCATGTGATACGCACAAAAGTACATTACGTGTGTTACTTGCCTTAGGTTGGTTACGGAACGGTTAGGCCGGCTGAAAAAAAACGACCCTTTACACCACGTCTGACAAGTTTGAGAGTCATTCAGGACAGGAGATCACCATTAATAGGGACAGATTGTCAGCCCGTCGCCTAAAATTGCATTGTGATTGCAGTACCTACACATACTCGTAAACTCTCAAATCCCATAGTCGCTTCTTACGTACGACACCCACGGGAAAGATGTGGGGTAATGCTATTTTAAGCCGGCACCGGCGGCCTAGCCATCAAAAGTTCATAATAAATAACCAATAATAATCAAAAGTACTACCTACTGCTTAATCAACTACTTAAGAATATTACGCTAAAAGCCATAATTGAAATCGAAACGAAACGCGTCTGTGTGAGATCGAAGATTGAAAAACAATAATTTTACAAAAAAGAAAACACACACAAAAAGTAGCAACCCGCCACGGGCGTCCGCCATTGCTATTAACTAGTGCTGAACTGTTACCTAACCTAGTCTTGCAGCGCGGTTATCGATAAAATAGAAAAATAACTTAGATATTTTAAGTACCCAATAAACCTTTCCTGTGCAAAAATCATGATAACAACGCCAAATAGTTTTAGTCATTTCAAAGTACCAGTTTAACCTGGCTAGGTAGGCCAAAGTAGAGTCTTTATTTAGGTCATATCTAGTCGTTCTCACTTCTGCGTTTTCGCAAAAGGGCCTTACTTTGCTTGTAATGATTAATGATGTATTATTATTTTTTATTTGTCAAAGTAATCAAAAAAGTGTTATAAATTGTAGTCAGGTATGTAATTTTGATTAAGTATTATGTCTATTTAAACTTGAATATTTCTTTATCTGCATAATAATGCTTTCGGTTAGTTCGTGTAGCAGCCCTGGAGCACCGCGAAGATACTTTATAAATAGCCTCGCGTTCTAATTCCGCATCTACGTATTGTAGAGTTCCTTTGATGAAATAAAGTAGCCACGATAACTGTTTGTTTATATTTAGACGTGTGAGTGAATGTATTTAATTTAAACACTATTATCACACCATTCACAACAGTAGAGACCCTTCCAGTGGTTTCATCTGCTAGCTACTGCCCTTTTCGTGGTCGGAATAAAATTATTTCCGTAGTAGGCTCAGATGGTAGTAGTAGGGTTGCCAACTTTTTTTTCTAGCCGAACAGTATAGTCAGGGTTGAAGCAAGAAAATGAACAGTATTATGTAAATTTGAGCAGTATATTCGAAAGAAAAATTACATAACTTATTGCGAGCGAAACGAGCTCGACATTTCGCGGTAAAAAAATCGTATTGGGAGCGAAGCGAGCTCGACTTTTCACGGAAAAACTGGCATAGGTAGTACAAGCAATACTGAGGAAGAGGGAGACGTGTCAAACTGACGCAAAAGTTATTGCGAGCGAAGCGAGCTCGACACCTCACGATCAAAATATCGTATTGCGAGCGAAGCGAGCTCGACTTTTCACGAAATACTGGTATAGGTAGGTAGTACAAGCAATACTGAGGAAGAGCGAGAGGTGTCAAACTGACTCGAAGCTTATTGCGAGTGAAGCGAGCTCGACATTTCACGGTAAAAAAATCGTATTGCGAGCGAAGCGAGCTCGACTTTTTACGATAAAAGTTGCATGGTAGAAGCATCACTGAGTAATATCGAAATTTGTGACACAACACAGTCATCGCGTGAAAACAGTATATTTCAATACTGTTTTTTAGTTGAGCAGTAAGCAGTATATTAGACGTAAAAACAGTACAATACTGCCCAAAACAGTATGGTTGGGAACCCTAGGTAGTAGGTAGTTAAACGTAGCGTTACCACGAATTATGGAAACGGCGAGCGGTGTCTTTACTAACTTGGTACCCGACTGATATGCGAAAATATCGAAAATTTAAAATAATGCTTAATGTGATTAGCTGTTATTTCTAAAACAGTGAAATGGAGTGTTTTTTAAATTTTAAATATTATTGTGTATAATAACGCAATCCTCAAATAAAATTTACATGTTACAAGGTATTTCGATAAAAAAAAGTGAAATACTTTATACGTATACAAAATTTTCGATATCGATAATTTGTCACACGCGTCACAGCTCTACAACACTTACTGATATAACGTTTGCAGGGCTGAACCGATGAAAACTATTATTCATTTCGGTAAAATGACTCGACTTTGGGACATTTTAGGATTTAGTGATCGATAAACGATTTATTTTATTGTCAGTTTTAAAATGTTTATTTAGCTATGTAAACATTAGAGTAAAAATAAAACGTAATAACTAATAAATTATGACGTCATAGGTACTAAAAATAACGAAAATTTTAAGATAACTATTACTTTATTAAATAGAACGCCACCATATTTTATTTCCTGTATCAATTTGAATTAAGAACGCTGCCGATTGGCTGTTGATCTCGATCATCTCAACAATAGATAGGTAGATGACATCACAATGACAAATGACAACAAAAACGAAGTAGGTAGGTAGGTATACAATACAAGAATCTTCGTAAATTGTAAACAAGATACGATTTTTAGTGTAATTTGTGCTATAAATGCGTTATTTTCGTAAATACCATAGAGATATTTCTGGGAAACTTGGCAGATAAATAGGTACGTAGGTATTGATTGTGCTTAGGAGCTAAATAAACTAATGTAATCTACCTACCTAAATTGATTAGTAGGTATCTAATTAGGTACCTACCTACCTATCCTATACCTAATGCGGAAATAGTTAGGCGTAATGCAGCTGTCGTACCTACCTAGGTATGAAAAGTTTGTGGTCATTTGGTAATCAATCATTAATTCATCATCATAACTTCTAAAGTAACTGATTCTTAATCAATCTAGTAGGTAAATAAGTATAATTTTATTTATAGCCAGTATGAATGCACCCTTACCTTGAAAGACGGCTTTTCCATTTTCAAAAATCCACAGACAAAGGATACATCACTCACACATTTTTACAAACACACAGAAAAACGTACTCATCGTGTCTCGATGGGAAAATCGTTCCAAACATACTTATTTATAAAACAATGGCAATATGTATTGCATTCTTAATTTAACTTCCAACGTTGCACTATTTTTAACACAGCCGTGTGCTGAAACTGTTTTTACACCAATTTTAAAATTAGAATCTTAACCTGTTTGCACTCTCGACATAATATACAACACAATTAACGGTAATTAAATTATTAAACAATGTTTCTTCTTCGCCATCTAATTATCTATCAGATAGACATCCACTTCCACGGTCGACAATTATTCATAATTTATTCAAATCAATCTTGTTAAGATAAAAACGTGTACTAAACAATAATATCCGAATCACCACACACACACGTATGCCGTCATAATGTCACTGTTTAAAAACTGTCAGTTTTATTTTAAAAATCGAATTCCAAGGTTGCGGTAAAAATGCTGTTAAAATATGACTTTTAATTATTACCAAGTTATGGCTTTATTGAAACAATATGGCGTTCGTTTTGATAAAAATAAGTCAAAATACGCGCGGTTCGCGCGCGATTTCACACAACCGCCTCGAGTAGCGGCCGGGCCTTGTCTGTTGGTGTGCATGTGTGCGTGAGCTGCGGACAGCGTTCGCGATCACGATGCTCCGTATTTTGTACGCTCACACGCCGAGAAACTAGGGCTGTCAAAACATATTTTAAAGATAAGGATTTTAGAGATAAGTAGTAGTTTCTTAGAATGTAAAGGATAAGAATCGTTTTGAGAAATTGTCAGTAAGAACTCATTTAATTTAAATATGGTGGACTTACCGCAGTAAGTAAGTTACAACCACCAATCAAATGATAATATGACAATGTGCCGTAAGGCGTGACATCCGGTGTTTAGGGTTTCGTAATCTACTGAAAACCTTATGTTTGTTATGCACATGAAATAAAGAGGTATGAAGATAGATAGGTCGTATTGGCGAAAATGTAGAAAATTCAGCCAAAAATAAATTAAATATTTTTGGGAAGTACAAGTGTAAGGGAAGGGGGACATAATAATCGTTATTGAGTAGGTACCTATCCTTGAATATAAGTACAGAATATAACTACATTAAATAAACATTTTCATTTACCTCACAATATTATAATTTATTACGAGTACCGAATTAGAATAGTTTTATCCAATTTCTACCCGTGGGTGTCGTAAAAAGCAGCTTATAAGACAATCAAGGAAATTAGTAGCAGCGTTGCCTGAGCGAATGAAACATCCTGCACTGCGCTCGCTTGCCTGCCTAGATAATCATGCTAGTATATTCTTTATGATCTTCAATAATGTTTGAATTCGATTCGATTACATTAACTGCCTGATTCATAGCAGAACGGGACCCGAAATGGAAACATTATTGTTGACATCTTGCTCAAATGTCATGTAATATAAAAAAGACGCAAACAATAACTTTGCCATTTCGGGTCCCTTTCTTCTATGAACCAGGTAGTATTTTAAAATAAGATCTATCTTTTTGTTGGCAACCCTGCACACTCATTCTCGCCCACAAGCGCACTTATCAGTACTTATCAACGCTGCAGCTGGTCTACCTTGGTTGTTTATTTACCTTTTTATGTCATTTTCATAACTTTTGCTTAATAAATGTTTAATCGGTTATTGTACATAAAAAACGTTTTTTTGTAAAATAAAATCATATACACGCACTGCGCCTCACGATTTCTGCTGTATTTTGCCGTACTGGTTTTATGACCTAAGCCCTATTTATAATACTACGAATGGCGTTATCTGGATGGGTACGTGGGTAGGGGAACTCAATCGCTTGACAATTTGTAACAATCAGAATACCGCTTATCCACGTACCGTACCTAAATAGGAACTAAAGGTGTTTTATAAAATCGCTTAGAAACACCGGATATCATGGCACTCACAAGATACGACGCAGTCATTTGTTTGCGACCAGCAATATAATATGACATATTTTACTTATTTATTTTATTCATATCAAGGTACTCGAAATAATTTACAAATGAGTACATTAAATTATTTTATTAAAGTGGTTAAAACCTAGAGTCTATGTCATCACACCACGTCATACATTACAAAAGGGGTCCCACAGACGCGTCGCAGCTTAGATGTTTAAAGAATATCTGTCATCCATAACGTGGAATTACTATGCTATGTATGACACTTGATAAGATATAGGTAGGTACATTATTTTATATATTACCCACCTACACGTGACTTATTTACTTAGAACTATGAAAAAACAAAAAACAATCGCATCTACGTTTCTTTAGTGATTTATTAAAAAAATGTTAATGACAGATACAAAAAACTACAGTAAATACAATATTTTAAATTTTATTGTGTCAGCTACTAGTCTTGCTCAGGTTATGCACACAACACAATGGCTAATATAGTAAAGTCACAAATGTACGAATAATAATAATAAATATCAGGGTGAAACTGATTGATGTTAAGATAAATACCTACCTACTGAAGTAATACATGAATAATACTATCGATAGGTTGACAAAATAGATAGGTAAGTACGAGACACAGTGCATTTTTTTTATAGAGGCTACATGTCAAGTAGGTAGGTATTTAGGTACGTACCTACCTATTCATACATACATACCTACATGACTCCAAATTATAGGCATCTATTGCTCCTACTCACTGTATTGAATAACTAGGTATGACTTGGGCAGATAAAGAGTCGATCCCCAATTGGCAACATTATTGTTTCCCTCTCTTTCATATTATATGAGATGAGATATGTGCAGTGCAGTATGTCAATAATAATGTTTGCAAAAAAGTCCTGTTACATTATTTCAGATTCCTTTAGTCTAAATGCAAATATTTTTATTTTTTATAAAATGAAAAATATGCGGAGATTATGGAACGGAAAGATTAGGTATGGAAATGAAGATAAATTTAATAGGTACCAATTTTTCGTCCCAGTTGTGCAAGTCATCATGAGTAGTATTTGCAAATGTGTCTGACCTGACCTGTTGTAGGTTACCTACCACTACCACTACCACTACCACTTGACCTATTTAGCTCTCAAGGAACCTATACAAAACATACAAGTAGTACTCAAAAGTAGGTATTTTAAGTAAAGGACTTTTTTAAATTTAATTAAAATGTGTCGTTTTATCTGCTTTTCGTAAGTATACCCCGACCTCATACGGCTTGTCCGGCATTTTAGTTAAATATATTTTTAGCTTAAACATAGATTAAAACTAAATGACCTGCAGAAGATTCACATTATACGTAATATTAATAATTGTGTATTCATTAATTTGGTTAAAATACCTATGAAATAAAAAAAAAACTTAGACATGCATTACGAAACGTCTATCTTCGTAGTAATGATAGATAAAATAGATAGGGAACATAACATACCTACCTACCTATAAGTAGGTAGATAGGGTAGGTAGGTACATTATTTTGATTTTATATTCAATGTTTCGATTCGGCCAATTCTTTTATTGATAAGTAGGTACCTAAGTAGGAAAGTAAGTAAAAACATTTTATTGCACATTTAAAATACAAACACATAACAGGAAAACTTAAACTACAAATGCGCAAAGGCGGCCTTATCGCTTAAAGCGATCTCTACCGGACAACCATCGGGTAGAGTAGACCTACCTAAGTATAAGTAAATCAATCGATCAATGATCATGCATACATACCTAATCTATGACACCGACACACATTAAAACTATAGGTATCTACTCATATTTTGAACAAAATATGTTTTTATTCTCTGTAAACAAGGCACTAGGTATCTGCAGCAAATAGAGTTAAAGTCCGGCCAGTCGATTAGACCATATTTGACAGTTGTCAAACCCATACTAGAAGACATGTCAACAAAGAAATGTCTAAATTCAAACGGCCGTACTGTAGACGTTGATGCCTTAATTAAATGAATGGGTAACATGATACAGATAGTATTTAGTTGAGTGAGGATTATTTATACAAGAATTTTATACCATAAGTACATTTTTCTGTCTTATATACTGTACAAAATATATAATGTACAAAATGTGTAAATATACAAAATATATATGTACAATGAATTTAGAAGTATATATACCTTAAGGAACAACATAATAAAAATATTACTTAAACAGGTACTAATAACTACAATAATAACGAGAAAAGTTACAAATAACATAATAACTGCAATAAGAACGAGTAAAAATATAAATAACAATAATATTTATTAAATGCAGTGTATACGCACCCTTATAGCAATTTCAGACGAATGGATACGTACGACACAGGGCGCGCACACACAGGGCGAAAACGACGATCTTATTTTTTGTTAAGAATAAAAATAAACTGGTGCTTCTGCTTGGATAGTAGGGATAGTGTAGGCTTCACGGCCGTCTGAATAGGACATATTTGACAGGTGTAAAAATTATGTTAATGCTACGAGATAAGGTCTATTTTTTTTTATTGACATGTCTTCTAATATGGGTTGGACGGTTGTCGAAAATGACTTATTCGAACTGCCGTACTTTAGTAATGATAAGATAAGAAGTATGTGCATGAAGAAATCGCAGGCATAATTCCAAAATACCTACCTACCTAAGGTATAATTACAAAATTACTGTCAAAGTTATAATTTCGAAATGGCATTGCCTAGTCTCAAATCTGATGACACGCTCGCTCGTGCGTAGCCAGCAGTCATGTAACTACTTAAGTAATTTAAATTATTTTGTGTGCTACCAAAAGTATTTACAACATAAAAATCAGAAACTGACCTGGTGACAAACAGACGGGCGTACAACGAAGTTTCAGTATAGGGTTCCGTTTTCGTACGGCACCCTAAAAAATAAATCATAAGTCAATAAACCAAATTTCAGTGGGAATACTGTGGCTGTTATCGTACAAGCACCTATCTGATACTCTATCTCTTTGATCTACCTACCTATATCCTTGCCGAGATATAAAGTCTGCTTTACATGAACGTAATTTTTTTACACAGATTTCCCGTGATTCCTCTTGTTGTCGTGTGATCGTGTGGTACACCAAGTCGACAAAAGACCCGATGGCGTAGTTTTAGAGTAATTCATAATTAATAGGAGATAGTAAGTAAGTATTTCATTTATCATGGCGAGATTTTACTTCTTACTTTTTAAATGTTATATGTGATAATTTGCCTGAGACTTTATTCAAGCGATCGGAATGTAGGTAATAGATCTAGTTATCTACCTATCTCCTTACTTATGATTATTTATTTCCTTAAACACTTCAAGCATGTCTTGATAATGAATGATTCACAAAATATACTCAATAAGGCTGATTTCACAAGCAACGCACGACTCTCCGGTGTTTTGAAAGGAGTTATAAATATTACCGACCTTGTGGTACCGGAGAATAGCATCACCCCAAATGTCGTATGAGTTGAGTTGATGTTTTTTTTATTACGACCCACTCAAGTAGCTAATTCTCTGCAAATTTTATCTACCTTTCGTTGAAGAATAAAACAATATCATAACCGAATAATATGCAGCATTAACATTAAAATAAGTACAAGCTAAATTACAAATTAAAATGTTAATGCTTCTCAATGTACTTATTGTCATACCATGTCATACCATTAAATAAATAAATTACCGAATATGAAACGCCGCCGTGTGCACCCGCCCTTATCACTAATAATAATACCTACTTGTACATACCTTGCATAGGTCTCGAGTTTAGAGATGGGGTAGTCTGTTGTCACGAATGAAGGCTTGATATCGATATGTCTGCTGTGATCGATCTGGCTTTGAATATCAGGGTTTTTCATGATTATAATTAAGCAATAATTAAAGCTCCGAAAAAAATATTCCACTTTTCTCTGGTTTACCTACTTCAAACTAGACAAGCTTATTTTTAGGCTGTCACTGACATCTCAGAAAAAGTAAAACTTATCAAGAAGGACACTGACGAGGTTCCCAACAGTCTGCCGTGTGTGGTGCCGGCCGGCTTAGAATAGCATCACCCCATCCTTCGCGTGGGTGTCTACGTAAGAAGCGACTAAGGGATTTATTTCATGAGTATTGCAATATTAAATAAAATAAAGTTCACAGGGTGAGTGACTAATAAACTTTTGTCGTTTATTGTGGTTTAATTAACTGGTTTTACTGCCGTTTACGCTCTGCCTGCCTGGTTTGACTGCCGCTTACGCTCTGCCTGCCTTCCTCGCAAGTTTGTATGAAGTCTGGTAAAAATGCAGTTTCTTTTGCTTTGGGCGAACTATATAATACAATTCAGTTTGTTTTTCTATCATAGTGATTTTATTGTACCTACCTACATAGTCAGGTAAATGTTACATTGGGAAGATTCCCGGAAAATTTCTCGGACATACACTAGGATAAAATAAATACACTTTGTTTTTATTTTAATTCGAAATAGGTATAACAATGAAAAAAAAGACTGCGAACATTCCTTTATTTCGGAAATTTTCTCTTAGGAAATGCCTATTCCCAGTAAATTGCCAAAACGAGAACTTCACATTGCTAAATAGAAAACGCCTAAGTGTGAGCGCGCCCTGTGTCGATATCGATAAAAATATTGTGCGTCCCAAGCCTAGCCACCGTATCCATTTGTTTTGACAAGCATTCGGTTTCATATACCTATCTACCGCGTTTGCATGTGCGAGTGTGCTAGGGTTACTAGAGTTGGGCTGTAGAAGATTACATTTTTTGTAGGTTTTGTACGTAAGTAAAACTATTTTTTTGGAAAATCACACCTATCTTGATCGAGTTACCGCCTCCGAAATACCCTACGTACCTACCTACCTACCTACATACAACATTTCATGTAGGTAAAATCCCTGAAGCCGTTTCAGAGATCCTGATTTCTAAATAGTTTGTAATAAATAAATACCGCGGAATAGGTATTAGATTTAGCAAAGAATAAAAAATATAACTACTGGAGAAGCGACACTCCAATCCCCTCTCTATCTACACCTCTGTTGCTGTCTGCTTTGCGAATACCTACCTACTCTTAACGGATGAGGTAATAATATTCGTAGGTTCGTAAGAAGCGCAGCTCTACTGTTTGTCAGTCAGATTGCCAGGTCAGGGGTGGGCATAATAAATTTTATTGTACCTATTTATTTATGAATGCACCTACCAAAAATAGGTGCCCTCCTAAGTACCTACTTACTAGCATTCTTGTCGTCCTACAGTTAACGATCCGACTAACATTCAAATCGTAATAATAACCATCTACCTACCTATCATCCTAATCAACAACAGCCGTTAGGCGTCCACTGCTAGACATTCCCATGACTCCCCTCGGATATTCCAAGGCCGATAGCATGCAAAGACCCTTACATGGTTTGCGAAGATCCACTTGGGAGTTTTCTTTGTCTTGGCACAACCCTATTGGTTTTGAGATCAAATCAAATCGGGATCACACACGAATCGCCTAAACTTTTTTCAATAGGTAGGATACCTACCTACGTTAGCAGGTAAGGTAACTAACTACCTACCAAGTTTAACCAACCTACCTACTAAATGGAAATGTGTAGATGAATAGGTAGGTATGTATTTTGTTATTTAGTTATTACCTATATATTTACGGATAGGAATCAAGTAACGAACTTACCTTTTCATCACTCATTTCTTTAATCCGTGGGTAAACCGTAAGACTTATATTAAATAGGTATATAAAAATAAAATAACCAACAAAAATTATCAAAACATGTAGGTAAACAAATCAAGAGCCGATGTTTTGGTTCTTACTCGATTTTTTATGTTTGCCTCAACGCCATCTGTTATCAAAAAGAGAAACTTTTTCAGTATACTAGCGCCATCTATTATTGAATAGAAAAAGTAATTCAAAAACCACCCATACACCAACTAGGTATTTCAACATTCCCACTTTGCCCGTCAGTATTGCAAAGGCAGAAATTAAAAATATTACTATCACTACTATCGTTGTGTATTTATACCCCAGGTCATAATTCCTGCGAGTAGTTTGACAGTTGGTGACACTTGGGTGATACCATGTTACGACCAGTGCTGTATGTATCGATAAAATAAATATTTTCATGTTTGGAATCTAGGCTTTTTCTCCTGGTAAAGTGCGCTGCTCAAAATAGATGGTATTGCGTACTTTTGGCGATGTACCTACCAGTTTTCAAAAATTATGTGTATTTTGCATATGAAAAGGATTGTACGACGTTCTCTGCAATCGGTATTTCAAATAAAGGTGAAAGTACTTCTAGCCGCACACCCGAACCGCACTCACCGCACGCGCCGAATAATGCGGGAGGCCTCGTACACCTAGCCGCAAACACAGCCGCATCGAATCGAGTCGGTGTTGCCAAGAGAGTACTTTCTTCCCAGTTTGATGGGTAATTTTGCCATACCTTTGTATTTTTCGGAAATCAAGCGGCAGGCAACAATAGATTTTTTAGAATAATAGTTGCTGTCATGTCACACCATTCATTGCTTTATTGCTTGACAATGATATTATATGTTCACAACACTTAAATTATTGTTTAAAACGGGATCATATCGGTAAAATAATTTACAAAGCGTAAAGTAAACAAATCAAATTGTCAAACATAATACTTGACAGACATATTTTTATTGCATCTAAAGAGTTTTTTCCTGAGGTTGCATCTACAGGTAGAGTAAGTAGAGGTGTAGAGGTTGGTAGAAAAAGTATTTGAAAAGAGTGAATTTAAAGGCTCCCGTAGACAGGACGTATCACGTTGCGTGTATGTCTACGCAAGTCCAAGTTCTGTAGCGGCCCAGTAGCGGTAAAACCCAGAATCTCAGGCTATGGAAAACGGTCCCAGTTAATTTTCACTTGATAATTTACGAAATAAAAAAGTTTAAAAATAATGTCCAAAGTGGACCAAATACCGACCAGTATTGAGACATAGTGCATAATGTTCCTAAGGCTAATACTACTCTAAAACCCAAACCAAGCCCAAACCACATCAAAATCCGTCGCTGGAGTCTTGAGAAAAATTACATTATATTTCAGGTTTCCTATCAACGAAAAATCATAGCCAACAGCTTATTTCTAAAATAAAATATGGTAAACATTGAATCAATCGACCACTTTAATCATTCTATCACTTCCTGAACAGCTATTACTACCGGTGTTACTCAGGGTGTTGTTTTATTCCCTTTTCTTTTGTACGGGCGTATGTATTTGAGTAGAGTACAATGCAACAGACAAAAAAATATACGACAACTGTACCTCTATTTACATAAATCCCCATAGTATTTTAATAAACTTCCAGTGACAGATTTAATCAGAAAAATATGCGTTTGAAGTTTATAAAAATACTATGGGGATTTATTTTTTCTAGGTGTTACACGGATGGTACTTATATTTGAGTAGTAATAATAAAAATCCCCATAGTAACTTCAAACGCGTACCTATATCTCTGTTCCAGTGACAGATAGTGAATCCTAGAATTTTGGCCAAAAGCCAGCATATGGCAAATTCGTAGATTTCCTTCGACCATTATCCTAAGCTGATGCAGGTTTTTGGCCAAAAACCTAGGATTTTGGCCGAAATCCTAGATTTGCTTAGTATTATGGCTTTTTTGCATTTTGGGAACTTCTTCTTCGAGTGGTAACGCCAAGTCGCTGAACGACCCGATGAACCCTGGTGTCGGAGTTTTTAAACCGCCTACTGCAAGCAGCATGCCTCTGACATGGTTGTGTAACGACTGCCGTCTAAGTGATCATAGAGAGCGTGTAGTTCGGGCATACACCTCGAAAGGCAAGAGGTAGTATTGAACGTTCTGGAGGGTGGTAAATAGCGTCGGACACTCTGGAGGATGAAAGATGACGGGCATTAGATTTTCTGGGGTTCCGACACTACCCCCTGTCCTCCAGGGTGTCCAATGCTTCCACCAATCTATCTCTCTCTACGCTCTACTGACGCTCCCTCCTGCCCTCTCGGGCGTCCGAGGCAATCCTGCTGTTCAGGCTGTCCGATGTTACGCCCCGTCCTTCAGGGTGTCCGATGCCTTCATGGTGTCTAAGTCTACCCTCAAAAGATCAGAGGGAGTCGCATAAAGTACCTCTCCACTTCTCGTTTCCCCGAACCACATGCGCACGGTAAGACGTCTCGGTCCCGATTGCTTTCTATGATCACGGTCGTTACACAACCATGTCAGAGGCCTGCTACTTGCAGTAGGCGGTTTAAAAACTTTCATACCAGGGTCCATCGGGTCGTTGGGCGACTTGATGTACCACTCGAAGACAAAGAAGTTCCCTCGAAATGCAAAAAAAGCCATAATACTAAACGAATCTAGGATTTCGGCACAGATACTCGATTTCGGCCAAAATCCTAGTTTTTTGGTCAAAATCCTAGGTTTTTTGGCCAAAAACCTGGATCAGCTAAATACGATGGCCGAAGGAAGTCTACAATTTTGCCATATGCCGGCTTTTGGCCAAAAACCATTCTACCATCGTACTGCGACATATATATGTCACGTATATCGATGTTTAGTCTTTTGTTTGGGAAATCATCCGCAAGAGACCTGGCCTTATAGATCCTAACAACAAAATAAATTGAACACTACACTCATATCGATAGTAAAATATCGACATTTACCACAACACTATTTTTTTTCTCTTTGAGGTGGCATCACTCCAAATGTCAAACTTGTGTCAAACTACTCGCAGGAATTATGGCCGGGACTATAGCTCTTCATACTTTAATCAAATAAATCACTACTATGTCACTACTCGATAACAGGTGGCGCTATAAAAAGTAGGATGGTCACAAAGGGCAGCAAAAAGGAGACAAAAAATACTCATAGAAGTTTTTAGGTGAGGTCTTCGGGTCATTCGTCGACTAGGTGTCCCACACGACAAGAGAATGTAGAAATTCTATCTTTTCCATTATGCTCAAGGATTTTGTACCCGTGTTTCGCCAGATTTATTATCTTGTTCTTTAGATACCAAGCAATACTGATAATAAAAAATATATGCTAGTAATATATTTTTTGTTGAATTAATTATTAAATTTCTTTGTACTTAAAGTAGGTGAACTTTCAGATGAAATACAGGTTTTATTCTTATGTACAGGTGTAAATAAATTGTCTGCAAATATTTTATGACGTGAGCCAGTCTATGAAACTGAACAAGTTTTCCCAAGGCAACATACCAAGGGCAAAATATGAGAAAAAAAAAAATTATGAAACTTTCGTACAAAATGTAATTACCAGTCGACCGAGTAAAATATGGGAGGAACAATTTATTTTCATATTTCGATCTTTCAGTTTCATTACTTGTAGTATTTTTCAACACCTTCATCATAATCTTCTTGCCCTTATCCCAATTACTTGGGATCTGTACAACACGTTCTGTTTGAACACAAAATCATGTTGCAAAAGGATGTGGCTCAATTTTACGACCAGCCGCCTGCCTCATGTCAACCCTCTTTGGAAATGCTATCGTAAGTGGTATCACCGCCACCGCACCATATACGGTTGACCATAGTGTGACCATAGTTGGCAGATATTGGTAGCCAAGGTCGAAAACTTATTATAGGGGTGGCAAAATTCTTAGCCACTACCACTGGCATATTTTTTAACACCTTATACAGGGTTAAATTTAATTAAGTACAAATATTTCCAGGGTGTTAAAGACACTTTTCGTTGGCCTCCGATAGATGTCGCTGTTAGTTATTAGAACTCGCTATAGAGGTGTTTTCTTGTGAACTTTATAGGGACCTACGGAATAAAGGCTCATCAGTTCCTCATTCAAGCAAAATGTGGTATTATTTAGTAGTGAATGAATGAATTAAAGTAGTAGTTGTTAGTCAGTTCAGGGCCTTTTCACAGGGTATCTTTCTACTCACAAAACTGAACAAGAACAACTTAGTAGTCCGAGTTCTTAATTGGCAGTTTGTATGGAGGTATGGTCCCATCTGGCAGAAATCATGAAACTTGGCATGTGTGTAGCTTACATGTGTAAGCTTCAGGAAAAGAAGGGAAGCAAGTTGGACCCCCCCTGCTTCCCCCCCTTACCCCCCCTTTTATGTCCCAAATTTCAGTTATCTTTAGTTTTCTCGGAAACGATTAAAGATAGGAGAAATTTGTCAAGGTAAGAAATATTCCTTATAAAATTGTCTACATAATTGTTGTTGGGTCGATGTTGATAGGACTTATACTTTTCGAGTTATGCTTCTGGGAAACCCATCATTTTTTTGAAGGTGACTTCCAGCTCTGAATTAGCTATAACTACCATGTGATAGAATATTCTTTCAAACTTGCTATTGGCTTTTATTAGTTAGGTAGTCTACAAAGGAAACCCGCAGAGACAACACTTCAATCACGCCTGTGGGGATGGGGGGAGGGGGGCAAAGTTTATTTTATCCGAGCTGAACTTGAGGACTTCTGACTCCTTAAGTAAATGTGACACGAGAAATTGAGTATCATTTTCGAATATATCAAAGACGGGAGTATTCATTTCTGGAACGCTCTTTGGTACATTTCATACAAAAATATAAAAATATTAAGTGAAATAAGAAAAAAATATGTTTCGTTCTCATTCAAACGCTGTTTTCTTCATGACCTTGAGACATATTTACTAGATAATAACACATCCTCAAAGACATACTCACCTGAATTATAAAGCCATATTTTATTTTTGAAAATATTAGAAAATACCTAGCCTACAGAAGCCTAAATATTTTTACAAAGTTATGTTTGTAGCTGGAAAAATTTCAAGTTCATAGATTTTGTATGCAAAAATAAGATTACCAACCGCAAACGTATATTTCTCAATTGTCGCTAAACCAGTCCAGATAGAGAAATGCCCTCATAGGAAATGTTGTTTATACTGAAGAGTTGTTTATGCTGATATATAGAAATTGAAGATCTGGAGTACTTGATGTGGAACATCGAACAGCCCAGCTAAACTATTCGAGATACTGTAATGTCTTCTTAAACATCAAGTACTCCAGATCCTCAATTTCTTTATTCCAACAAAAACTACCCTTCAGTATAAACAACATTTCCTATGAGGGCATTTCTCTATCTGGACTGGTTTAGCGACAATTGAGAAATATACGTTTGCGGTTGGTAATCTTATTTTTGCATACAAAATCTATGAACTAGAAATTTTTCCAGCTACAAACATAACTTTGTAAAAATATTTAGGCTTCTGTAGGCTAGGTATTTTCTAATATTTTCGAAAATAAAATATGGCTTTATAATTCAGGTGAGTATGTCTTTGAGGATGTGTTATTATCTAGTAAATATGTCTCAAGGTCATGAAGAAAACAGCGTTTGAATGAGAACGAAACATATTTTTTTCTTATTTCACTTAATATTTTTATATTTTTGTATGAAATGTACCAAAGAGCGTTCCAGAAATGAATACTCCCGTCTTTGATATATTCGAAAATGATACTCAATTTCTCGTGTCACATTTACTTAAGGAGTCAGAAGTCCTCAAGTTCAGCTCGGATAAAATAAACTTTGCCCCCCCCCATCCCCACAGGCGTGATTGAAGTGTTGTCTCTGCGGGTTTCCTTTGTAGACTACCTAACTAATAAAAGCCAATAGCAAGTTTGAAAGAATATTCTATCACATGGTAGTTATAGCTAATTCAGAGCTGGAAGTCACCTTCAAAAAAATGATGGGTTTCCCAGAAGCATAACTCGAAAAGTATAAGTCCTATCAACATCGACCCAACAACAATTATGTAGACAATTTTATAAGGAATATTTCTTACCTTGACAAATTTCTCCTATCTTTAATCGTTTCCGAGAAAACTAAAGATAACTGAAATTTGGGACATAAAAGGGGGGTAAGGGGGGGAAGCAGGGGGGGTCCAACTTGCTTCCCTTCTTTTCCTGAAGCTTACACATGTAAGCTACACACATGCCAAGTTTCATGATTTCTGCCAGATGGGACCATACTTCCAGCTAAGGAGCCGTACTATAGGTATTATTATTAAAAACATTTCTAGGAAATATGGAAAAAGTAAATTTGGTCCTCTCATAGAAAAATGTTGAGAAAGTGTATCACTTATACCCAATTTTCTTTTTCATATTTCAAAGAAAAGTTTCTCATTATGGTTGTTCAGTTTTGTGACTTGAACACACCTTTAAATATTTGTTAAATAATAGCCGGATCGAATCTTCCATAATTTAAATAAAACAAATGTGATGTCATTATAAAATATTTAAATTATGTAGGTAAGTATGTACATTGTACTACATCATAATTAAGTATAAAACTAGGCCTTAATTAAAAATATTATTAAATAAAAATAAAGCTTTGAGTATTGCTCAGATTGACGCAAATAAAAGACGGTAATTTCACATAACGAGTACCTACTTAAAATACGACAGCTCAAAGGTTTACATGATACTTGATTCATAGAAGGAAGAGGACCCGAAATGGCAACATTATTGTTAACATCTTGCTCAAATGTTAAATCTAAATCTTAAATCTTGCTCAAGTGTATGAAAAAGACACAAACAATAATGTTGCCATTTCCGTTCCCCTTTTTCTATGAACCAGGTAGTAACGAAATAGCTCAGTGGTTAGAGTCGGACGGTACGCCGAAAGATTTTTATCCCGAAGTGTGAAATTTTTGTTTCCTATATTTTCTTGATTGAGATTGATACATAATATTGTAGGTATAGTTGTAAAATTGTGATGTCCTATTGACTTTACACACAGCGTTATATTATATTCGTAGAATAAAATAACAGATCGCATAAAATAGTAAATATTAAAAATATGCGTGGTAAAATTTATCAAACCATAAGTAAAATTGTTCTATTGACATGAATTACAGAAATCCAAAATTTTCTTTTACTCCAGCTTTGTAAACAAAATATAGCTGTAAACAAAATAAAAACATCAACCATCTACGCCTAATTTTAGATTCGTGTACTTATAAAAAAATGCAATACTGGTTTATACTTATCTAACTATAATTAGAATTTATAATAATTTACTTAATTAATTCAGTTAAAAATTGTGATGGTATTATTGTGATGATCGATTCAGTTATATAATACACTACACTAAATAGTCGTCCTATATTATGCTTAATTAAATTATAAAATTAAATACTGATTATTTTACTTAATTCTAATATTTAACACATTGCTTGCTTCCGAAGGGGTATAACTGAAACTCTTGTATGGTATTGTATCCAAGATAGCAGTTTAAGTGTTAAGGTTTTGAGTTGAGGATTTGACGCGAGCCACTTTCGGCAGTAAATTGAAAATTAACTGTATTTATGACATGAGCGAACAACTGATATACAGTTGTTTTTCAATTGGATTCGATTATATTACAATTGTCATGTGGAGCAGATTTACAGATACAGATGTATGGAAAATGCCCTCAAATAGGCTCCAGGCCCTTGGAAACGTCCATGTCCAGCAGTGGACAGTTGCGGCTGTTGGTGTTGACCGAAAATGGCTCCAGAGGTACTCTTACTTACGTATTTAAAAATAGCAGCCTTCGATATCACACTCCGGGTGGTGACTCTTGATATGAGATTTCAAACTCGCATTCTGAATAAACGCTTGCCCACAAATATGGCATCTGTACCTTCTATCATTCGTGTGAGTTCGTATATGGTACTGCAAACTTTTGAGTCTCGGGTAAGACTTCTCACAATATTCACAACGGAAGTTTCTCTCGCCCGTATGAGTAGCCATATGCTCTTTCAAACGAGATGGGAGGTAGAACCTTTGATCACAATATTCGCATTGATGTTTGAGAACTTTTTGGTGATTCCTACGTTGGTGTTCCGTTAGAGTTTTTTGACGATTGTAAACCTTATCGCATAGGTTACAAGGGTAGGTGCGTTTTTGACCGTGAGCTTCTGTCAAATGTTGGTTTTTAGCCGCATAAGACATGAAACACTCATCGCATCGCGGGCAACGTATAATAGCTTTCTTTTTATGAACTATATCCACATGCATGTCCTTATAATGGTTGGATTTGAAAACCTTCCCGCAAATTTCACAAGTATGTCGCTCGTCGTCTTTATGCCGTTTCAAATGGGCGTCCAGACGCGCTTTTTCTAAGAAACATACACCGCAAATATCGCACGTAAAGTTACTGAAATGCGTATCAACCATATGTGTATGAAGCGTGTTAAAATCTTCGAAAACGCCGCTACATACAACACACACCAAATCATTCCACGTCAATTTATATAACAACATTTTATCAGGCGCTTCGAAATAAATCTTCTTTTCGTGCACTTGGTCTATATGATTTTTAAAAACGTTGATATCGTCAATTTTCAACGGACACAGCTTACAATCGATTCTGGTAATATCGAGTTTGGGCATTTTTCTGTACCCCATCAGAAGTTGGAACGGTTTAGTGTCATGTGTCAAAGTGTGTTCCCTTAGATCCTCAGGTTTTGGGAAGTAATCTTTACAATAGAAGCAGTAGTAGTTATTCCGTCTGTTCTTGAAAGGGCATACATAGGAATAATGTATGATTGTCAGTAGATTCTCTTCAGCCATACAGTCTAGGTCTCTTTCGTAGTTATTTTTCTTTTCGACGGGAGGTTTTTTGGGCGCTTTCGGTGGTTTTTTTGTAGAGGCTGGAAGAGAGATATAAACAAACATATAAATTTTCAGTTATTCAAGTTTTCAGTTTTCAGTTAATTAAGTTAAGAATTAAAATCAAAATTAAGCTTAAGTTTAACTATTGTACGCCCGAAATGGGCAAGCTGTTGATACTGTAAACCTACTCTGTAACAACTTATGACACAGTTTAACAATAAAGTGATTTTATCTTTTATCTTTTATCTCAGATTTACTGCTTATCAATGCGATGAAACGTTATAGTTAAATATGTGTTTCTGTTTACAAAAGTTCGAGGTCTAGCATACGGTAATAGCTTTCGATGACAAGCAAATACTATGTTAGGTGAGCATTATAGACATCCACAACCAAAACCCAAAAAATCTACATGAAATGACTACCCGCGGTTTACAGGAAGTAAAAAAATCAACTGCAAATATTTTAATGGATGAACCAGCCCATGAATCTGAACAATTTTCCCCAAGGAACATAGGTCAAACGAAATATGAAAACAAAATCTGGGCTTCCCAAACAAATTGTCTCCACCGGCTGGTACATTTAGCATTGTTTTTTTTTCACATTTCGACCTATGTTCTTTAGGGAAAGTTGTTCAGTTTCATGGGCTGGTTCAGCCCTCAAAATATTTACAGTTTTACACCTTATATTTTGTCTTGTATTCTGAGAAATCTAGCTAGCAAACAAAAATCTAATATCCTGGTAGGTATCTGTCAAAGTTTGAAACTATAACAATAATAATCACCTGCTTTACTCTTCTTAGTCGTTTTCTCTTTCTTCTTTTTCTCAGTCCCGTTCAGCTTTTTTTTCTTCTTCTTCCTCTTCAACGGTTTGTCGGAGTCGGAGGTGGAGTAGGAATCGCTCTCCTGTCCCGTTTTGTCGTTATTGGTGTGAGCGAGAGGGGTGGGGTCCGCTTTCACTGTTTCCGTGTGTACATCCTCCTTTGGTGGTTTGTAGTCTGAAAATACAAAAGAAATAATCATCATCTTTCTGCTCTTAGACTAAATCAGTTGGGGTTGGTGCAATATGTTCCGTTCGAACATAAAATCATGTAGCACAAGAATTTGGCAATGTTTTATGATCGGCCGCCTGCCTGATGTCAACTCTCTTTGGGAATGCTATTGTAGGTGGTATCATAGTACGTAGGTCAGCTGGAAGAAATTTCTTAGTAGAAATAAGCTGTCCTGTTGTGTCGTCTTTCTTTGTATTATGTCTCTTGTAATGTTTCTTGTGTGCAATAAATGGTTAATAATAATATGAATTCCCGTACGCCGATTTAGAAAATAAAAATGCAGTCATTTCAAAGCTTTTTTATGAGCCGATACATTTTTTTAATAACTCAAAAATTTAAAATGCTACAAAAAACCTTGTATATGGAAGGTATGTTACACATAAATTTCTACACAACTTTGCTACCAGTTAAAAGGTTTCCGCCTTGCGCCAGCTTATTTTCAAGCAAACCATCAAGTTTCATGCAAACTTTTATTCTCTGTCTTACCACCTTTGGAGATTTTTTTAAATTCTCTCTTAGTGTTACAAAACAACCAATAAAGCTGAAAGGAGGTCAAGGTACTCATAAAACTGAACAACTTTCCCCATGGAACATGGGTCGAAATATGAAAAAAGAATTCGGACTTCCCATTCAAAATGAACTCACTTTGTATGAGAGATTTATTGGTTGTTTTGTAACACGTTGTATACCATATCCAAATTAACCTCTGTGCAAAATTTCAAGGTCCTGCCTGTGCGCTGTTATACAAGTTGTTGGGAAATTATAAAAGTTTGTTCATAAAGTGGAAAGAGTCAGACCTCCAACAAACTTTCACAATTTCCCAACAACTTGTACACAGTTTGCACACAGGCAAAACTACTAGACCTAGGACATCGAAATAAATCTTGATATGTGTCATTATTAGGCAAGCAAGCAACACACGCAACATCCGTTTCAACGTCACTTTTGCGCTGCTTAACGCATGCGTTGGGACAATACGAGTTTCGATCTTATTCTCATACAAATATGGTTTATGGCAAATTGATTGACAAATACCTCCGTCAACGCAGCATTGTGCGCTAACAGATGCGCCTGTCAAACTCTTTCACATAAACCGTATTTGTATGAAAATAAGGTAGAAAAATGTAATTTGTATGAAAATAAGGCTGCGAATTTTTCAAACGCAACAGATACCGCTGCGCAAAAATAACGCACCAACGGAAGTTATTTGTGTATACCGCCTTACGCACCTTCGTCACCCGAGTTGTCCGGAGAAAACGCCCCATCGTTAGCATCATTGCCTCCGATGGAGTTGTGGTCACTGATGTCGTCTTTTGGTTCAATCTTCAGTTCAATATCGATGTCCATTGGCGCGTCTTTTGGGGGCTCTGCGGCGTCTGAAGAAAACAGCCAAGAGCGTGTCAGACATGCCCACAAATAAGGTTTCGTAGTCAACGTAACATTACGTAACCATTATTAGTAGAAAAAAAAACTGTTTTGTGTGTTACAAAGTTAATTTTGTTGTTGGTTTGTTCGCAGCTGTGTGATTACCAACAGCAAAATGTAATATGTAATATTTTTCTTAAAGCTTGGGCGAAACAATATTTGTTATAATACTTATACATCCCTCCCATACATGTAAAAGGGAGGCAGAAAAATGATTTTTCAAGTGCAATATTGAGTAGGGTATTGTTAAATAGGTCTTTTAAAACATTTTTTTTAACAAATTTACTAATATATTTCTTATATATTTGCTTTTAAAAGGGGTGTTTTTGAGCCATCATTTGTTGCATAATTTGTTCTGGAATGATGGATTTAGAAATGTAGGCAAAAAAATAATTTATTGTTTTTGGGACCTCTCATACATATTTTTCAATTAAATTTTCAATTTATTTATTTTACTAAATATCACAATTCACAATGTCTACAGGTAAAGTCCCAAGGCGACAATGCATAAATTTAAATTGACTATTTATAATAATATCACATTAAATATCATTAAAATTAATTTTACTTATTATTTCTAAATTGTCATTTCATTAAAATACATCAATTCAAAGACAGACAAGAAGAAATGTTTTTCTAGACAAAAAGATAAGGGTTTGTAGTAGACTACCAAACCTTAAAAAGGTTACAAAATATGTACAGGTGTAAAATTGCTGAAGATATTTCAAGCTGTCATGAAATTCTCCCTGCAGTAAACATAGGTTGAAAATGTATAAAAAATGGATCTAACAAATAATACAATACTATTCTGATGGATGATTTTATAATTTAAATTGATATGAAATTAAATTAATGAATTTATAAGGTTCAAATTATTTATTGATTGTTATTTGTAAATGAAACACTAATTGTAAATGCTATTGTATTTTGCATGTTCAGAAATAAAGGCTATTTGATTTGATTGAATCTGATGGAAAAACATTTTTATTGTGTAATTGTTTGTTTTTAATTGATCATTTTTATTTTATGGGCTGGTTCATCCCTTGAAAACCTTATGCAAAAAAGGCGCAAGATGTGTCTAGATTTTAATAATGGGTATACAAAATTACTGCTTATTGATAGTCAATTAACATAGATGGTTTAGTCATTGTAAAGGAAGAAAATAGCAAGACACAATTTTAAAAAAATCTCTTATAAATTTGTTATGTTCGTAGTATAAACGCAGCATATTGATTGATTATGCCTTTTACATATTTTGAACAAAACCAATGAAATATTTGTCAGAAGGATTTGTGTTCTCACCTGGTGGCATTATATCTAACACACTATCAAGCTTGGCATTTAGGAACAGTTGCTCTGACTGCAGCACTTGCTCCCGGAATGCACACGCGTCTCGCAGACGAACCACGCATGTTGCACACACACCGCATTCCTTCTCGCCGGAGTCTAAATGGGACATCTGGAAAAATTTTGTAGCATGAGCATTGTAATTTTAGACAGACAGTTCTATTTTAACTTTTTTATTTTAGTTTAAAAGATAGAACTATACTAGGTACATTTTCAAAGTGCTGCTAACATGAAAAGATAAATATGAAGCAAGTATTCATTGGGAAAAAGTTCTGAAACATTGCATAAAAGTTCCCAATGAAGACGCATTTTATAAATATATTCTGGTAATTTTGTGAAAACATTTGTAGGGAACTTTGTTTCTGATATAAAGCTTCTGGGATATTGTCACCAATGAAAAGAACTTATAAACCTGAAAGATTGCATTTAGTACAGTTTATTAGTATTGTTATGAAAATTTTATTTGAATTGAAGGCGTACGTGATTAAATGATTTGTATTATTCAGAAGACAAGGTTTGGATTACTATACATAAGGTAGAACCTTGGGTAGAACTCTTATTTATATACAGCAAAAGTAGGGGTCCAACAGAGAAGCCCACAGTTTATCCAGATAAAACAATATTGTAAATTATTTATATTTCAGATACTTACAACGATGCCGTAACAGTCCATGATCATATCGGCGTAAACCTCCTTCTTTTCCATCCAAGTGTACTCAGCTGTTAGGATTCTGCATTTTTTGATGGCCCTACAGCATCTGCATAAAGCTGGGTCTATTATAGGCCCGTTCTTATTTACACTCATTGTTATTGTAGAACCCGGTAACTTTTCATTCAGTGTTTTGTAAATTACTGTGTTTGCATTCTGAATAACTCAAGAATGCATCAAAATACAATCAACCAAAAGTGAAGCTTTCTTGCTGCTGTGAAATGTCAAAAAATGTCAATAACCCCTCATAGAGCGTTTTGGTTCGAGTAACGCCACCTGTGATTGAGTAGCGGTACTTTTTTGACATTTGAAAGCGCTACAAAACCATCCGTGCGCAACAACAAAAATTCTCCCATGCACAACTAAAACCAGCGCCATCTATTGTCAAGTAACAATACTACGTCGGAACAAGTAACGCCACCTATAATAGAGCAGCAGTACTATTTGACATTATTTGAAAACCACCCATGCACCAAACATCAAATGTTGTCAAAAATGACGTGGATGATGAAGATTTGGGATAGGTTATGAATTTGTTTTATTGATAAATAATTAATAACAAGTGATATTAATTAGTAATTATTGTGTCTGGTTCCTTAATTAAATAATTAAAGTCAAAATGTTAGAAATTACTGATACACAGAGTAAGTACATATATATTTTGTTTACCAAAATGTCCCTACTTGTAGCTTTGCATATTTGCAGGGATTTATTTGATTGATCATTGAAAAACCGAAAGAAGGACACGTTAGCTTACTCCTGCTTATCGTATTATTACTGCTTTCAATTCAAAAAACTAGTTTATTTCATACCAGAAATGTTGTTACACCTACTCCCATACATGCGAAATTCCGAAATTATAACAGCCGTATCTAAAGTAAACTCAGCAGTTTTCATCTGTTGCTACTAGGTTTTCTGTGTGAATAAGTAACATATGTTAGGCAGAGAATGTGTACAATGATGCAAGATGTATGTAAATTACCTTGCTTCATGATTTCATTTCATTTTTACCCTGCAAAATTTGCTTAGTCCTGGTTTTTTATTAACCTTGTGAGCATATGATGGCAGCATTACCCTTTGGAAAGCTGGAATTTTGCTGAGCTTTATCTCTAAGTTAAGAAATTCTTTCTCCTCACCAAAACTTTTTTTACAATACATGGAAAGAAATATGTTTTATGTGTGACTAACATTTTTGGTTGACTATTTTTGAATTGTTTTAACCCTGAAGAGCTGTTACTTTGTAAAGAATTTGGAATTCTATTCCATAATTTATCTATTTCAGAGATTGGCGTGGGCCTAGCGGGCTTTGGTATGACATTCCTATTCTTAGGAGTGTTGTTACTGTTTGATAAAGGGCTACTAGCTATAGGCAATGTAAGTAGTAAAAAACCAAAATAATTCTGAAGATCTTTATTTATTAGTTGTAATAACTGCAACAAATCATTTTGCTTCATCTGCTGCCTCTGATTAATAAGTATTCCCATGGAATGAGATAAATTGCTATGGTAAAATGTCACTCAAAAAATAGTAATTATCAAAGTTTTCTTCTAGTATACTTAGTAGTGAAAAAATTATAAAATTGGTTATGCGGTTCTAGATTGTAAACTTACAGAACTTCTTAGAAACTTCTTCTATTCCCCAGTGCGGGACAAAGGCCTCCCCTTAGAAACTTATAGGACTTAATTTTATACCATACATTTGTTTTGTTTCCAGATTCTCTTCATAAGCGGTCTAGCATGCGTGATTGGGCTGCAGCGGACGTTTTTCTTCTTCTTCCAGCGGCACAAGATCAAGGCATCTATTGCATTCTTCGGAGGTATCACAGTAGTGCTGCTTGGCTGGCCCATGTTCGGCATGATTGCTGAGCTCTACGGATTCATATTATTATTCAGGTACAGGGACTTACTCCTTTTTTGCCCGACTGCCTCAAAAGGAGGATTATGTTTTTTGAGATTATGTACGTATGTGGACAAGAAAAATCATTTTCACGGGCTACAGCCCAAACGGATAGCTGGATTTTGACATATGAGGTGTTGTTAGATTTGTCTCAGCAGCGCGAGTGACACAGGCTATATTAAAAAATTATAGATTCAAGATGGCGGATTTTTACAGCAAAATACTACTTTAAAATTACTGCAGTCGGGTTTTTTGTTTTTTAACAGATCTTTTCTACTCAGTAATTATTTTTGTTTAAATATCGAATGGTAGAAAAACCTTCAAAAATTAAATTAGTTTCCCTGTTTTTTGCAATGATTGCCGCTGCTATTCTTCGCTAAAATTGACGATATTATACATTGCCACAATTTGTTTTGTGGGGCGGGACACTTTTTTAGAGCAGGAATGGTCATACTCATTTCTATTTTTATATTTACTGTAACAGTCCACTGCTGGTCATGGGCTTCCCCCTATCAGAGGGTATATTTTTATTTACTTATTACATTTTGTGGTTGCAGAGGTTTCCTGCCGTCGGCAATCAACTTCCTTCGAATGGTGCCGGTGATCGGATCGCTACTCAACCTGCCCATCATTAGTGGGGTAAGTCCAAGCCTACATTAAAAAAAAACAATCGCGAATATTTTAAAATGAAACTGAACAACTTTTACCAAGAAACATACGTCGAAACATCAAAAAAAGTTTGGACCTCTCATACAAATTGACCCTCGTGGCTGGTGCATTTTGTATGGGAGGTCCCAATATTTTTTTCATATTTCGTCCTATGGAAGAAAGGAGGGGAGGCCTTTGCCCAGCAGTGGGACACTTTAGGCTAATATAATAATAATAAAAATTTCGTCCTATAATCCTTGAAGAAAGTTGTTCAGTTTTATAGGCTGTTTCACCCCTTAAAATATTTTGAAGTTATTTTTTTACATCCTGTAGGTTCATATGTACGTACAATATGAGTAACTGGCTTACCACGGAAAAATGCCTTAATTCCATGGGAAAACTGTAAGCAGTGCGTGAAACCGCTGGGCTGGCCTGTTGTCGATGAAAACATACACACACATCACGCCTTGCGGGGCGGGGTAGGCATTGTGTCAACGGCCGTATAGTTACCGATACATCTGACAAACAAACATTGGAGGGCCCTTGCAGAAAAATTGACTGACAGACAACCTATACTATACATAGTGGTTGTCTGTTAGATTCTCGCCTAAAGTTGTTATACACATGAAACCCTCGAGTCACTTACGACAAACAACACCCGCGGAAAGAAATAGGGTGATGTTATATTAAGCCGACATCCCGCGGCATATTTTCTATCACATTCTTTTCTGATAAGAGGGTGAACCATTACATAAAACTGAACGACTTTCGTAAGGAACATAGGTAATTTTTTTTAGGTTAGAGGCAGTTAGGGTCATTTTTTGAAGTATGTTCCTCGTTTTCATCGGGTCGTTGAACGACTCGGTGTCCCACACGAAAAGATAGAAGAGAGAAGAGAAGAAGAAGATGGGGAAAGTTGTTCAGTTCAATCAGTTGTTCCCAGTCTGGTTAGGACATTGCAGGCTGAACCACCTGATTGTCCGCAAGTAAGATGGTTCCGTGCTTCGGATGGGCACGTTAAGCCGTCGGTCCCGGTTGTTGTCTATGATGGCTGATGGCGGTTGTTACACAACCATGTCAGATGTCTGCTATTTGCAGTAGGAGGTTGAAAAACTCTGACAGAGATTTGTTGTATTTTGTATAAACTTTTTCATTTGGTTTCAGGTGGTCAACCGGATAGCGGGTGACAACGGCCGCAACATGGTATGATAGTGTGCCATATAGACAAACAGACTTTGTGTAATATACATAATATTAGTGTAAATTATACTTTTACCCCTTTGTGAAGTGTCCGTGGTCCGTGGTGGTAGTATTTTATGAGTGTATTAAACAATATTTAAAAGACATTTGAAATTATTTGATAAATTTTATTAAATCGCCTATATTTTTTTATATTTCTAATATTTTTGGTCGGGATTGTAGTAGTTTTCCTGTATATTAGCCTATTGCAAAAATTTGAGAAGAGCTATACTTACTTACCTACTTTTAGCGCATATTATAAGGTACCATAGTAGGTAGACCGGGAGTGACAAAAAGGCAATAACAAGCCGAAAGGAGATCAAGGTGCTCATGAAACTGAACAACTTTTCCCATGGAACATGGGTAGGATGTGAAAAAGAAGTGTTCCCAAAATGAACAAAATCGCCGATCTGATGAGTGATTTCCTATGGGAAGGGAGTACATTTTTTTAAATATTTAGTTCCATGTTCTATGGGGAAAGTTGTTAAGTTTTATGAGTACCTTAAACTCCTTTCAGCTTGTAATACCCTTTTTGTTACTCCCGGTATAATGTAAATACTCTATTTCTAGCTGTTATTAAATAAAACAGTTTTCTAACCATTGAAGTTGTGTTTTATTTTCTTCTACAGCCAAATGAATAAAATCTTAAATCCTATACAAGTTTTAAAGATTGAAATGTGAACCTTAAATTAGGATTCTAATTTACCTACAGCGTTGTGATGAAAATAAAACGCAACTTAGGGACATTACATGGTTTATCTTCATCCAACGCTAAGCTCGGATTACGAGGCCTTTTCTGACAGCTAGTAAAAAGTAAAAATTAGTTGTTAGTAAAATCATCGATAGATGGCGCTAAATGAGTTGCACTGACCTTTTTTGGCAACGATAATTTGGTTCATGCATGACAATCAATCAGTAAGTGAGTTTTACGAGCAAGGAAGAGTTTTGGTAGTTAGAATTAGAAAAAGCATTTAAAGAAAATCATAGACCACACTATTACTAGAACGCCAGTTTTGTTCAAGGTTTTGTTATAGACCTTGCGAGTATCTGTTGATATCTACCGATGATTTTACTTAGAACTAGTTTTTTTTTTAAATAGCTGGCAAAGAGAAGGCCTCATTAGATTTTAGAAGCTTAAAGGCTCCCCTCCCGCAGACCGGATGTAGCACGCGTTCTTGCGTGCATAAATAGTATGGAGATAACAGGTCATGATTAATCACCTATCATCTCCATATCTACTATTTTTGTACGCACGCACGCACGCGTCCTGCGTTTGGTTTGCGGGAGCCTTAAAACATTAGAAGATCTGACATGTTGGTAGTTGCAATTAATAGTTTTGAATAATGGGCTTATTAGGTATGGGATTGCTGTGTGGTTCTCTCTGGCACGGAAATCATGGAAGTCCATGACTTTGAGATTTGTCGAAGTCGCACATAAACCAGAATTTGTTGACACATCAATTAGACGATTTAAAAAGAAAATAATTCGGCGTGTTGCAGAGATTTTATCGAGCACGGCCCAGCTAGAAATCTCGGAAACGTAGAACACAACGTAGCGTAGAAGTGATTATTCCAAATAAAACGTGAATTTCTCGACTACACGTGCGAATGATCCGATAATCACTAAAAGAATTTGGAAAGGCTGACAATTCCACGTTTTTTTTTACCTTCTACGCTACGTTGTGAGATTTTCAAGATCTAGCTGGGCCGTGCTCGATAAAAGCTCTGCAGCACGCCAAATTATTTTCTTTATATCTCAACACGAGAAATTCTGGTTTATGTGTGACTAACGGCAAATTATCGAGAACTATTCCACATATACAAAGTCATAGATTTTCATGCGTGTGCCGTGCCGTGCCAGGATTGCTTGCTTACAACAACAGGTTTATGTAGGTATTTTGCTGAAGTTTTTTCTGTGGGTGAGTAGATATATTTTGTTTAAAAATAGATACTGTATTTTATAAGGTTTTTACAACTAACGTAATATAAAAGCTTACTAAGTTTTGGGACCATTTTACGAATTTGAAGTAGGTACCTACTTATTTGGAAATATTAAAAAAACATACTTTTTCTGCAGGACGCCTGACGATGTTCAGCTGCTAAACGACAAGACATTCCATCCATACACTCCAAAGCAAGCAAAACTAAGAAATCTAAAGGTATTTTTGAGAAATAAAAAAGATTGTTTTAAAAAGATTTTTTTATTAAACTTAGGTAATTGCTTTCAATCGTTGTTTGTTACCTTTTACAATATCCTATTTCAAATACAATAAATAATCTTACACTTAGGTATAATACCTATCTAGGTAAATAAATACACAATGAGGAACTGTCCAGGGCCACGTTATTGAAAACAAAATATAGATGGCGCCATGTACATGCTTAGATATTACTAAGTATAATGTTATCTCTTTGACCGAACCGTTTTATACTTTTTATTATGCACGAAAATGTTTGAACTAAGCATGTGGAAAGCGCCATCTATATTATCTTTTCAATAATGGCCCTGAACAATCCCTTAATATAATATAACTAATAATATAAAATTACATTATTTACATAATCGAAAAAAATATCAAGAGATCTATGTGAAGTGTGATTTTCCGTGTTTAATTTGTCGTGTTGTGATCATAATTTGAAATATATACACTGGTTTTATTTATTCTATGCACTACTCTGGTCTAGAGATTCTTTCAATTCCTTCTATGCATTTGTGCTCTCGATATTACTTCAATGTCTTCGCTGGCGCTCAGTAGTGTGGAAACTTCATACAAATGCTCGAAACAGACGGGCGACGCCGCTTACAAGGAAACTGACCCAGTCTTATCCGAGCGAAATGTTCCCGAATGCTCGTGGGAAGGGAATAAGATGTTCTCTCTGAATATTACTTCAATGTCGGACCACATGTTGTCATGTTCGCCGTGTGATGCCGGCTCAGAATAGCATCACCCCAATTCTACCCAAGGGTGTCGTAAAAAGCGACTAAGGGATAATCATGCAGGGAATGGACAGCAGCGCTCCCTGTCAATTCAACATCTTGCACTGCGCTCGCCAATCCGCCTGCCAAGCGTGGCGAGTATGGCAATACCCCCCGATAGGGGGAGGCCCATGTCCAGCAGTGGACTGTTGTGGCCGTTATGGTCGGACCACAGCGAAAAATGGCTTCGCTGGCGCTCAGCAGTGTTGAAACTTCATACAAATACTCGAAACAGACGCGTGAAGCCGCTTGCAAGGAAATTGACCTAGTCTCACTAGAGCGAAATGTTGCCGAATTCTCGTGGGAAGAGAATAAGATGTTTTCCCATAGTAATAAGAATAAGTAGCCGTTGTTACTCACAGGGATAATGCAGTTTAAATTTTTTTTAAATGTTATTATTATAACCGAAAGTGACAATCCTTGCGATTCAACAGAAACGGATCAAGTCCCTTATCCTCGTAGGTCGGTCGGACTCACTTTCTTCGGTGTTCCGTGTTAGGTGGCATTTATGCTTGCTTGTTGGTAGTCGGTATTTTGTTTGACGTTTTGCCGGTCGACGTAAATCGCCGCTTGAGCACAAAAAAATTTGGCAAGGGTGTCGGTCGAGGCGCCGGTAGCTCCGTAGCGAAGCAGTGGGCCAGAAAAAAAGGATAGCAGCAAGTGTGACACTATCATTTATACACCAGTGTGAAACAGCTTTACTAATCCATATGTTAGAATTGACCGCATTCTTGAAAAAGCTTCACAGTTTATATGTAGGTAGCATCGTTGAAACTTCTTTACAAATTCATATGTTAGAATTGATCGCATCTTTAAAACATCTTTACAAATCTTTAAGTAAGAATTGACTGCATCCTTCAAACAGTCTTACATATTCATATGTGAGAATGTTTACATCCTTGAAACATCTTTACAAATTCATATGTTAGAGCTAATCGCATCGGCCGCGTCTCTACCAATCTCGTCCTGCTGGTGTCGTCTTTTCATGTGATTATTCAAATTGGAATTCTGCGTAAAAGATGCGCCGCATAACGTACATCTATACTTATTCTCACTATAATGCGACTGCAGATGAGATTTAAGCCCTCGTAATCTTGGATAGGATTTACCACACAATTCGCAGCGAAAATTCCTTTCGCCGGAATGCGTAGCCAAGTGCTCTTTTAAACGTGACGGAATGTAGAATCTTTTGTCGCATAAATCGCACTGATGTTTGAAGATTTTCAAATGATACCTGCGGTTGTGTTCCCGCAAAGACTTCCGGCTGTCGTAAGCGCGGTCGCAGTGCGAACACTGGTACATGCGTTTGTCGCCGTGAATGTCTATCATATGTCTGTATCTCAGGCTGTACGAGAAGAAAACTTCGTCGCATTTCGGACATTGGTACGCTGGCTCTTTTTTATGAGTACGCGCTTCGTGTAAGTTTCGAGAATATTTCGATTTGAAACTCTTTCCGCAATCTGGACACGGGTAGTTTTCGTCGATTTTCTGGTGGGTTTTTTGGTGTAAAATAAGCATTCGTTCTTCGAAATAATGCGCGCCGCATACATCGCAAATGCACGTACCGAAGTGCTCGGCCATGTGTTTTTTTAACGCGTGGAAAAAGCCGAACGTAGTATCACACTCTGTACAACGTAATTCTTTATTCGTTAGTTTGAATTTTATGAATTCGTTCGTAGTTGGATATATTAGTTTCCCATGCGAATTTACCAAATGTGCTTTTAAATTTTCTATATCTAAAATGGTATCGCTGCAAAGTCTGCAGTCGACTCTGGCGACGTCTATCTGTGTGAGTTTCTTGTTGTTGTGCGTTTGTTTGTATGTGTGCGGGTCGTGTGTGTCTGTGTGTGTGCGCAGCGTATTCGCGTCGCTGAATGTTAGGCGGCAGTACACGCATCTGCGAACAAAATACACTGTTTTAGTATAAACTAGCGGTTTCACCAACTGCAACTTATTTTCCCGCGGTCAAAAGACATTTTCCAGCATGTGTTAAACATATAAATAAAAACCTTCTTCTTGAATCACTCTTATATATTCGAAAAACCGCATTAAAATCCGTTGCGTGGTTTAGAAGGAGTAAGCGAAATCCACGACAGACAAACAGAGAAACGAAAAAGGCGACTTTATTTTAAACTATGTATTGAAACTTTACTGAATTAAAACGCAAAATAGTTTAAATTGACGTGACTAAGAGCTACTCACATGTAATCACTGAAGGAGTTATCAAACGGACAGACGAAAGAGTTTTCTACTACGGTGATGATGTATCTGCCGACCCCACAATGTCTTCGCGTGACTAAGAGCTACTTACAAGTGTCAAATGAACGTAAGAATCATCCACTATGATATGGTGAAGATGCCCCTGCCTACCCCATAATGACTCGCAGGCGTGACTAAAACAGTAATAAATAAGCAACTCACATGTAATCACTGAAGGAATTATCAAACGGACAGACGAAAGAGTTTTCTACAATGGTGATGATGTTGTGCAGTCCCTGTTGGTCCACCTCGCTTGGTTTTGGACGAGGCTTCGATGGTATTTCTGGAAAACAACATAATCATGGTAAAATTACTAATGTGAATACTGGATGAAACTGAACAACTTTTGGGAAGTCGCAAAACAACATTTTATAATCTACTAGTTTTCCGACCGCGGTTTCACTCCCGGTATTATCTGTTTGGTCTAATAAAATGTTTTAAATACATTGCATTTAAAATCCAATATTTTGAAACTGATTGCATCAAAGATCACGAACGGCTCGACAATAGATGGCGCCGCTACTTGAGGGATTGAAAAGCCCTTATATCTTTAAAAATATGCCCTTTCAGTTGAAACGGGAACTTTCTTGTTCGAGGGAGGAGAAAGGGCTTTTGCACTATATAAGTCCCTTTATCGTACCGGGAATCCTTTTAAAGTTTTATCGGCACGCAAATCTTATCAACTTAGTTTTATCATATATGATTTATTTGGAGTAGTAACACAAATGTTTATTTGTCTATACCACAGGGTGAGTGGAGGTCACGCCTCAGCAAGCGTAGCGTTGACCGCAAATGGACCAATAACTTAAAGAGAGCGGCTGGTAGAGACTGGATGGAGAAAACGAGAGATCGTGCCTTGGGAGCGGCTACGTCCAGCTGTGGACTAATGCGATTACCCTATTAAAAAGTACTTAAAAGAATATTTACCTAGCGGCTGCATTTCTTCTGCATCTAATTGATCTATAACTTCCAAGACAGACGGTTTATTTTTCAGTCTTACGCTTTTTCTTGCTACTTTTTTGGTATGTTTGTCTTTGTTTTTTGGTTTCTCCTTTTTGATCTTTTTTACTTTGGTTTTCGCTGGTTTTAGTGGAAGTTCGTCATCTGATTCCATTGCCGTTTTAGGATCTGAAAATATAATTGAATTATTTCAATAAAAGAGGTTTTTAATTTATTGTTTTTAGGATATAGTAGAATCCAAATGGAATCTTACATGCATATATCCCTAGCAGGGTAGGCCATAAACACCACATCTGACAATATTTGAGAGTCATTCAGCAGACTGTGTATCACCATAGTGACAGACGTTTACGACAGCTTGCCTGTCGCCTAAAACTGCAATACACATTGACTCACAAATCACAAATCCCAAAGTCGCTTCTTACGACACCCACGGGAAATATATGGGGTGCTGTTATTCTAAGCCGGCACCACACGGCAAATACCTACTACACTAAACAACTCACCTTCTGGTACAACCTCACACCCGGCATCATTGCCAACATCATCATCTATGCAGTCACCAGCTTGAGATAGCAGTACACTGTTCTGTTCATGTTTGAATTTAGGGTCAAACTCTTCAGTCATAGCTACTACACTAAACAACTCACCTTCTAGTTCAACTGCATCGTTGCCATCATCATCATCATCATCTTGTGGCGACTTACCTATATACTTACCTTGAAATACTTACCTTATTTTGTTATTCATAATTGTCTCGGAAATACATAATGTACCTAATTAAAATCATATAACTTCTTTACATAAATACTTACATACCTAATGTATAAAAGTACATAAGTAAATAAATAATATAATTGCCTTTACTTGTAAAATACATAAAAGATACTTACTTACCTTTAAAACAATAACTTAATTCAATATTTTGCATTGTATAAAATATTTTTGTTGTTATGTATATGATAATTTTTGTGGCTAGGCGCAGCGACAAAATTCACGAGCGTTATGATTTTTCTGTAGCGTGCCATTGTTCTGCGCGCACGCCGATTGGCGCGCGGCCGCCGGCCTGTGTCGCCAGTCTGTACAGAGCCTCCCGACGGGGAACGCGTATGCGCCTTGCAAATATTTTCGCATGCCTACCGGCGCTCGCGATCTTTTAAATTGTAATTGCTTTATGCTTTAGCTTATCGCTTATCTATGTATAGTGCATAGTTCTGCCGAATAAACATTTATAAGAAGATTTGTGTTGTTTATCTTGGACACTAAACGGAGTTACACACACAATCTTCAGTGGTGACCGCGACAAAGAAAAATGCCCGAGACTACAAATGATGGTAACGGAAAAGAAGCCGATGGAACAAAGGAACCCCTGGAATTGTTTAAGGTTGGTGTAAAGGTACCTCCGTTCTACCCAGACCGCCCCGCGCTTTGGTTTGCGCAGTTAGAAGGACAATTCGTACTTTCTGGAATAGTCGCAGATAATACAAAATTTTATACTGCCACCAGCCAACTTGACCATCAATATGCTGTCGAGGTTGCGGACATAATTGAAAATCCGCCTGCTACAAATAAGTACACAACCTTAAAAGATGAGCTTATTCGAAGATTATCTGCCCCTCGCGAAGAATCTGTCAAACAATTCTTAAATAATGTAGAAATGGGTTCGAGAAAACCATCGCAATTCTTGCGTCACCTGCAACATCTAGCAGGGCCGAAGGTACCCGAAGAATTTATAAGAACCATCTGGGCTAATCGATTACCGCAAGCTATACAACCTATTATAGCATCCCACCCGGATATGGCAATAGATAAATTAGCTGATCTGGCTGATAAAATTGTGGCAATTTCATCTCCTATTGACCACGTAGCAGAAGTAGCCCCAGCAGGACCCTCAACATCCAACAATACAGTTATGCACAATGCAATGGCTTTGGAAGGTATGGCACGGCAAATAATGGAACTTACTAAGCAAGTAGCAGCACTTACTACCCGTCAAGGCCGGTCATTTCACCGTGGTGGACGTGGAAGATTCAACAGATCACGCTCTCGCTCGAAGTCCCGTGGTGGCTCAGCATCATTGAATGGCGTCTGCTATTATCATCGAAAATTCGGAGCCGAAGCCCGCAAATGCACGAGCCCATGTGTTAAGGCAGCTGAATTCAAAGCGGGAAACTTCAGGGGCAGCCAATAGTGGCGGCTATGGTCTGCCTAGTATGTAAGGGCCGCCTCTTCGTCACTGAGAGGAAAACCAAGGTAGAATACTTAATAGACACAGGTTCTGACTTATGTGTATTCCCGAGATCAATGACAAGAGACAAGCGAACCAAAACAAAATACGAACTATTCGCAGCTAACAACTCTGTAATACCTACATATGGTTCTATCGACCTAACCCTGGATTTTGGCCTGCGCAGAGCTTTTACATGGAGATTTATCGTGGCTGACGTCTCGAAGCCCATAATTGGAATAGACTTTCTCATTCATTATAATCTCCTGATCGACTGTAGGAACCACCGCCTTATTGACAACCTCACAAGCCTGTACGTTGCTGCACCGCATCCACCTAACATGCCTGAGGAAACAATGTCCATCAAAGTCTTCAATGGCGAAACTCCTTACCACGAGCTGCTGCGAGAATACCCTGAAATCACTAGACCATCAGGCACTCCAGGTGTTCCTAAGCATAATACCAAGCACCACATCAGAACCACGCCAGGCCCGCCAGTTTCTTCAAGACCTCGTCGACTAGCACCCGACCGTTTGCAAGTTGCGAAAAAGGAATTCGAGAATATGATGGCAAACGGCACAGCACGTCGCTCAGAAAGCCCATGGTCGTCACCCCTCCATCTGGCACCAAAGAAAGATGATGGGTGGCGTCCTTGCGGAGATTATCGTGCCCTTAACGCTCGGACGATACCAGACAGATACCCGATTGGTCATCTCCAGGACTTTTCATACCAGTTAGCAGGATCAAAGATATTCTCGAAGGTTGATCTGGTAAAAGCATACAACCAAATCCCTGTTGAAAGCGCTGACATCCCCAAAACTGCGATAACCACGCCCTTTGGGTTATATGAATTCCCTTTCATGACGTTTGGGCTGAGGAATGCAGGGCAGACCTTCCAGCGATTCATAGACGAGGTGCTCCAAGGTCTAAATTTCACGTATGGATACCTAGACGACATACTGGTATTTTCCAAATCAGAAGAAGAGCACATGCAACATCTGAAAACGCTATTCGAACGCTTCAAAGATTATGGCATTCTAATAAACACATCAAAATGCGTATGGGGAGTCGATGAAATCACTTTCCTCGGACACCATGTGACCACGAAAGGGATACGACCAGTTCAGGAAAAAGTAACAGCTATTCAGAATTACCCAGTACCTAAAACGGCAAAAGAACTGAGAAGGTTTCTTGGAATGTTGAACTATTACAGAAGATTCGTTCCTAACGCAGCCAGAATACAAGGACCTCTTAATGATGCTCTGGCAGGAAACCAGAAAGGAGCAAAACCAGTCCATCTTACGGATATTCAGTTGCGATCATTCGACGCATGCAAGTCAAGCTTGTCGAAAGCAACTTTACTGGCTCACCCTGACACGCAGGCTGAATTGGCAATATTCACAGATGCCTCAGACGATGCGATCGGCGCTGTTCTCCAACAAAGAAAAGACGATACGTGGACCCCTCTTGGCTTCTTCTCAAGAAAATTATCTTCTTCTCAGAAAAAGTACAGCCCATTTGACAGGGAGCTGCTAGCAATCTATGAAGGAATCAAACACTTCCAATATATGCTTGAAGCCAGATGTTTCTCGGTGTACACTGACCACAAACCGATCACATTCGCATTCACAACCAGAAGAGAGAACTGCTCGCCACGTCAGTTTCGATACTTAGACTACATATCTCAATATACTACCGACATAAGATATATACCTGGACCAGACAATGTAGTCGCTGATGCTATGTCACGCATAAATGAACTGACTCACGCCATAAACTTCGAAGATCTTGCACGGGATCAGGCAAACAACCCTGAACTGCAACATCTTTTACAAGAAGGCTCATCACTAGACCTGAAGAAATTACCTGAAAATAACCTTTACTGCGACGTATCAATGAGATCTCCACGACCATTCGTGACAGAGAAGTTCAGACGAAGGATTTTTGACAAACTGCATAACTTGAGTCATCCAGGTCCAGCAGCAACCGCGAAGCTGGTATCACAGAGATTCGTATGGCCCGGAGTTCGTCGAGATTGTAGATTATGGGCCCAACAATGCACAGACTGCCAACGTAATAAAATCTCCCGTCACACTTCCACACCTTTTTCCACATTCCCTGCTCCATCCGGTCGATTTTCCCACGTCCACATGGACATAGTTGGTCCTTTGCCCTATTCTTCTGGTTTCAGGTATTGCCTCACCGTCGTCGATCGCTTCACTCGATGGCCTGAGGCATACCCTATCGAGAACATCACCGCAGAGACCTGTGCCAACACATTCATCGCCGGCTGGGTGGCCCGCTTCGGCTGCCCGGAGATCATCACTACCGACCGAGGCCAGCAATTCATGTCACACCTGTTTCAAGACATCGCCAAGTTAGTAGGTGCCAAACACTGCCCAACCACATCATACCACCCTCAATGCAACGGTATGGTTGAACGACTCCATCGCCAGCTGAAGGCCGCCATAGGATGTCACAACAACTCCCGATGGTCTGAGGTTCTTCCACTCGTACTTCTAGGTTTGAGGAGTGCATGGAAAGAGGACCTGAAGAGCTCGTCAGCTGAGTTAGTCTACGGGGAGCCACTCCGGCTTCCAGGTGAATTCTTCACGCCATCATCGCACCATCTCACTTCTGACCCTACAGACTTCTCTGCTCGCCTACGACAGCACATGGCGAAGTTGTCACCCACACCTGGTACACGACACGGTACTAAGACGTTCTACACTCCTAAGGACATCTACACGTCAGACTACGTCTTCCTGCGCCAGGGTCCAGCTAAGCGACCACTTGAACCAGCATATTCTGGACCCCACAGAGTCATTGAGAGAGGTGAGAAGACATTCAAGATAGAAGTCAATAACAAGGAGGCTACGGTGACAATTGACAGATTGAAACCGGCATATCTGGCACAAAACTTGCCCGATGACATGATGCCACCAGCAAAAACAGCCCCAATACCGAAAGCTGTGTCCACTCCTGCTCCACCGCCACCTGCTGCACCTGCACCTGAAAGAAAAACACGCAGTGGACGTATAGTTAGATTTCCAGACTACTATCGACCGTGACACGGTCTCAGCGGGGGAGTATTGTGGCGACTTACCTATATACTTACCTTGAAATACTTACCTTATTTTGTTATTCATAATTGTCTCGGAAATACATAATGTACCTAATTAAAATCATATAACTTCTTTACATAAATACTTACATACCTAATGTATAAAAGTACATAAGTAAATAAATAATATAATTGCCTTTACTTGTAAAATACATAAAAGATACTTACTTACCTTTAAAACAATAACTTAATTCAATATTTTGCATTGTATAAAATATTTTTGTTGTTATGTATATGATAATTTTTGCGGCTAGGCGCAGCGACAAAACTCACGAGCGTTATGATTTTTCTGTAGCGTGCCATTGTTCTGCGCGCACGCCGATTGGCGCGCGGCCGCCGGCCTGTGTCGCCAGTCTGTACAGAGCCTCCCGACGGGGAACGCGTATGCGCCTTGCAAATATTTTCGCATGCCAACCGGCGCTCGCGATCTTTTAAATTGTAATTGCTTTATGCTTTAGCTTATCGCTTATCTATGTATAGTGCATAGTTCTGCCGAATAAACATTTATAAGAAGATTTGTGTTGTTTATCTTGGACACTAAACGGAGTTACACACACAATCTTCAATCTATGCAGTCACCAGCTTGAGATAGCGGGGTGTTCTGCTCAAGTTTGAATTTAGGATCATACTCTTCCAGTCATACCTACTACACTGATCAACTCACCTTCTGCTACAACATTGCCATCATCATCATCATCATCTATGCAGTCACCAGCTTGAGATAGCGGGGTGTTCTGCTCATGCTTGAATTTAGGGTCAAACTCTTCAGTCATAGCTACTACACTAATCAACTCACCTTCTAGTTCAACTGCATCATTGCCATCATCATCATCATCATCATCATCTATGCAGTCACCAGCTTGAGATAGCGGAGTGTTCTGCTTAAGTTGATTTAGGATCTAACTCTTCATACCTATTACACTAATCAACTCACCTTCTAGTTCAACTGCATCATTGCCATCATCATCATCATCATCTATGCAGTCACCAGCTTGAGATTGCGGGGTGTTCTGCTCAAGTTTGAATTTAGGGTCAAACTCTTCAGTCATAGCTACTACACTAATCAACTCACCTTCTGGTACAACCTCACATCCCGCATCATTGCCATCATCATCATCATCATCTATGCAGTCACCAGCTTGAAATAGCGGAGTGTTCTGCTCATGCTTGAATTAAGCGTCAAACTCTTCAGTCATACCTACTACACTAAACAACTCACCTTCTAGTTCAACCGCATCATTGCCATCATCATCATCATCATCTATGCAGTCACCAGCTTGAGATAGCGGGGTGTTCTGTTCATGCTTGAATTTAGAGTCAAACTCTTCAGTCATAGCTACTACACTAATCAACTCACCTTCTAGTTCAACTGCATCATTGTCATCATCATCATCATCATCATCTATGCAATCACCAGCTTGAGATAGCGGGGTGTTCAGCTCAAGTTTGAATTTAGGGTCAAACTCTTCAGTCATACCTATTTCACTAATCAACTCACCTTCTAGTTCAACTGCATCATTGCTATCATCATCATCATTGCAATCATCAGCTTGGGATAACGGGACACTGTTCTCCTTATGTTTGAATTTAGGATCAAACTCTTCAGTCATAGCTACTACACTAATCAACTCACCTTCTGGTACAACATCACAGCCTGCATCATTGCCATCATCATCAACATCTATGCAGTCACCAGCTTGAGATAGCGGGGTGTTCTGTTCATGCTTGAATTTAGGGTCAAACTATTCAGTCATAGCAACTACACTAAACAACTCACCTTCTAGTTCAACTGCATCATTGCCATCATCATCATCTATGCAGTCACCAGCTTGAGATAGCGGGGTGTTCTGCTCATGATTGAATTTAGGATCAAACTCTTCAGTCATACCTATTACACTAAACAACTCACCTTCTAGTTCAACTGCATCATCATCATCATCATCTATGCAGTCACCAGCTTGAGATAGCGGGGTGTTCTGCTCAAGTTTAAATTTAGGGTCAAACTCGTCTGTTTCTTGTTTGATCTCTGGTACTGTGCTGTCTGGAAGAAGGAAATATACTTTTAAAAAAACAAAGATAAAAGATTTGTTTCACTAGTAGTAATTTGTGCTCTTATGTTTGTGGGTACCTACATATAAAATGAAAAAAAATATAGAGTATTGAAGTATAAGTAGAAATATTTCAGGAGATGAACATTTTCAAGGCAAGAGTGAATACTGTGAATAGGCACTACCTAGCCAAGCATGCTCCAACATCATCTGCATCATCACTTACCAACAGGTGAGATAGCAGACAAATGGGGGCCTACCTTATTTAAAAAGAAAATCACCATAAAATTGAACAGCTATTCTTAAAAATCTCAAATCTCAAAGAAATAATAAATATCCCTGGACGAGACACACAGCGCCATCTAGCCCCAAACTAAGCAAAGCTTGTACTATGGGAACTAGTCAACTGATATAATACTTAAACTTTTTTTTGTAAATAAATACATATTATACATAGAAAACACCCAGACTATATAAACACAAATATTTGAAAATTTACTTTACAAATAATTTGTGTCGGTGGGAATCGAACCCACGACCCACGGCATAGAAGGCAGGTGTTCTACCCACTACGCCAACAGGACAATGAAACCTATACTCAAATTACGCTAGTTATTCAAAGGTACTTGAAGGAGTTAATTTTTTTACTGAGAGACAGGAAAATATTACCAGGGGCCAGCTGAGCCTGCAGCAGCGTCTCCTCACAGCATAGCACCTGCTTTCGGAAGGAACTGGCGTCGCGTAGCCGAGACACGCATGTCGCACAAATCAGCCGCTGGGCCGCCTCGCCATCCAGGTTTGAGAGCTAAACAGAAACAATATTGCAATGTTAACTATACTTAACCTGAGCAGGTAAAGAACGGATCCTGAACTTGTTTGCTTCTCTATCATAATTTAGGACATATGAGAAGTATATTGACAACACAGTAAATCTGAATTCTGTACAGAACTTGATATCTAGCTGTCGATTATATTGAATAGGAAGGTTTAGTGGGATTCTAGGTCGAAGTATATCTTTCGCTCGGCTTTTATTACCCGTGGGAACACATAGTAGCGTGTGAAAGCGCGAAATAGGTCGCTCTACAAATAAAATGATAAGTGGTTAAAACCCAGTAGATCCTACTAAAAAACGTCCTGAGACGAAGCAAAGACAGTTCCTGTTTTATTTAGTTGCGTGTATTGTCCGCAATGACAGAAACAAACATAAAATTACCAGTAAACCAAAGGTATCCATGAACATATCCGAGTAAACTTCTCTTTGGCCAATCCACTCGTATTCCACATTTAGAAGGCGGCATTTCTTTAGCGTATTACAACAACGGCACAGGCCAGGGTCCACGATAGGCCCTTTGCGATTATTTGTAGCCATTATTATTGAAATTATATTTTTCCCTTGGTCAAAAACATTTTTTGTTTATTTATTTTCTTCTTTTTAAACGCATCCGAAAAACTAAGTGGCAAGGAGATAAAAACTTATACAGCCAAAGAAAAACATGGTGCATGGGGGGTTTTGAATAACCTCTTAGTAGTAACGCTACTCGATAATAGATGGCGTTAATTAAAGTCTGCGCCACAAAAGGAAATCCGTAGTGAAAAACGCTGCGTCTACGAAATTCCTTTCGTGGCGTGGCATCCTTCTGTCATCTCATCTCAGAAGTTCTGTTGTTGTTGTGTTTTGGTTTCAGTGTTTATGAGAGAATTCTGCGCTGAATGCGAATAAAATGAGTGGTACTAGAGCCAAGCGAGCGAAGACAGCGAGGTCGACGACGCTGTACGAGCCAGGCCACTGCCGCTGCTGCGGCGTGCTTCGCAAGTGCCGGGATCTCCACATCGAGTACGAGAATAGAGGAGCTGTAGAAGTTTACGCTGATATGATAATGGACTGCTTCGGGTTTACGGTGAGCACAGTGTACTTATGGTGAGCAGGGAGGGGGAAAATTATCTTTCTAACCCTCGTTTCACATAGAATTTATTTATTTAAATTGCGGACATTCTTCCCCGCTAGTTTATTAGATCAGTGCCTTATCAGCTGGTCAGATCGAAGAAAATTTAAAGTTTTTTTGAGCCTCTTTTTACATGTTTTCTTCTGTTTGTCTTTACTGTAACATTTCTGAGTACAGTAAGGAATACTTAACTATTTGTTAGAGTACAAACCTTGTGACGCCGGCTGAAATGGAAAAATCACCCTATTTTATCTTATAATGTCATATAAGGCAGCTGAACTGGAGGTTTAAAATTGAAGGAATTTGGTAATGTAAACTGTGTCTATTTTTATTTATTCTTCCCAGTTATTGGATTTGGAGAGCAAACCGGCGCAGAGGCTGATTTGTACAGATTGTGTACGCAGATTGCGTGATGCTTTTGCCTTTAAAAAACAAGTGAGTAAACTTTACCATTTAGCATAGGTATTCGTTACCAAGTCAATCAAGTTCATTAGAAGATACCTATCTAGAGAGATTTCGCTTTGCTATAGAAAAGAACTGCAATTACAGTTAGCATTTTTGTTATGTTATTTAAGACACAATTTTGTTTGACACTTCGAAGTTTGTGAGTTAACACAATTATTATTAATTAGGCACAAAATCCCTGAATCATTGTATGAGTTACCAATAAAGAATTACACCAGTGTCTACAAGGAAATAAAAAAAAAATACACTAATGCCACTATTTATTATATAATTAATTTATTATGTTTATTTAAAAAAGAATAAAATTAAATAGTGGAACTAGTGTATAAAAGTGTCTAGTGTAGAATAAAATGAAGCTTATGAAATTCTTCTATTTATTTCCAGGTACTGCAGTGTGAGGAAGAATTTAAACAAGCCTTGTACAATGTTGACACAAAGACAGAGGCAGCAGGTACTTAAGTTATATTCAGACTATTTTTAATTGAATTGCTATCATACTGTAAAAGACCTATAGACTTGCCTCGATAAGGAGACGAAAGTCTGACAAAAAACGCAAAAAAGCAAAACGCAAAATACTAAAAATATGTTTTAACCATATCCCACACGAAGAGAGAGACTATCAGATTTCCCTGTAAAAACCAAAACGCCACTTTACGTCAAAAGATACTGCTGCAGTAAATTCGTTTGATTTTATCGTGGCAGAAATACACATTACCTTTTATCCCTAATGTAATTTTACGACAAATTTACGTGTGCATGCCTTCATCATTCCACATAATAAAAAAAAATCTTGCAGTTCATGTCTAAGTCGATTGAAGTTCAGTTTTTCGTTTATATGGCGTGACGTTTGGCCTTAAGGCATGGTCACGCCTGCTGCCTTCGAAATAAATGTGTAGCCACTCTACGACAAGGGTTGCGTTGAAATTACGTACGAATCACGCCGAATTACTTCGGACCGAAATTCAGCGGCGTAGTTTCGGCGACGGAATTTCGTATGAAGTCTCTGTAATGCAAATGACATTGCAGCCGTAATTGCGCCTAATTCCATCGCGTAATTTCGGTCGTAGTGTGGCGAGACACTAAAGATGTGTTATTTTATTTTATTTCAGAAGGTGATGATATAAAAATGGAGCCCCATATTAAGACTGAGTTAGTGCAGGATACCTCGCCGTCTCCGGAACCAGCGTTAGCTGAAGAACAATCAGACAGTTTTACAAGTAAGTGCATACTTCTTCTTCTTTGCAAGTCGCGACGAATTAATTTTTATTTTTCCAATACGTTACCACACGAACGGCATTTGGAGTGGCGGCCCATAGCTCTTCTAGCGTGCAGGGCAATTTAGAAGATGCGACATGCTTTGTGAAACAGGCCACATGGGCACTGTTCGGAGTAGCTGTAGCCCCACCGACACAGATTCTCCTTGCAACTACCAACTTGCGTACTGAGTCGGTTCAGTGATTTCCAAACCGACCACTGGAGGTCGCTGCCAAGAGGAAAGACTTCTTCAGTCGGTACGTATGACTCTAGAGATGCGACATGCGACACTTTCCACATTCTTGCTATAGCCTACAGGGGATTTTCAGTCAGAGGCGTCACTGAAAAAAGAAAACTCTTCCGGCTTTTGAGCCTCTGCAAAGCCGGGATGTTGCCTAACGGGTGCCTTGCGTCAGTCTCCTGCTTAGACTTTTCAATGAAGCTCGCCACATCTCTCCGGATTTGAGGAGGTGCAATACTAGCCAGTGGATACAGCTTACATAAGTGCATACTGACAACCTGTTACATAATACATAGATATCAAGCCTTTATCCCTTCCGGGGCAGGAAAGCGTTGACGACCAGAAAAATAGGGTCACTATTGATTGATCTGACAATCATTTGAAGGCTTTTCAGAAAAATCCCTATAGTGACAGGTTGTCTCCTAAAATTATAATACACGTAAAGCCTTCGAGTCCATTGGTCGCCTCCAACGGCACCCACAGTAAAGATATGCTAAGGCGGCACCACATGGCAAACCTACATATTCAAGTGAAGTTTGTTATATTTCCAGTCGATCCGTCAGAACAAATAGTGATACAACCGGACATGCCTCGCAAACCGCCGAAGAAGCGTCAGCGAGATGAACGTCTGAAGAGAAACGTAGTAGTGAAGAAAGAGAAATGTAAGTATAACCTGATTCATAGACGAAAGGGACCCGAAGTGGCAACATTATTGTTATCAAGTGTCAATTTCATAATAAAATGCGTTTCATTTTATAGTTCCTATTGCGTCATGTTAGTAGCATTGGAAATTTGTATGTAATATTATTGCCGCCATAAAATTTACATACAAATTTCCAATGCTACCAACATGACACCATAGGAACTATAAGATGAAACGCACTATACATGACATATGAGCAAAACAATAATGTTGCCATTTCGGGTCTCCTTCTTCTCTGCATCAGGTAGTGTTACATTTATTACTATAATTTGCGCCGATAAAAAATGGACTCAAAAATAGTACCGGACATACCTCGCAAACCGCTAAAGAAGCGTCAAGATGAACGGGCAAATAGAAGCGTAGTAGTAAAGAAAGAGAAATGTAAGTATTATACCGGGAGTAACAAAAAGGGTATAAACAAGGTCCTCAACAAACTGAAACTGAACAACTTTCTCCAAGGAACATAGATTAAGAATGAAAAAAACAATTGTTTAGGACCTCCATACAAAATTGCCAATCAGCCTGATTTGAGTTACTATGGTAGATCCAGCTCTTTTTATCATATTTTGGGTTTGTTTCTTGGGGAAAGTTGTTTCTTATCACCAACCCGTCTTGCATTTTCGCTATCGGTCACTGTAGGTATAGTAAAATTTCACTGAATATAAACCGCCCATTACTACAAGTAAGCCTCTGGTATGGTTTTTGTAACAACCGCCGTGTAAACATAGACAGCAACCGGGACCGACGATTTGACGTGCCCTCCGAAGCCCGGAACCATCTTGCTTTCGGACAATCAGGTGGTTCAGCCTGCAATGTCCTAACCAAACTGAACACGTTGGAAAAATTTCTTTCAGATACTTTGACTTGATCCTAACAATAATATTATTGTTTCAGCGGTCATCGCAGAAAAGCTGGAAAATTCACGAGTACAAGAAACAAATCAGAAAATCATGACAAACTTATTGACAATAGTCGAATATTCATATGTGTGTCCTTTTAAATGGTCCTACATACTAAAATGTTTCTACTGTAAAAAAGCATTTCCTGATATGGACGAATTAAGAATACATACAGAAGAATTACATAAATCATCAGAATTTTCGCTCGTAGACAAAAAGAAAAACGTAAAAATGGATATCTCAAGGATAGATTGTAGATTATGTGACACGAAAATAGAAAATTTGGAAGACTTCAAGAACCATATAAGATCAATTCATAATAAGGAATACTATTTAGACTGTATAGATTTAATAATGCCATTCAAATTGAAAAGAGACGAGTGGATTTGTGCGATATGCCATAAAGAGTTTCCGTACTTCCACGCTTTGAATAAGCATATGAACGAGCATTTCAAGTAAGTAAAAACTTATAGATTTCTACTACACATAATTGCGAATTGGCAACCTTAGTTTTAATTTTAAAAGACCTATTCAACGATACCCTATTCCCTTTCATTTGTATGGGAGGGGGTAAAAAAGACATTTAATATAATTTTTTCTTAACAATTCTATATTTGGGTCAACCTGAGTCAACTGAGTTATACAATTTTTGGAAAACTTGCAAAATTTGCCACCGCAGGCAGGATTTGAACCTGCGACCTTCAGCATCTGTGCTACCGCGGTTCTAATCGAGCCTGCGAATTTAGCAAGTATATCTTGTCCACTATCGCGTGGATGGGTCCATCTACCGGGATAGTTTTACAACTAATTCCCAGGTCGCAGGTTCAAATCCTGCCTGCGGTGGAAAATTTTGCAAGTTTTCCAAAAATTGTATACTAACACGAGATGTGTTTGAAAAATTTGGTATTGAGTTATTCAAATTCAATAAATAGGAATCTTGAAGTCAATAGGAGCGTCCACACCAAGTGAGGGTGCTCGCGTGTTCATTGCCTCGCGCGGCATACGCTCGAGCCAAGTTCGGCCCAATTTGGACGCCTAAATAAATGAATAGGCAAACTTCTGAGGCGCGTAGATTTTGGCTCGGCCCGCGCGCGTACGCCCGAGCACGAGCAAGCGTTGGCTCGGGTGAGCCTCGTAATTTTTTAGTCATTTGCTGAGCACGTGGGCAGCCTCGCTTGGTGTAGACGACGCGCCTATTGAAAATTGTTAAATGAAGGTATTTTCCTCTATTTTCTAGTAACTTCGTATGCGAATCCTGTGGCTTGGGTTTCGTGGATATGGCGCGCCTGAGTATGCACCAACTCAGTCACGGCAACCAGTATCCTTGTAATGAATGTGGGAAAAATTACACCAGTGAATATAGAAGGTAAGTCAAAGTGTCTGTAGCGACCTCTGGAAGTTACTCAAACGAAGCTCACTCAAATGGTTCAACTACAGAAGTTCTCAACATTTACGCAAGATGGCGCCACGTGACAGAACGAGCCAGAACAATGGGCCCTGAAACGCGGTATCGAAGTGTTCACCGGGCAACACATATAGGGTGAAATTTTATTAAGCTTTGAACCGTTATTTGAAGCCTAAATATTTGAGAGTAGCGTACTTGATTTCCTGTAGCGAGTCGGTTTTACCTGCGAATACTCCCTGACGTCATATGACGTCACATCCTGTGCACCAGGTGGGGGCGGCGACGAGCTCACAGGGCCTCGGAGCGCTCTGGGCTCATTGGCGTCTGGTTTGTCGTAGCGATCGGTCGTCTGAGTGAGTTTACTTCGAAACTTTCTTTCATTTTAAAATTTAAATTTTAACGGTGTTACCGTTCGGTATTTTTTATTTTCTAACATTTTTAAATTTTTAGTTAATGGATAACGTAGATATATCCAGTGATTCAGAGTCATCTGACTCCGATTCTGCGAGTACTTCCTCTAACGGGTCGATTGTGAAGCCCGCCATGTCTGAGTCTGCGCCGCGAGACACCGTGCCTGCAGCTGGTGAGTCAGCTCCGGTCCCGCCTGTGCCACCTCCGGCTGGCATACCGCCTCCTTTGGAGCCAGAGGTCATTATCACGGGTCGAAAGCGGAAAGCGGAGGACGCCAAGCAAAAACGTAAGAAGCGGCGTCACGAGATGGAGCAGGCTATATGTTTTTTGGCAGAACAAGTAAGTGACATTAAAAATTACCTTACCAGTGATACTGGTTTTCGCCCGCCATATTGTTCAACAAGATCGAACACGCCTGTTCATTTTGAAAACGATTACGTGCCCGAAATAAGTGCGGATGTAAGTGGTGATTTATACAAAGAAAATCAGACTCGTAACACTGCCTCAGTTTCAAAAACAAATGCGCCCAAGCCATCTGTCTCTTTTGATTTACCTTTAAATACAGTATTGAAAGAACCATCAATCCCAAAATCTTGCCCTAAACGTTTGGAACTGCTCAATAATATCCAACATTTCAATTCTGATGAATGGGACAGTGTCCGTTACGCAGAGGTACAGAAGCAATATTGTTCTTCCCCCGGTTTTAATTACCTAGAAACTAACGAGGAGCTGAAACCTTTTGACAAATACAGTTCTATTGCACTAACTGAGCGCGGCTTTGCAGCGATAACACAAGCGGTAATTATGCAAAATGAAGCGGCACAAAAAGGGTTCAATGATTTGATTGAGTGGGCAAATACCGCAGGTTCAGTCTCAGCCGATTTATTGCACCAAAAAATACAGGAAGTGTTTGTTAAGGGTAGCTTTCAAAAAATTAGTGGCGATATTTTGCAATTATCTTGCGGCCATCGAGCCGAAATGGTTCAACAAAGACGCGACAGTTTGTTGAGATCTGTCAAAGATAAATTTTTGAAAGCTAGCCTGCGCAAGATACCTCCGACATGCGATAATTTATTTCAAAAAGAATCGTTCTCGTCCGCCATCGAAAAATCTGGCGGTGTTGGTAAAGTATGCTGGCCGGCCCGTGCGCCTGTAACTAACAAAGCTGCTGCGCAAGCACAGCCCCAACAGCAGACTCAGGCCCTGCCTAGTTATGCTTATAACTTTCCTAATAAGACATTCAATTTCCCGGCACAAACATTACCGGAATTGACAAACAGGTTGCCCACACGCACTGTCAACAACACTTTTCAATTTCACGGGCGCGACTACCCTCATCGCCCCGTACAAAAATATGTGTCACAACAATATCAACCAAGGTCCTCTCGGCCGCAGAGACCTACCCGACATTATCAAAATGAAATGTTCAGTAATACCAAAAGCCAAGGGCATTCATCAGGCCAAAACAATGCTCCGCGAGGGCCATCAAAAAGAAAATATTGACTCGGGGTTTCGGGCGGGTCGACTAGAAAATTTTGTTACTCGATGGAAAGGTTTGCAAGCTCCACCAACTTTACTAAAACTGATTCAAAATTTTCGTATTCCCTTTGTGGCCGTACCGCCCCTAGTGATTCCAAATCCGTCAAATCACTATTTACAAACACCGGTATCAGTAGAGATGGACAATATATTTTATCAAATGTTACAAATGAAAGTACTGGAGCCTGCAAACATAAGTCCAAGCTTTGTGTCCAAGATATTTTTGATTCCGAAAAAAGATCGATCCGTTCGCCCGATATTCAACCTAAAGACCTTGAACAAGTTCGTTCACGTACAGAAATTTCGGCTCATAAATATGCACAAAATCCCCAATTTTTTGCAACCCCGGGACTGGTTAGTCAAAATAGATTTGTCAAACGCTTATTTTCACCTGGCTGTAGCGAAGTCACACCGGTGCTTTCTACGACTAGTATACAAGAAACGTCTGTACCAAATGACCTGCCTGCCGTTTGGCCTAGCGTGTGCGCCAAAGGTCTTTGCGTCTCTAACAAACTGGATAGGACAAGTGCTACGGGACAAAGGTTTCCGTATAGCCGTTTATTTAGACGATTTTTTATTAGCAAATTAAAACCCCGTTCTTTTGATCAGCCAAGCTCAAGAAGCTATCAAAACATTACAATACCTGGGATGGCATGTAAATTTTGCGAAATCGGACCTAGTTCCAAGCATGGCCATTCAATACCTGGGAATAATGTGGAACCCACACACAAACAAAAAATATCTTCCAACTTCAAAAATTCTAGAAATTCAAAGAAAAATCACAAGTCTTCTAAAAGTGAGAAAAGCCAATCTTCGCGAAATTCAAAGCGTGGTGGGGATGCTCAACTTCGCGAGTTTCCCAGTACCCAGAGGACGCTTGAACCATCGAGCTCTTCTCAGGCATTGCCAAAACCTATTGAAGTTGAACCCCAGTCATCGCTGCCCGATCCCAAATTCAGCGCAACAGGAGTTGAACTGGTGGGTCAGCAATCTCGAGAAGAGCTCGCCGATTCATTATCCTCCGGTCTCAAATTACCTAGTGACCGATGCGTCGGAAAAAGCATGGGGTGCACAGCTAAACAACTTGAAGTTGGCAGGCCAGTGGTCACAGGAGGAATCACAGTTTCACTCCAACATGCGGGAGATGTTGGCAATCTGGTATGTGTTGAAGGGCTATGCCAGCCTCCTAGAAAAGAGCTCCCTGATGATACAATGCGACAACAGAACAGTAGTTGCTTATATGAGAAACGAAGGAGGGATGAAATCGGCTCCTCTGATGGACCTGACATATCACATTTTCTCTATATTAGACAAGTTTCAGATTCACGTCGTAATACATTACCTACCGGGCCGTTACAACTGCGAGGCAGATCGCCTGTCTCGACTGACCAAATCACCGGAATGGCATTCACTTCCGAAGGCCACCAACTTGATATTTGCGAAAATGGGTCAGCCAACAATAGACCTCTTTGCGTCGGCCTTAGCACATGTGGTGCCGATATATGTGACCATGGACCTGACGGATCGTCAGGCTTACCTTTACGATGCATTCAGTCATCAGTGGAACTATCCAATAGCGTGGGTATTCCCTCCGCCGTGTCTCATACCGCGGGTATTGCAGCACCTGAACACAGCCAAGGGAATTTACCTGATAGTGGTGCCGCGCTGGCTCAAGGTGTTTTGGAGGCCAGACCTAAAGAACCGAGCCTTAGGTCCCCCATTTACAATTCACAACCTGGACCAAGTTCTAGTCGATGCGACGACAGGTCTTCCACCCTCAATGATAAAAGAAATGACCTTGGAAGTGTGGAGATGTGGGGGTGGGCTGAATCTCTAACAGGTTGGACAGAAGACCAAAAACGAGTTCTCCAAAAAAGTTGGCGCGATTCCTCCTTAAAAACTTATAGACCGGCATGGAATAGGTGGTGTGAATGGGCAAGTGAAAACAATGTGAGTTTTTCTAAGCCTACAGGTTCCGATCTGGCCAAATTTCTTATCGACTTGCATTTAAAACGCGGCCTAGCCTATAGCACCATTTTAGTGTATAAATCTGCAGTTTCCACCCTATGCGACCCAAATCTGGATAATCGTTTAAGTTCCCATCTCCTAGTTCGTCAAGCATTAAAATCGATTAATCTTGCAAGCTGTAAGCCTGCAAAGGCTCCGATTTGGGATACGGACGTACTTTTTAGATGGTTGAGCAGTAACATCCCCAATTCTGACAACTTGTATGAAGCTTCAGCTCGAGCAGCTATTTTACTTCTTTTATGTTCTGGACGACGGATACATGACTTGACTCTTTTGGCTATCGGGGATAACTTCTGCAAAATGTCAGACAGTTCTGTAATTTTCTGGCCTAAACATGGTTCAAAGACGGATTCTATTCGTGTACGCCAGTCTGGTTGGCAAATACTAGAAAACAAAAACGATCAAGGTTTGGATCCCCTATTTTGGGTTAAAAGAGTTATATCACTATCCCAGTCTAGACGGGAGTCTTGTAACGCGGATAACTTATTTTTGACAGCTTGCGGCATGCTCACGCACTGTTATATCTGGATGGGTCAAAAAGGTGCTTAATAACGCAGGCATAAAGTCAAGTCCTGGTAGTGTGAGGCCAGCAGTTGCCTCAAAGAGCTGGATAGAAAACTGCCCTATTGACGAAATTCTTTCGCGAGGGAACTGGCGATCTGAAAATACTTTTCTTAAATATTATTGTCGCCAGATTATCAATAATACTTCTTCACAGAAATCAACTTCCATTTCCAAACTTTTCGTTTCTTGTGATTAATTAGTTTTAATTGATATTGCATCTTCAAACTGCGCTTTCAATCTCATCAATTATTTAAGGTATTGCTTTAGTATATAATAAGGCTGATTATGATGTGAATTGTAAAATATTCTTTGTTTATTGAATTGGTTAAAATACTGATTTGTTACTAATTATTATTACAAATAGTGGTCAGTACATTTTTTGTTTATAAAATAAATTCTGTTCTTGTCTTGTTTATTGTAAACAATGATTTACTATTAAAGAAATAGGTATCCCTACTTATATTGTTTTATTCACTTTGCCTTTTACAATATTTATGGACCTTCATATTACCGTTCTGATTGTTATGTTCATAAATGTGGTTATTAACCTGTGCACCAGGCGATAACAAACAGATCTCAAATATTTAGGCTTCAAATAACGGTTCAAAGCTTAATAGCAGCGTTTTACCTACCAATAAAACGCTTATTAAGCGTAACCTTATTTGAAGCCTAAGGTTTCACCTCTGCCTGGTGACAGAATTTTTGAGATCCAATGAGCCCAGAGCGCTCCGAGGCCCTGTGAGCTCGTCGCCGCCCCCACCTGGTGCACAGGATGTGACGTCATATGACGTCAGGGAGTATTCGCAGGTAAAACCGACTCGCTACAGGAAATCAAGTACGCTACTCTCAAATATTTAGGCTTCAAATAAGGTTACGCTTAATAAGCGTTTTATTGGTAGGTAAAACGCTGCTATTAGTGACCGATAGTGAAAATCCAAGGCTGGAGATGAGTAACAACTTTCCCCAAGGAACATAGATCGAAATATATAAATTGGACCTCCCCACATTAACTTGAATCGGCAATTTTGTATGGGAGGTCCAAATTTTTTTGTCATATTTCGATCCTTGTTCCTTGGGGAAAGTTGTTCCTTGCCACCAGCCGATTCAGATTTCGCTATCTGTCACTAGTAAAAATTAATCCTATATACATCTTCCAAACCTATTTAATCCACGTGGCCGGCTAGTCGGCTAAAACATAGTCGTACCATCTCTACATCTTGCAACTAAGAGACTAGGTTTAAATGATTAACATGGTGACTTGTTTAATTAAAACAATTTCGCGCTTTGTGCACATTATTGTATTTTTTTTATCGGTTCAATGCGCGGATCGAGTAGTAGGTAGTAGCAGTAGTAGGTAAACATACGGACATTTACCTTTTTTCTTTGACTTTTCAAATAGGTTGATGAGTGTTTAATGTATTTTTTTACAGAGACCTACACATAGACACGGTGCACAAGAAGCTCGGCCGCATCAAGTGCCCCAAGTGCGAGGTGCTATTGCTGTCCTACTCGCACAAACTGAAGCATCTGGTCCAGGTGCACGGCGAGCCGCCTCTCACGTTCCCCTGCTCTATGTGCGACAAGGTGAGCCTATACTCGCTATTGCTGTCCTACTCGCACAAACTGAAGCATCTGGTCCAGGTGCACGGCGAGCCGCCTCTCACGTTCCCGTGCTCCATGTGCGACAAGGTGAGCCTCTTCCTTTGCGGGGTAGGCAGAAAGTTTCTTACAGCAATCTCTGCGCAAGTAACCAAAGGCCGGCTACGTCGGCATATAGTGGGGGCCACAATCTCGGCGCAAGTAACCAAAGGCCGGCTACGCCGACATATATAGTGGGGGCTACAATCTCAGCGCAAGTAACCAAAGGCCGGCTACGCCAGCATGTAGTGGGGGGCTACAATCTCGGCGCAAGTAACTAAAGGCCGGCTACGCCAGCATGTAGTGGGGGCTACAATCTCGGCGGAAGTAACCAAAGGCTAACTACGCCGGCATATAGTGGGGGCTACAATCTCGGCGGAAGTAACCAAAGGCCGTCTATGCCGGCATATAGTGGGGGCTACAATCTCGGCGCAAGTAACCAAAGGCCGGCTACGCCGGTATATAGTGGGGGCTACAATCTCGGCGGAAGTAACCAAAGGGCGACTATGCAGGCATATAGTCGGGGCTACAATCTCGGCGGAAGTCATCCAAGGCCGGCTACGCGGGCATATAGTGGGGGCAACAATCTCTAAGAAGTGGAAAAATTTCGCGCCACCGGTGGATTTAGAAACCACGTTTTCTGACTAGCCGGGTCAGACGTGTTGACCGCTACACCACGGTAGGCTCTAACCCAGGCGGCGAAATTGTGAAACACTTGCTTCGTTCATATATTTTTGAAAGTTACTTGACTACTTACGAGTAGCTTAAGCTTTAGTTCATTATTTTGCATATTGGTTTTATTGTTTCAGGTTATGAACAGCCGAAAGAAACTCACCGCTCATAAGAGGAGGGATCACTACAAGGATTACAAGTAAGTAAAGAAATGAGTCCCTACAATGTACAACATAGTATTGTACACCATAATACTGGCCGTCAGAGTAATGTACGACGTGATGAAGCAGGACATGATGGATGGAATCAAAACAATGTCGCCATCCATCACCCCGTACCGAAAGTGTACGGGGGTGGATTGCACGACATGATGGATGGAGACATCACGTGTTGTGGTAGAATAGTGATGTGACTAGATCGATAATATTATGTGCATTTCTAAGTTAATCGATATGGTTTTTACATTAAATATATTCTTTAGTAAGCTTGGTCGCTCACTTCGTTCGCTCCAGGGGGTCACTGTTCTAACCTAACCTAACCTACTGTGTCGGATTTGTGTTAAATGTGTTTTTTCTACTGCGGCTTCGCCCCCCCCGTCCCCCCCTCCGTGGGTTGCCTTGCATGTCATGTTCGAATAATGAATCGATAAGTCGATCAAAGTCAACACTGTCACATCACTACATCCGCTGTGACGTCATTTGTTTTGATTCCATTTCCACCCCTGTACATTATCGGTCCGGGCCCGTATTTCAAGACCATCCATCCATCATGTCGTACAATGATCTGCTGTACAATACGCTGCCGTGCGTTAACCTGCTGTGCATTGAGTATGTCGTGCAGTGTGGTTCCCCAAAGAAATGTGTTCTTTTTAACAAATACTTTTTTTTATGTTGACACTAAGTAAATGGTTTTTAGGATACCGTACCCGAACAATCGAAACGGAGCACTTCGCTGTCTGTCCGTCAGTCACCAGGCTGTATCTCATAAAACCGTAATAGTTAGGGAATTGTTTGGGTATCTAATATTTTAGTACGGAGCCTGGCATACCTATGATTTTGAAACAAAAAAAAACTCTTTTTCATGGCCAGAGTTGAATCATACCGCAATCGATTGGGCATAAAAATAAAAATCAAAAGTATTCTTTGATTAAAACTTGTAAAGTGTATAGTTTCGGAGATATCATATGGTTACAACAACTTAATTTTGAATCTTTCAATGACTTAAAAAGGGCGAGCCAAATGCAATATATTTTAATGCATTTCTAATCATTTTCAGACACGAATGCAACATATGCGAAGTAAAATTCTACACGAACAGCGAACTCCAAGACCACACTCGAACCACGCACACTGGCGAGCGAAAATTCAAATGTCAACTGTGTGATAAAGCGTTCTTTAAACTGAAGACCCTCAGGATACACACCAGGATACATGCGAATGATAGGCGGTGAGTAACTTCTTTTTGAATCACTCTATCTAAGAGAAAAATCCGAATCCAACTACATACATACATATATCACGCCTGTGTCCTTTGCGGGGTAAGCAGAGCGTAAACGACTGTATTAAAACGGCCATTTACACCATGTCAAAAAAAAACTTGAGTCATTCAGAAGGCTATGTATCACGACAGTGACAGGATGTCAGCCTGTCGCCTAAAAAAGCAATACACGATTTTACTCTCAACTCCCTTAGTCGCTTCTTACGACACCCACGGAAAAGATATGGGGTGATGCTATTCTAAACCGGCACCACATGGCAATCACTCTACGTACATACATATATCACGCCTATATCCCTTGCGGGGTAGGAAGAGCGTAAACTATCTATTAAAAACTGAAGACGCTCAGGATACATGCGAATGATAGGCGGTGAGTAACTTCCTCTTGGATCACTCTATCTATAGTACCAGCATTCGAATAGGCTATATTTGACATGTTAATGCTAAGACATAAGGTCTTCTTTCCTTTGTTGACATGTCTTCTATAGGTTAGACAGCTGTCAAATATGGCCAATTCGAATGAGCATACTATAGAACCACGCACACTGGCGAGCGCAAGTTCAAGTGTCAACTGTGCGACAAGGCGTTCTTCAAACTGAAGACCCTCAGGATACATACGAGGATACATGCGAACGATAGGCGGTAAGAATCTTCCTTTTAAATCACTCTACATACATACATACATACATCACGCCTATATCCTTTGCGGGGTAAGAAGAGAGTCTATCTATTAAAAACTGAAGACTCAGGATACATACGAGGATACATGCGAACGATAGGCGGTAAGAACCTTCCTTTTGAATCACTCTACATACATACATACATACATCACGCCTATATCCTTTGCGGGTTAAGAAGAGAGTCTATCTATTAAAAACTGAAGACTCAGGATACATACGAGGATACATGCGAACGATAGGCGGTAAGAACCTTCCTTTTGAATCACTCTACATACATACATACATACATCACGCCTATATCCTTTGCGGGGTAAGAAGAGAGTCTATCTATTAAAAACTGAAGACTCAGGATACATACGAGGATACATGCGAACGATAGGCGGTAAGAACCTTCCTTTGAATCACTCTACATACATACATACATACATCACGCCTATATCCTTTGTGGGGTAAGAAGAGAGTCTATCTATTAAAAATGTAAACTCAGGATACATACGAGGATACATGCGAACGATAGGCGGTAAGAACCTTCCTTTTGAATCACTCTACATACATACATACATACATCACGCCTATATCCTTTGCGGGGTAAGAAGAGAGTCTATCTATTAAAACTGAAGACTCAGGATACATACGAGGATACATGCGAACGATAGGCGGTAAGAACCTTCCTTTTGAATCACTCTACATACATACATACATACATCACGCCTATATCCTTTGCGGGGTAAGAAGAGAGTCTATCTATTAAAAACTGAAGACTCAGGATACATACGAGGATACATGCGAACGATAGGCGGTAAGAACCTTCCTTTTGAATCACTCTACATACATACATACATACATCACGCCTATATCCTTTGCGGGGTAAGAAGAGAGTCTATCTATTAAAAACTGAAGACTCAGGATACATACGAGGATACATGCGAACGATAGGCGGTAAGAACCTTCCTTGTGAATCACTCTACATACATACATACATACATCACGCCTATATCCTTTGCGGGGTAAGAAGAGAGTCTATCTATTAAAAACTGAAGACTCAGGATACATACGAGGATACATGCGAACGATAGGCGGTAAGAACCTTCCTTTTGAATCACTCTACATACATACATACATACATCACGCCTATATCCTTTGCGGGGTAAGAAGAGAGTCTATCTATTAAAAACTGAAGACTCAGGATACATACCAGTACGGTGAGTACCTTCCTCTTGGATCACTCTATCTAAGAGAAAAATCCTAATAAAAATCAAAACAAACAATATTGTTGCCAATCCGCTACTTGACTGACAGGTCAAATAAGCTACTTTTTAAGACGACCGAAAACGATATTTTGTATGAATTTAAAAAATATGACGTCATTATTCAATGTTTTGGATGGAGTCAAAACAATAAATTTTAGATAATTTTGGTGATTATAAGTTCTAACTTTTATTTTTCTTGCAAACGATGAATGAAGGCTGTAGTATTTTTGGACAATAAATGTTTTAGGCATACAAATTTTGTATTTTATTTATGACTCTGTCAAGTAGCGAATTGGGGATTGCACCCGAACCACGCACACTGGCGAGCGCAAGTTCAAGTGTCAGTTGTGTGACAAGGCCTTCTTCAAACTGAAGACTCTTAGAATACATACGAGGATACATGCGAACGACAGACGGTAAGAACCTTCCTTTTGAATCACTCTATCTATAGTACCAGCATTCGAATAGGCCATATTTGACATGTTAATGCTAAGACTTGACATGTCTTCTAGTATGAGTTTAATAGCTGTCAAATATGTCAGTGTGACAAGGCGTTCTTTAAACTGAATACTCTCAGGATACACTCTCAGGATACATGCGAACGATAGGCGGTGAGTACCCTCCCTCCCTTTGCTATGTGATGCCGGCTTAGAATGACATCACCCCAATTCTACCAGTGGGTGTCGTAAAAAGCGACTAAGGGATAATTATCCAGGGAACGGGCAGCAATGTTCCTTGTGAACGGGCAGCAATAATCCCTGCGCTCGCCAATCCGCCTGCCAAGCGTGATGAGTATGGCAATACCCCCCAATATGGGGGAGGCCCATGTCTAGCAGTGGACTGTTGTGGCTGTAAAGGTAAACTAGAACCACGCACACTGGCAAGCGCAAGTTCAAGTGTCAACTGTGTGGCTCACTCAGTTTTAGCGACGATTTTGACGCTTACTGATTTTAACTGGAATATCAGGGAAACTCAAGGTAAGGTAACTAAGAAGTTAATTGCCACGAACGTCATATTTCTTGGATTTAAAATTGACTCAGAATCATTTGACGTTATTTTTATTCTGTGAGATTTTTGACAGTAGCAACCCTGGCTATGTAATAAATGCTAATCGCGAAAATCCGTAATAGAGCCGAGTGAACCTTCTGTAAACTCTCTATTATATGCTCGAATCACGCACACTGGCGAACGAAAGTTCAAGTGTCTACTTTATGACAAGGCGTTCTTTAAACTGAAGACGCTCAGGATACATACGAGGATACATGCGAACGACAGACGGTAAGAACTTCCTTTTGAATCACTCTGTATAAGTATTTACTACCCGTTGCACAAAAGAAAAGGAATATAAAGCTACCAGAGGTCATGCTTTCTCACTCGCACTAAGGCTCTTACATACACAAGGCGTCCATGCTTTCTCCCTCTCACTTATGTAACCGCCGCCATACATATTCCCTTTCTTTTGTGAAACGAGTAAAAAATCCGGATCAAACTAGAACCACGCACACTGGCGAGCGCAAGTTCAAGTGTCAACTGTGTGATAAGGCGTTCTTTAAACTGAAGACTCTTAGAATACACACGAGGATACATGCTAACGACAGGCGGTGAGTACCTTCCTTTTGAATCACTCTATATATTTACTACCCGTTGCACAAAAGAAAGGGGATATAAATGGCCACTGGAGGTCATGCTTTCTCACTCGCACTAAGGCTCTTATATACACCAGGCGTCCATGCTTTCTCCCGCTCACTTATGTAACCGCCGCCTTTTATATTCCCTTTCTTTTGTGAAACGGATTACAAAATCTGAATCAAACTAGAACCACGCACACTGGCGAGCGCAAGTTCAAGTGTCAACTGTGTGAGATGGATGGCGTTCTTCAAACTGAAGACTCTGAGAATACACACCAGGATACATGCGAACGACAGGCGGTGAGTCTTCTTGGATCACTCTATCTAAAAAGAAAACTAAATAAACAACACATAAGGGACATTGTAACTAAAACTTTGCAGGCATGCTCAGACCATAAAACTGAACAACTTTCTCCATGGAACATATGGTGGAAAACGAAATTTTTTTTTACTTTCCATACAAATTCAGTCTTCCACACATTTTTTTTTGTTTACCACCATATGTTCCATGGGGAAAGTTGTTCAGCACGCCTGCAAAGTTTTCGTTACACCCTGTATTAAACTAGAACCACGCACACTGGCGAACGCAAGTTCAAGTGTCAAGTGTGTGAGAAGGCGTTCTTTAAACTGAAGACCCTCAGGATACACACCAGGATACATGCGAACGACAGACGGTAAAAATACTAATCAAACTATAGTACCGTCATTCAAATAGGCCATATTTGACAGCTGTCAAACCCATACTAGAAAACACCTCAACAAAGAAAACTAGACCTTACGTCATAGCAATAACATGATTTTGACAGCTGTCAAATATGGCCTATTCGAATGACCATACTATAGAACCACGCACACTGGCGAGCGCAAGTTCAAGTGTCAGTTATGTGACAAGGCGTTTTTTAAACTGAAGACTTTTAGAATACATACGAGGATACATGCTAACGACAGCCGGTGAGTCTTCTTGGATCACGCTATCTAAAAAAAAAAGAAATAAACAGCACATAAGGGACATTGTAACTAAAACTTTGCAGGCGTGCTCAGACCATAAAACTGAACAACTTTCTCCAGGGAACATATGGTGGAAAACGTTTTTTTTTTACTTTCCATACCAATTCAGTCTTCCACACAATTTTATTTTTGTTTATCACCATATGTTCCATGAGGAGAGTTGTTCAGCACGCCTGCAAAGTTTTCGTAACATCGTCCCTTACACCCTGTATTGTTGCTAATTCGGGATTACACTAGAACCACGCACACTGGCGAGCGCAAGTTCAAGTGTCAACTGTGCGACAAGGCGTTCTTTAAACTGAAGACCCTCAGAATACACACTAGGATACATGCTAACGATAGGCGGTAAGTACCCAGTGTATCGATTTTTCTGATGAGAAGTGTACTAAAAAAAATACCTAAGATTTTCCCGTAAAAATCGATTTACTGCTGCAATAAATACGTTTGATTTTATTGTAAAGAAAATACTTATTGTTTTCTAACCAATATAAGTAATTTTGCGACAAACTTGTGTATGTGTCGTCATCATTTCACATGAAGTTCGTTTGAAAAAATTCTCTTCAACTCATGTTTAAGTCAATTGAAGTTCAGTTTTTCGTTTGTTTGACGTGATGCCAGCTTAGAATAGCATCACCCTATTTCTTTCCCGTGCGTGTCGTAAAAAGCGACGAAGGGATTTGAGAGATGATGTGTATTGCAATTTTAGGCAAGTGCTAGTGCTGCTGTAAAGTGCTAACCAAAATTTTATCGACTCTGGGCACAACGACTGTAATGCGGCCAATTCGGGGATCATTGCCTGCCATTGACCCTAAAAGATAAAGAAGAAGGCGACAGGCTGTCAACCTGTCACTATGGTGATACACAGTCTTCTATGTTGCTGTCCTTATTTAAATCTCGCCAAAATCCATTCGAAAGGCTTTTTAAAGCGCTATTTTTAAGGCTATCAAAGTCCTTGCAAAACCCCTTTAAACCATTATCCATATTGAAAAGGTTACCCTTTCGGTTTTTACATTTAGATTCCTAAGGTGTCAATGATACGGACTATTATTTCTCGCGCACCAGATGGCGGCGACCAGGTTCTTCAAAGGTCTGAAGTTGTCACGAAGCCGCAACTTGCTCGACTTGCGAATGATTTCATTGTATTGGGTGCGCGCGAAACCCTTATGAAGCGCTTTTTAAAGGGCAAAGGATTAATTACCCTTTCGATAAACTTAAAGTAAATGAATGGGTTATCTATCAGTTGAAACGGGAAGTCGTTTAAGGTGAATCGTTTTCCATACAAAATTAAAATGGAGTTACGTCTTTAAATGAGACAAAAATATGATTAGAAAACTTGATGGGAAGTCCCGTGTTTCTATAATATTATCGCAAATTAAAACTATCAGATTTCTCTGTAAAAACCGTTTCGCCACTTTATGATTATAGATGGAGCTACTGCTGCAATCAACACGTTTAATTTTTTGTGGAGAAAATACTTAATATTTTTTTACCATAAGTAGTTTTGCGACAAGTTTACGTGTGCCTTCATCATTTCACATAAGTAAAGTTTTTTTTGATAAAATTGTTGTTTAGCTCATGATTAACTCGGTTGGAGTTCAGATTTTCGTTTGTATGACGTAACGATGCGCCTTAACTTGGGGTATTTAGACATGGGGCTTCAAAATTAAGCGCTTCGTCGATAAAGCGCTAAGCGGGTCCCAGATGTACTTATGTATCTAACAGTTTTTTTCTTTATCGCCAGGTACCGGTGCGAGTTGTGCGAGCAGGCGTTCGTTCAGAACGCTAGTTTAAAGTCTCACATGCGGAGTCAGCACGGCTATTTATGAAATCAGTGGTTAAATAAATAAGTTTGTAATAAAATCAGATGTTTATTTTATTTTTATTTAATCGGTTATTGTAAGTATCATCGTCCTTGGTAAGTAGGTAAATATACAATAAAACACAGAGGTCTTAACATATTAAATAGTAGGTACTTATCACCTCAGTGGAGAGAGCTCGTTTTACAAATAATAAGTTACTCTATGGCTCGTTTCGGAGGCCAAGATCCGGGCGTTTGTCCACCGCGCCGTCACCGTCACGTCAACGAGAACGAAATGACTGCGCCGGCCGCCGTACGAAAGTAGCGGCACATGCATTTACTTAGCCGCTTGTCCACCGCACATTCGTCACGTCGTCGTCATTTCATACTAAACTCCATGGTAATAAGATAAAACTCGGCCCGAAATAATCTCGTTCTCGTTGACGTGACGCTGACGGCGGCGTTGGACAAACGCCCGGTTTGGTGTACCCCGTGTTTGGTGTTCTTGTTTTATTTGGGACATGTGAAGTTAACTTAGGGACAACAAGAAAGAAAGAAAACATGGCAATCGAGCTTGAATACAAAACGCCTTTCAACAATTTATTATTTGAGAAAACTTCAAAAAAGAGGCGGCAGAATTCGTCGTTGCTGATGGTGTATGGGGAGTATTATAAGTCTGTATCATAATGGTAACGCTACTCGATAAGAGATGGCGCTAGAAACATTTTAGGACTTAATCACACCAAATGCGTGCTCGTTGCGGCAGCAGCTCGGATGGTAGCAGTGACTGAAGTGTCTAAACCTTTATGTTCATCAGTATTTCGTGCATGGGTGGTTTCTTACAATTGTTTCGTAGTAGTAATGCTACTCGACAATAGATGGTGCTCGAATTGCATAAACGGAAATGTCAAACAAAATGTCATAACAAACAAAAAATAAATAGTGTATCGCGAAGCGAAATCTCTCTAGATATCTTCAAATAAACTGCGATTTATTTGAAAATGAGTGCAGCGACAGCCACGTCCAAGGGCCCGGTGTATGACCCGGGTCTGTGCCGCTGTTGCGGCGTGCTGCGCAAGTGTAGAGTGCTCAACGCGGAATACCAGTTTAAAGGGACCGAGGAAGTGTATTCTGACATGATGATGGACTGCTTTGGATTGCTGGTGAGGAAAAAAATTATTTAGCGTGAGCTCGCTTCGTCGTTGACTCTGCCTCTGTCGTCCCGTCTCTCAAATCTAAGGTTATACAGACCTATTTCTTTTCTTGTTGTGGAGAAAGTTTTTCAGTTTTATTTTCTGGTTACAGTTACAGCCCCGAACTTCTTGATACCCCAACCTTGTCCCTTTACAGTTATAACTTTTATAAAACTGATATCATTTCTTTACTTTCACAGTTATCATATTTGGATGGGAAGCCAACGGAACGCCTAATTTGTTCAGTATGTGTGCACAAACTTCGTGATGCATTTGCCTTTAAGAAGCAGGTAAGTTTATAGCAATCAAATCACCACAAAGCCATTGAAAATTTTAAACCTAAATTGTGCCTTTTGTGTTGATTTTCTTTTTGTACCTATTTGTCCTGCAACTGTTATCTATCACACACAACACATATATGTTACTTCAAACTTTTTTTTTCTTAGGCCACATACACGAGACAAAATAAATTAATTATAAGACTTTGTTTATTGTATTAATTAAGAGCCAATTGCCTTTATTGGTAAAAAATAATTTACTAAAAACATTTCTATGAAAAAAGCTGCGCATGTAATGTAAACATTATTTTTCTTATTTATTGTGGAAAAATAATTAAATTTATTGGCTGATTCACTTCTTGAAATATTGCAGGTGTCTTTTCAAAGATTCAATCATATTTTGCATTTTTTTGTCTTTGCTTATAGGTTCTTCAATGTGAGGAAGCATTTAAACAAATGAAAATATTTTATACTGATGAAGGTGAGTTTATCTTGAAGTGGAGATAGTTGAGGTAATTTTTTATACCTTTTAAACCTGTCATGAATTTTTCCCACATTTTGATAAGAGCAGATGTAACTTCGCTGAAAGATGAAGTCCCAGGTAAATCAATAAATATTTACCAATAAAGTTCTAATTATCAAAATTTGTATTTTTTCTAGCTTAGATTAATGAATTGGTCACTAAAAAAATTCGCTATTTACTTTTTCATTTCATATTTAACCTTGCTATTGACTTTATAATGGATTTGCTCTTGGTAGAAACCCGACTGCAATAAAAAAATGGCTCCAGAAACATAAAATATAAGGTTACATTTAATTGATTATAAATATTTTAATGGTGTGTTCTACTCATAATACTAAAAAACTTTATGAACTGGAAACCTTTGTTCGAAATATGAAATAAATTTTTGGATCTCCCATACTAAGTGATACACTTATTCATCACTTCTGGTTGTTTTGGGGAGTCCACTTTTTTCATATTTCGAAGATAAAAGTTGTTTAGATTTGTGACTAGAACAAAATATTTGTTACCCTTCGTAGAAATAAGTCCCAATCATATTTCTTCTATCTTAAAATATCACTTTTCAACTGACACCATTTTTATTATTTTTCAGAAAAAGACACTGAAACCTCACATACATTAACAACTCCCAGTGGCATTAAAATTGAGGTTGAAGCAGCAAAGAATGAGCCGCACTCACCTACACCGCTGCCACATAATGAAAACCTTGAATCTGACGAAAACATGGACATGGAAACCAGTGAGCTATGATTACAATCATATTGAAATAATTGCAGCATGCGAGTATCGTAAGAGGCAATTGAGAGACCCAAGGGTCTCATTTGCTTTACAATTTGTGCGGAAACTTGTCAAAATAGTGATACACGATTTTTCTGATATGGCTCTCAATAATTATGACGTGGCGATAATGCCCGTATGCTAACGGCCTTTAACGCTCTGCCTACCCCACATGGGAAGGTGTTATTTAATAGTGGCATTTGGCATTAACAGCTACAACAGCCCCTGCTGGACATGAGCCTGCATTGGGGGGTATTACCACACCACGCTTGGTCACTTTTTACAACACCCACCAGTCCCACCACCAATTGGGGTGATGCTATTCTCAGCCAGCATCACATGGCTTATAGAAACCACCATTTTACTCTTTGATTCGAAACCCGCTCATTTATATAATATTTTTAGACCACTCAGCAGATGAAACAACAGAACAACCAAATGAACAGGCAGCTTTGAAAAGTACTCAAAATAGTGATACACGAAGTCTTCCTAAGAAGAATCTAAGTAAGTTTTTAGTAAATGTAAATAAGCTTTTTAAAACTGCTAAGCAATTTTTGGACGCCTTGCTAAATGTTCCACCGCAGGCAGGATTTGAACCTGCGACTTTCGGCATCAGTACTACCAACTGGGCTACTGCGGCTCAATTCTAGTCTGCGAATTAAGCTAGTGTATCTTTGCCACTAACGCATCTACCGGGATAGTTTTGCAACCAACCGCCTTCCATATTTTAGAAGTATTTAATTCAAAATTTAAATTCAATGTTTATAATTCTTTTGCAGTTCCACAACCAAATGATAAAAGCTACCCCTCGTACATTTCAACATTTATTTCAACAAACTTAGAAACAATAATCGACTGCTCTTACATCTGCCCTTTTAAATGGTGGCACAACGATTTGATCTGCTACTACTGCCAAGAGGCGTTCAAAGATCCAGAACATATAAGGACTCATACAGAAATGGCACATGATCATCCAAATATATTCAAACCGCCTAGAAGTTTGCATAAGACTCTGCTAAAGGCTGACATCACAAGGATTGACTGCAGGTAAGATGCACGAGAAAAAACATTACAAATGTAAAAGAGTTATCCTGTTCAAGCTGAAGTCTAACGAGTTTCTGTTTTCTTCGTGGACATGTCTTCAAGTGTGGGTTTGACAGCTGTCAAATGTGGTTTATTCGAACGGCCGCACTTTAAACCAAAGCCGAACTGAATTTTATAGAAATCATATAAAAACTGTAGACATTTTTTAATTTCTTGAATTTGAATTTTTTGTATGCGTTTGCCTTAGACTTTTTTTACATACTGAGAGACACAACACTGATTGTAATTCTGAACATACACTCTGTTAGACCCAAGTTTAATATGTCGTTTTTAATTTTTAGGTTGTGTTCAACGAAGATCGACAATTTGGACGATTTCCGTAAGCACATATCAGTGGTACACAAAAAGCAGTACAATTTTGATCACCGTGACTCGATACTGCCTTTCAAATTGAAGTCTAATGAATGGAAGTGTGCTCTCTGTATGAAGGAGTTTCAAAATTTCGACGCTTTGAACAAACATACCAGCGAGCATTTTAGGTAAGACACATATTATTATTATGTGTATGTGATAGGTATATTTTTTGGCAAAAACGTAACAAGCCGAAAGGAGGTCAAGGTACACATGAAACTGAACAACTTTCCCTAAGGAACATAGGTCGAAATATGAAAAAAGAAATTGGACCTCCCATACAAAATAAGTATACTACCTCATAGAAAAAGAGGACCCGAAATGGCAACATTATTGTTGACTCTTGCTCAAATGTCATGTAATATGAAGTTGTGTTGAACACAATTATGTTGCCATTTCGGGTCCCTTTCTTTTATGAATCAGATTATTATATTGGACGAAATTTCACTAGAGACAGATAGTGATAATATAATGCAGGACCGGCTGATGATAAGAAACAACTTTCCCTATGAAACATGGGTCGAAATATGAAAGAAAATTTGGCCCTTCCATAGTAGGTAACTCAAATCAGCTTTTCGCAAATTTTAAATGAGAGATTAATTTTTTTTTGCATACACCTACCCGTAGCTAAGCTTTGGCACGTATTTAGATTAACACCTTGTATTGTTTCAGTCAATACATGTGCGAGTCCTGCGGTCTCGGGTTCGTGAGCTTGCACCGGTTGAAGATGCACATTCAGAGTCACGACAACACTGGCTTCCCCTGTCCGGAATGCGGGAAGAAATACGTCTCCGATTTCAACAGGTAATATTAAATGACCGTTTTTTACGCTCGGGTTACCCCGAAAGTAATATACACACCTATTCGTGACATATGTATTTTTGGACTAAAAATCGACAAGCTATGATCAACACTAATCTCAACAACCCTGGGGCTCTCTCTTAGACGCTATTGTTTATGTTATAAGTGAACCAAAATTATTTAAATTAAGCAACCAGGAGCATCGTCCTAGAGGAAGGCATAAAAAGCGATGGCGGGATGACCTCGACGAGTTCAAAATCTACCTGACACCAATTATCAGCTAACCGAGAAGTCTGGAAGCAAAAAGGGGAGGCCTTTGCCAAGCAGTGGGACACTTTAGGCTAAAATAATAATAATAATAAAGAATATATTCCGTGGAACTCTTGTGTTTAACCCGTAAGTAGGCGCGCTAAAAAAGTTACGTTAATAGGCGCGTGGGGTGTCTAACACCCCTATTTGTTTAAGTTATTAAAAAACAAAATACAAGCATAATTAGAAATTTATTCATCACAGCTTACAGTTTTGTTTCAAATTAACGTCTTAAACCTCCTTTTCAAGAAAAACAAAACAATTCACACGAAAAATAATTGGCACTTAGAGACCTGTTTTCTTAGGCACATTTTTCGCACACTATGTTCAAGTGGTCATTGCTTACATGATTAAACGGACGCGTGGGGTGGACTACACCCCAAACGTGCTTTTCTGACACAACCACATACAATAGAGTGCTGCTCGAGACTGGAATGCAAAGTTAACATCCATTTTTGAGGGTAGATGGAAAATCAGCATGGTACCTTTAAAACTTTTAAAGTTCTGAACCTTTAAACATGCGTTGGGGTGTAAACGACCCCACGCGCCTACTAAAGGGTTAATGGCGTGCCAATAGAATGTATGTAATAACATTTCTCACGTTTTCTTTTCTCAACAGGCAGCTTCACATAGACACGGTGCACAAGCGCCAAGGCCGCTACCGTTGCCACAAGTGCCCTACATTCCTGCTGTCCTACGCGCAGAAGATGAAGCATTACGTAGAGGTAATGGTCTGGCCCGATGGCGTAGTGGATAGTACCCCTGCCTGCCACGCCAAGGGTCGTGGGTTCGATCCCCACCAACACAAATGTTTGTTTAGTCAATTTTCAAATATTTGTGTTTAGTCTGGGTGTTTTCTATGTATAATATGTATGTATTTACAAAAAAAAGTATATAAATATTGATATCAGCTATGTAGTTCCCATAGTACAAGCTTTGCTTAGTTTGGGGCTAGATGGCGCTGTGAGAAATGTCCAGGATATTTATTATTTATTATTTATAGGTGCACGGAGAGGCGCCGCTTCGGATACCCTGCGCGGAGTGTGGCAAGGTGGGTCATAGCACAGGGCAGTGGCGACTCGCACGCCGTTTTCCTAATTTGTGGCTAAATGACTAGAAAAGACATGTACTGTTCGGTTCTGTACGGAAAATATGTTTCCCAATCTCTTATTTTATACGGCATTTTGGCTTGGGGGTCCTGCGGAGAGAAGATTATGCATAAGTTGGAAGTAGCCCAAAAATTTAATCTATACATATAATAAAGTTGTAGAGGGTCGAAAGTCTGTACATAGAAGATTTTCGAAAAAAAACTGTTTGGTGATACTTAAAATTGATAACAGAACACGTTTTAGCAATTTTTAGATTTTTTTTTCTGTTTAGATGTTTATCTGTTTATTTGTTTATTTGTTTATTTGTTTATCTGTTTGTATGTGAAAGCATCACGCAAAAACGACTGAACCGATTTTGATGCAAATTATACCAAAATGTCGGGAAAATTACCGACCAGGTTATAGGCTAAAAAAATTCGACCCCTAAAAGGGGGGGTTGCCACTATTACTTGAAATAAGTTTGCACGTAAATCGATATTGCGTGCGTTGCGTGCGGTAGAGGAATAAGTTACTATAAGATGTAAAAAAAAAACTACTCAAACTGTTCCAAGGGGTGAACCAGTCCATGAAACTGAACAACTTTCCCCAAGGAACATAGGTCGAATAATGAAAAAAAAAATTCCTTTCATTCCCTACAAATTTAACTTGGTCGGCTATCGAGACGGCTGGAGCATTTTGTATGGGAGGTCCAATAATTTTTTCCTACAGTAGGTAAAAAAATAACTGCACGTATTTTACGACTAAACCAGTCCATGAAACTGAACAACTTTTCCTAAGAAACATAGGTCGACATACGAATAAAAATTTGGCCCTCCCATTCAAACTGAACCGGCCGGCCAGAACATTTTGTATAGGAGGTCCAAATTCTTTTTCATATTTCGACCTATGTTCCCTGGGGAAAGTTGTTCAGTTTCATGGACTGGTTCACTCCTTAAAATATTTGCAGTAATTTTTTTTACTCCTTATACCTACATATTTTGAACTACCTACCTATGTTTCTTGGGGAAAGTTGTTTTCATCCTATCTATTCGAAAAGAACGCGCCGCAAAGTTCTTTTATTTGCACTTTTTAAATAAAGAACTCAACAAATTCTGCCGTGCTAACTAAAACCGCAGTAAGTCAAAAGATCGAGGTTTACGCGCCTAAAGTTTGTATTTTTATTTTGGCGTTTTAGGTACTTTTATAAGATATTTTTGTTGTCATATCTATTGATCCTTTCCTATCGTATCGTCTTAAGATAATTTGATTGCAAAAAAGTACTCAGAAACGTCAAAATATTATTACGAACTTTAGGCGCGTAAACATCGATCTTTTGACTTACTGCGGTTTTAGTTAGCACGGCAATGCGAATAAAACTACTTTGAATTTAGAACATCTTGATGTTCAGTCAGCGCCAAAGAAATAGAACGCAAATATAGTTCGAATAAAGGCTGTATGGGACGACAGCCCATAGTCGCGCGTCCCCAATAGAACTAAAAAAAAGATACGCGCGAATTACAGTCCGTAATTTTCACCAAAAATTACACGTATGTTAGAATTTTAATAAACTTTTTGAAAAATTAGTTCAACTGACAGTGAAAGTATAACATTGCAATAAAATATGAGGCGCCTTTTATTTTCTCATAGAGGGTGATGAAAAGTAGAGTGAATTACTCGGGCGCAAAATATATTTTGGCTTCGGGGATTCTACTCTAGAATCCCTTACTTCGCTCTGAATTCAAAAAAGCGACCTCGCCGTAGAAGTGTCTATCCGCCCGCCCTTATGATATCTACTAAAAGTTTCTTGAACTGGTTCACCCCTTACAATATTTGCAGTTCTTTTTTTACTCCCATATTGGAGTCGAGATTCGAACACGTACCAACATAATAGTAAAGCAAAATAAAAAACCAGCCAAGAGCGTGTCAGACACGCCCACAAATAGGGTTTGTAGTCAATGTTAAATATCAGCGTTACGAAGTTACCTAATTTCGTTCCTGGTTTGTTTGCAGTAGTAAGTATGCTTACGAACCACAAATTATTTTTCTTAAAACTTGCGTGGATACAGTATCCGATATAGTTTTTATGGTAACTTCAGCCTAAGAACTAATTTTTTTTCAAATATTTAGTTTTAGGAAGAGAAATCTCCCCATAAAAGCAAATAGGTACTTCGAGGCAGAATCACTTTTGTGATTTTAAAAAAAAAATACCTCGCCTTAATTTTTAAAGATCCATTTAACGATACCCTACTTAATATAGCAGATGTTTTTTTTTATCCTCCTTTCACATGTACCCACGCCTAAAAATAAAAACACTTTTTTCCCAACATTCTAAATTTGTGTCAAGCAACACGATCTATCTTCACATCAAAGATGTCGATCGATTGAAAATGACGAAGTTATGAGGGCGGGGCATACAGTTAGTTTGTGTCTTAAATGGGTAGGTGGATTTGCTGGCGATAGTACAGAAATCTGTATGTACATGTATTAAAACTGTTACAGGTCGGTGTCAAGTACCCCTGCAATAGTTTTCAAAAGATCATTTCGATAGCGTGTCTTAGAAACAGCTACAAAAAAAAATGTAGCTCCTGCAGGCCTATCACTTTTGGTAGGTAGGTACCTAAATAAATAAAAAGTATACATACCTATTACCTACACAACTATTTAATAAGAAAACAAAAACAGAAGTGAAATAAGTAAGTAGAAGAAATAGAAAGAAACAAGCATCCTTCGACATGGGTCAACTCGGATTTGCTCCTTCACATAAAAATAATAAAAGAACACCGGTGTTGGTACTGTAGCCAACTACCTATATCATCAAGATGTACCTAACTCAGGCGCTCAGACTTTGAAACAGGAGGGATCGAAGTGGGCTTTCCCCTTCAAAGTCAAGTAACAAACTCACATCGCAGGTAGTCTGGGGTTTCTCCAGGTTATTCCATCATCATCGTCATCACCATTATCTTTGCATGCCCTAATCGTACAAATCACGCATAAAATAATAACCATGAGACAAACATCGAAAATGAAAACGTACCATTACCTATGTGTAAAAATTGTGCATGAATCACTCAAAAATTAAGCGATGTTTTTAGATGTTTGGTATGGTGGAAGATAAACGTTCTGATCATATTTTATGATTAGTGAGAACCTTTATCAGCACTGGAGGTACTCTTTGTCTACCTACGTGACGGAACACCATGAACTCGGCAAAATATTAAAGGGCGCCATACACCGGGCCCGTATGCTTGACGTGCACGTTATCACGCGCATAGAGATGACGTTGTATCGTCTGGGATTGTATGAGGCACCGCACACCGTGCTACTCGCGTGATTACGTGCACGCATACATAGGCAGGCCTCTCATACAATCCCATACGATACAACGTCATCTCTACGCGCGTGATGACGTGCACGTCAAGCATACGCGCCCTGTGTGTGGCGCCCTTAAGAGATACGAAAATGTCTGTATTGAAAAATTTGTTTGGCATGATGTGCCGCTTCTGTCGGCTCAAAAACTTCTCTTGGCGAAACGAAGTTCGCGGGCACCAGCTAGTCTTAAAATAATTTTACGGAAGGATAGTCTATTTCCCACGAATGAACTTTTTCATCAAAGTAAAGTACTATGCCCAAGGAGACTCTATTTGTGGCAAGTTGGTATTCACATGTCTAAGACGATATTAAGTTTTCAACTTAATCAAAATGCGCGCGTAAGAAGGAATTTACCAACTCGGAAATTCAAACCACCAATTCGGCTAAGTACTTTCACTCGTAATCATTTTTCATATATCGCGCCGCGGGTATACCATTTACTACCCCTAGAGATCTCTCAACTCATTGATCCTATTGATCAAACTGTATCTACCTTAAACATATTAAAATACAAACTATTAATGCATTTATTAGAATATAACACAGAAGACTTTCTTGTCTTATGGGAAAATCTATAGGATTGTGCAAATTGTACAATACATAGAAGTAGCAGTTTATCTACCTACCTTATTCACTTTTATTTTTTAATTCACTTTTTATTTTCTATTTCATTATTTTTTGGATTCTGTCCTCAGTAATGTCCTTTGTGCCCATACTTTAGCATGCAAGTATGGTTGCATTACATTTAGGTACCTTTTGGAATGTAACATGACTGCCAGGCGTTATTTTAAAGTCCATTATTATTATGTGACTAATAGCTAGCCCTAGTACAGGTGTTTGATTCCGAAGCTGATCTTAGCGCAGTGGAAGCAAATTAAAGTTATCTTAAAATCTAAAACTAAATGGTCGATCAGCCTCGGAACAACATTTGACTACGATTCGTAGTGCTCTTTACTATAGCTAAATAAAATAAATTTAATGAGAGAATTTTGTTCCGGAAAGTTTCCGGCCGAGAAATTCTTGTTTCCAAAGTCTACTTAAACAGGACCTAGCAGCGAATTGCTTACCGTGCGAACCATGACGCCGCCGTTTCCTTGTAAGTCTAGTTTTTGACAGGAAAAAAGGTATCAGGTTTTGGAGGAAGACATTTGGATTGGAATTTAGGTACTAGACTTACTGCACCCGGACACCAGCTCGTGTGGCACTCCGTCCCTTCAGCAATTTTGGTTTCACCTTAGTTTTCACAAGCACTTGGGTTCACTGTTGTTCATAGTTCGGCCACGTTGGCCCTCAATAAGAATCCTGCCCAGTTCGCATTCAAAGCGCACTACAAAACCACTATTCACTTGGTTTACTACTGCCCAAGAACAGGGAACTCTTCCCTGGCAGCAATTGCGCATGCGAAAAACAAAGATTTCTCCCGCACACCACTGCTCGCGACAGCAACACGTTTTACTGTACAATACGCGAACCAAAGGACTTCTCCCGCATGAGAAATTACTTAAAAATATGTGGCTAACACTGGACGCGCGAGTGACCAAAAAGTAAGGTTATATCGCCGACGGCCGCGTGGTTATCGAACCGACTGAACTGACAAAGGAAAAAAGATGGCGTCGGCCGACTAGCTGGCGTCAGTCACAGGCCACGGTCTGTCAGACGAAAATGGCGGGAAACAATAAAACGCGCGTATACCTGATGCGAAACTAAACAACAGGCTTTTTAGCTTTTTTGGGCTGCTATTAACATAGCTACAAAATTAGTCGAGAACCATTGTCTATTTTCAATTTGGTGGTTATTACAATTTGTCAATTGAAAATTTTATAAATAAATAAATACAAAATACAAATACTTACGGAGACTTTTTTTATTTTATTTCTAGGTTCTGTCAAGTCGAAGAAAACTTACCGACCACAAGAAGAGGCATCACCTCAAAGATTTCAGGTAAATATAGGTATAATATTTCACAAAATAACTCAAATAAACCAGGACGTAATAAAATTTATTTTTAGGGGTTCCTTTAATCACGGCCGTCCATCGTGTTTTTTTATGTTTTTTTAAATAAATACACGATGTTATTTTTAGAGATAAAGCGTTGCAAAATCAACTACGCTTTTTCAAAATTTTCCTACCGGTGATCGTGTGAATTGGGCTGCGAATCCACCAGAGCTGTGCGAGGTAGCTAGGCGGTGTACAGGGAAAAAATCCACCAATAGAATCACTTCATTTTCCTGGCCTCGCTCAGCTCAGCTCTGGTGGAATAGGGTTTAGCGAAGCGAGGTCATTCGTTAAACAAAACATGCGAGAAATGTGTGCAAAAGATGTGTTGCGAGAAATGTGCTGCGAGGAATATGTTGCGATGTCTGCGAAGATTCCCTGCAGTCAATAGACAGCAGTGACCTGCCAGTCACAGCTTTGCAGCGCATTTTGACAGCTCCGCTACACATCCTCGTGGACATTTACCTCGCACAGCTCTGGTGGAAACCCCTACACATTTCCACAGCACAGCACAGCATTTATTTCTCTACAAATATTGGACCTATTTTAATTGCGGCGGCACCGCGGCGCCGTGCAGCACATTCATAGTGTTATTATGTAATTAACTAATTACTTAAATTGTTGTATTTAATGGAATTGTTTATTCAATAAACTTAATCAAATATCAAAACAATGCTAGACTAGACTATATAAATAAAATAAATAAATTATCTAAACTTAACCAGATGGGGACTGCATTTAATTGACTTGACATATTGTAGACTAATAAACCTGCTACCCTTGCAGATTCGTATGCCAGGTGTGCGGCAGGAAGTTTTACTCCGGTAACGAGTTGAGACACCACATGCCCACCCACACGGACGAGCGCAACTTCAAGTGTAAAATGTGTGATAAGGCGTTCGCGCGGCTGAAGACGCTCAAGCAACATTACAAAGTACACACCGATAGAAGGTTAGTAGACTGCGTGTCAACCACATGCCGACTGCATGTCAACCACATGCTGACTGCATGGCACCAGCATGCCCACCCACACGGACGAGCGCAACTTCAAGTGCAAAATGTGCGATAAAGCGTTCGCGCGGCTGAAAACGCTCAAACAACATTACAAAGTACACACCGATAGAAGGTTAGTAGCTGCATGGCAACCACATGCCGACTGCATGGTAACCACATGCCGACTGCATGGCAACCACAGGCCGACTGCATGGTACCAGCATGCCAACCCACACTGACGAACGCAACTTCAAGTGCAAAACGCTCAAGCAACATTACAGTACACGCGGATAGAAGGTTAGTAGACTGCGTAGCCACATGCCGAATGCATGGCAACCACATGTCGACTGCCTGTTATCCACATGCCGACTGCAGGGCAACTTCATGGCAACCACATACCGACTGCATGGCAACCACATGCAGACTCACACAGACGAACGCAACTTCAAGTGTAAAATGTGCGATAAAGCGTTCGCGCGGCTGAAAACGCTCAAGCAACATTACAAAGTGCACGCCGATAGAAGGTTAGTAGACACATGGCAACCACATGCCAACTGCATGGCAACTACATGGCAACCACATACTGACTGCATGTCAACCACAAACCGACTACATGGCAACCACATACCGACTGCATGGCACCTGAATGCCAACTCACACAGTCGAACGCAACTTCAAGTGCAAAATGTGCGATAAGGTATTCGCGCGCCTGAAAACGCTCAAGCAACATTACAAAGTGCACGCGGATAGAAGGTTAGTATACTGCGTAGCCACATGCCGACTGCATGGCAACCACATGCCGACTCCATGGCAACTACATACCGACTGCTTGGCAACCACATGGCGACTGCATGGCAACCACAGGCCGACTTCATGGTACCTGCATGCTAACCCACACGGACGAGCGCAACTTCAAGTGCAAAATGTGTGATAAAGCGTTCGCGCGGCTAAAGACCCTTAAGCAACATTACAAAGTGCACGCGGATAGAAGGTTAGTAGCTGCATGTCAACCACATGCCAACTGCATGTCAACCACATACCGACTGCATGGCAACAACATCCCGACTGCATGGCAACCACAGGCCGACTGCATGGCACCAGCATGCCAACCCACACTGACGAACGGAATTTCAAGTGCAAAATGATCGATAAGGCGTTCGCGCGGCTAAAAACGCTTAAGCAACATTACAAAGTGCACGCCTATAGAAGGTTAGTAGACTTCATAGCCACATGCCGACTGCATGGCAACCACATGCTGACTGCATGGCAACCACATACCGACTGCATGAAAGCCGCATAGACATGACTTGCATGATGTATGATTTAATTACCACTCATGGACTGGACTGTACGATAACTATGTGCGAACGGTACCTATGACAACCACATGTAAACTATTGTGAGCTGCTTGGCTACCGCATGCGGACTGCATGGCAACCACATGCTCTCTGCTTCGGTGATCGAATGCATGGCAAACATCACTTTCGCACTTTTCCTTTTTTAATGTACCTACCTCAAAATACATTTACATTTTGAGACTTAAAACTATCGCAGAGTTGAAATTGGGATTGTATGAATAGGCTTACAGCCCGAAACATACCTACAAAAACGAGGTGAGACATGCCGCCATAAGTGGCAAACCTATTAGATTGAATAGTTACTTAAAATTAAGCAAATAACGTAAAAAAAACGTTAATAGAAAACATACAAATTGATTGCTCTTGTAAAGCAATAGCAAGATCATCATCCATAAAATATTTGGGTGTGCTACTAGATGACCAACTTAATTGGAATATGCATATCAAGCTTGTTTCGACAAGACTCAGGAAGACTGTATGGATATTTAAAAAACTTAGGCACGTGATGGACTTTGAGCTCTTACGGACAATTTACTATGCATTAGCCCAGTCAATAAGTAGCTACTGTATTAGAATATGGGGAGGTGCGTGCAAAACTCCTATGCTTAAGCTAGAAAGAGCTCAGCGTTCATTACTTAAAGTTATGACATTCAGTCCCTACAGATACCCAACCGTGTTATTATATGAAAAAGTAGAAGTTTTAACAGTCCGACAAATGTACCTTTTTCAACTAGTCTGTAAACAGCATAGCCTAATAACATACGATAGAGATAATTATAACAAGACGAGAACCATAAGAAATGTCTGTCCCTCAGTTAGATGTAACACTGCATATGCAAGACGGCAACAAAGCCATATGGCTGTGGCTGTTTATAATAAAATAAATAAGATCCTCAACATTTATCCTCTGACACTGCGTGAGGTAAAAATAAAACTTAAAAATTACTTATTGAAAATGGACTACGACGAGTCAGAAGCATTGCTTCTATAGCATTGCTCTCTGATCTTTTACATAAGTCACAAACACTACAAAAATTAAAATATAATTTATATTTCAGAAGCTGTAATAAAGATAGGAAATCTGTGGTTAAATGATTACATAAGCATAATAATAAACACACACTAACATACACACACACACACACACACACTCATTCACTCAATCTCATACACAAACATTTACAAACTCAATCACTTCACTCCATAGTCATAAATTCACTTTTTCATAATTAAAAAAAAATTGTAATGCATGTAATTTATAAATTCATTTCAAACTGTTATTTTTTTCTATAATTTTGTAATTAGACGATAAGGGGAGATGCAACTGTTTTCTGTAACACAGGTATTTAACCTAGCTCAGAAACCAGTGTCAATGTAAGTTGTGACAATTATTGAAATAAATAACTATTTTTATTTTTTATTTAAAAAAAAAACGAACAGTTGAGCCAAGAGTGTCGAGATAAAGCGATTCATAATAATAATAAGGGGGGGGGGGTGATATTATTCTGGGTGCGGTATTGAACGTGGCTGGCCACTCCCACATACTTTGAGTAATAAACATATGATATTGATCAGAATTTCCGAGTTAGGTAGAAGGTGAAAACTGTACCTACCTACATTGTCTTACATTGTGATCGTATTTATTTGTTTTAGGTAATCTTTGGAATTTGCAAGTGTCGCCTCATCATGCCAATCCAACTTCGAGGAACTCGGAACGGAACGGGACGGAAACAAGCAGATGAATTAAAAAACAAAAACCCGACTGCGGTTATATCAAAGTTGTTTTTGCGATAAAAATCAGCAATTTTTTTTTTATATAGCCAGTATCACTCGCTCTGCTGAGACAAATCTAACGACACCTCATATGTCAAAATCCAACTTTCCGTTTGGGCTGTAGCTCGTAAAAAGGAATTTTGTGGTCCACATACATACATACATACATACATACATACATACATACATACATACATACATACATACATACATACGTACATACATACATACAAACTCTCAAAAAACATAACCCTCCTTCTGAGGCAGTCGGGTAAAAATACGCGTTACTCTATCTATACAATCCAATACGGTTTATCTAAAGGAAGTGCATTCAGTGTAAGACTTTACCTATTTTTTAGGCACCTTGATGTTTATGTTTGTAATAAAATTAAATACGAATATTATCTAAGCTAATGCATTTTCATTGGAAAGTCAAATTTTGGCTGAAATAAGAGTTGATTTTATAGGAAACACTATTTTAATATGAGGCGGCCCCCTCCACCCGATATAAAAATTAGTAGACTTGGGGCCCTGAAAGAAAAGATATAATAAAGTTATATTCAATAAATTATGTAACTAAGTATGTAACTTAGTTTTGTAAAGTGTGTGTTGTCGTCGAATGAGATAAGATATTGCATTAAAATAAAGTATTTTTAAATATTTCAACTTATAAAATCAGCGAGGCAATCATTCTATCTATCTTTTTTCCCCCGTTTTACACTCAGCAATGGGGAAGTTTTAATTAGTTCATCTAGCTTCTAGTAGATGGCGCTGATGGCGAATCATGGAAATGCTCGGAAGCGATTTCCCTTAATTAGGGGTAATTTTTTTTATTAAACAGTATGTTTTATTTTCGTATTTTGTAAAAATTATATAATTTAAGATAAATAAACCATAATTTTGCAAATCCGCTTATTTTCGATACCTCAAATTGAGGATATACGCCAAATCTACACTTTATAAGGACTTGCAGTTTAGAAAGCGGCAACACATGTTTCGTATAATCTGTGATGTCATGGTGCTTGAATTTGACATTTGACAGCGGATCCCTTTATTTTAACAACGCCATCTAGTTTGGACTAGTGAAGCAGTCAGTCCAAAAAATTCCCATTTATAGCGTCGTATATTGCTACTCAATAATAGATGGCGCTAACTATAACTAAATTAACTTCGCCTGTGTATGGGTGGTTTTAGACTACTGTCCATTTTAATAGAACGCATTCACACGTGCGACTTTTTTGTCTCGCGACACGGATCGGATCTCTCGTTCTTTTCTACCTGTATGAAAGAGACTTCCGATGAGTTGCCGACCAAAGTCTCTTCAGTGTGAGCGCGCGCGCACCGCACGGATCAAAACAAAAAATAATACGATAGAATCGCACCTTGCATGCAGGCAGAGATTTTTAGATAATAATATATTAAAAGTGATGAATACAGCCAACGACCCGCCGGTATTCGATCCGGGCCTTTGCCGGTGCTGCGGCACGATTGCCAAATGCAGGCTCCTGAACATAGAGTACCACCTCAACGGAGTAGAAGAAGTGTATTCTGACATGATGCTGTACTCTTTCGGAATCCAGGTGAGCCAAAACTTGTCTTCTGGACGTTCCAGAAGTTGACTACTAAACTGCTAGCTGATAAGTAGGAACGAATGGTGCTTAGAAGGCAATATTGCCATTTGGCAAACTTTTCCAGGCAACCTAGGCGTTTATTGACTGATAATAATATCTGTTACATTAAATCCTCATATATTAATGTTTCTTTTATCAGCTTTCACATTTGGACTGTGACTCTTATCTTTTTGCATTAAATCCCAGTATATTGGCAAACTGTTCCAGGCAACCCAGGCACTTATTGACTGATAATAATATCTGTTACATTAAATCCTCATTTATTAATGTTTCTTTTTTCAGCTTTCACATTTGGACTGTGAATCAAAGGAGCGCCTAATCTGTGAAATATGTGTGCAAAAAGTTTGTGATGCTGTAGCATTTAAGAAACAGGTGATAAAATGGAATTTGATCATAATTACAAGACGGGTTTTCATTGGGAATATTTTGGGGCAAAGTTCCAAATTGTTACTTAAATACAAAAGCTCCCCAATAAATATTCCTAATGAAGACACATTTATACAATGTTTAAGAACAGAGTTCCCAACAAGAGTGCATCTTCTTTGGGAACTTTGTATCAGATACAATCTGATACCGGGAATTTTGTCCCCAATGAATTCCCACCTTGAGACAGTATTTCTATTTTGGTATTATACTCCAAACATAAGTTTGTATGAAACTATTGTTTTCTTTGAAGGTTCTTTATTTTGAGAGAGCCTTCCAACAAATGAAGAAATTTTTTGCTGAGTCAAGAGAAAAAGACTTTGTAACAAAGGACATTTCTTCACCAAGAACTGATAATGATGAAGAATTTGAAAATTACACTATATACTCTGTACCTACGTCACCCCAAATTTCAAGTGCTGAAGAATCTAATATTTTAGATGTTGCTGAAGAATCTAATATTTTAGATGTTGCTAGTAAGTATTTTATTTATTCAATAATTTTTATACTTTTTGGCATGTCATACAAAAGGTCAGAAAATCCCAACATATGCATATGGTGGAGAAAATAGCTTTTGTTTATTAATAACATAATTTATGTTTTTTAATCATTGCTTTTGCATCTTTTCAGGTCACTCTGAAAATGAATCATCAGAACTACCGAGCGGACTGTCAAGCATATCAGAACCAAAGCAACCAAGTGTGGACTTAACAGATCTAAGTTCAGGTCACCCTGACATTGTCGCTCAGAAAAATCTAGTCGGTCAGAAAAAACAAGTCATTCAGAAACAAGTTCCAGAAAAGAAGCAAATCAATAAAAGTAGGTCATAATCATATAATTATCATTATTCATAGAATGTCACATCATAAGTTTCTAATTTTTGTTTACAAACTTTGGGTAGCCAGATGAGGTAAGTCATGAGTGGATTTATTTTTTGGCTTCTTAAATGTGGCTGACCATGAAAACTGCCAGTGTAGGAGCTGGCAACCTTAGCGGATTCTCATCGTCAAAGGTGTCTCTTTAGTTGGGTTATGTTTTGAATGGTAAAGCTATTAAGTGATAGGTATAATTTTAGGAAACTAAATTAGTTTTACAAGTTGCATAAAAAATATCAGCCAGGATATTGGATGGCAACCCATAGGTACAAAGTTATGCACTCCTAAACATTATCTATCGTTTTATAGCATACTTCCGATCGGTTGCATTATGTTATGTATGAGGTAAGATTTTGTCAATGGGAGCGTAGTCTATATCACATAAAATACTATATGCACTCCGGCGCTTGTCTCGTTCGATGCGATTGTCACTATATTTTTACCCGACTGCCTCAGAAGGAGGGTTATGTTTTTCGAGAGTATGTATGTATGTATGAATGTATGTGGACAAGAAAGGTGTCACTGGCTATATTAAAAAATTATAGATTCAAAATGGCGAATTTTTACAGCAAAATACTACTTTAAAATTACCGCAGTCGAGTTTTTTGTTTTTTAAGACATCTACTTGTTCTGTTCCAGGTGTGCCAGGCTTAAGAAAAAACTTGTTCCTGATTTCAAGAAACGCAAAAACAATAGTTACATACTCATACGCATGCCCTTTCAAATTTCTCAACGCGTACATATGTTGTTACTATTGCGACCGGATGTTTAGAGATCCTGATGAGCTAAGGACACATACGGAAATTTCACACGATCGGAACAGTTTCAGTTTTGTAAATGTGTAGGTATACAAATGGATGCAGTATTTTAGGGTGGGGCGCCACACACCGCCTCCGTATGCAGGACGTATGCGTACGCGTAATTACGCGCGTACCGGTTGTAATGTAGGTATTGGATTGTATGAGAGGCGGCACACTGCCTGCGTATGCGTACACGTCATCACGCGCTTACCGCGGTGTGCCGTGTCTCATACGGTCCCATACAATACAACGCCATAACTACGCGCGTGATAACGTGCACGTCAAGCATAAGGAGGCGGTATGTGGCGCGGTTTTTACTCGAAATGTTTTCAATGAATACGCACCTTTATAAAGACATTGCGAGATAATTTACCTTATTTACCTACGTTCCCGCCCCAATAGTCATACTTTTTTGCTCCCATAATTTATCTAAAAGAAATTACTGCAGTGCAGTAAAATATTAATTCTTATTTTATCTCAGGAATAGACATCTGAAAATGGACGTGACAAGGGTAGACTGCAGATTATGTACCACAAAAATTGCCAGCTTGGAAGAGTTCAAGACTCACATATCCGCAGTACACGAGAGACCATATAGCTTCGAGTGCGAGGACCAGATTTGGCAATACAGAATGGAACAAGATGATTGGGGATGCGTGCTGTGTGACAAGAAGTTTCTAAATTTTATGGCTTTAAATATACACATGAATTTACATTATAGGTAGGAAAGTAATAAAAGTTCTGGTAAAACCATACAACTAGCTTGCAACTATGGTCCAAAAGTCCAAACAAACCTGCATTTAAAGTACATGTTACGTACGTTTATCTCGTGTGTGGTGACAGTTGTTAAGTCAGTTTAACCATACATAGGGGTCCTACGCCCCACACAGGAGGAGTCCAAAGAGAGGGAGAATGCCCAAGGGGAGAGATGTAACAACCGCCATCATAAACAGCAACCGGAACCAACCGAAGCACGGAACCATCTTGCTTTTGGACAATCAGGTGGTTCAGTCTTCAATGTCCTAACCAGACTGGGAACAAATTAATGATAAATATCAACATTTTGAGTGACCCCCACCTGGAATTGAACCCGGAACCTTCTGCGTGGCAGACAGTCATACTAACCGCTGCGCCACATCGGCTGTCAGATTTTGATCTAGGTATCATGAAAATAAATCTTGAAATTATACAGAAAATTAGGTCAAAATTACATTTATACATTACCTACCTATAGAGACTATTTGTTTTTGTTTATTTTATGCGGATTAAAGTTTTGAATTAAGAGTACCTATTAGTTTTTCACTTCCTATTCCCACGTGCAATGTGCATGTGTGCATTCCTTTCCTATGTGTAAGTGCAACTCGGACATTCTGCGAATCGAACTTTGTGCGAATAGGACTATTTGCGAATCAGATATTATTTTTTAAAAAGGACATTTGCAAATCGGACATTATGCGTCAAGAGGCGCCTAGGGAGAGACAAGGCAGGCTTTGATATAATAATCAGATAAATTATCATTTGGATGCTTTCAAGATTATCATTTGAATGCTTTCAACATTATCATTTGAAAGTTGATAAGAATTTAAAATAGGCGCCAACGTTTTTTTTACTTTTCAGTATAAGCAACATACTAAGTTTAAGCATACAGCCATTATCATGGTGCTTGTGCACGGGAGGTTTCTAATACTTTTACTAAGTAGTAATGCTACTCGATACTAGATGGCGGTAAGAATTAGAATTTTTAATCTGTTGCGTCTGTATAAAAAAAACTGTCTATCTGTCATCCAATCAGTGTTGCCGTTTTAGCGCTTTTCGGTTCAGGGTTCATCGGGTCGTTGAACGACTCGATGTCCCACACGAAAAAAAAAAAAAAAGAGAGAGAGCGCTTTTCGCGCTAGAACTAGTGCTTTTTTAAGCCCTACAGCGCCTTTTTTCAAAAATTTACGCACTAGCCAAAATCTAGCGGAATCTGGTGGAAAATTGAAAAAGCCATTTCTCACTAGCAAAAAGGCCAAAAAAGTCAGAATCCAGAACAAAAAAACACTTGAGAACACTGAGATCATGTTTTATAATGACGATACTGATCATGAGAATGTCACTGAGGTCTGAACATGGTTGATTTTAACGGCATTCTGTGGTTGCGGTATTGGTTACTACACGTGGTTATATTCGAAATTTCGTTTTTTCACATAAAAAACAAATTTCTCTCAATTATTTCTGTTTATTTGTGCTGTTCTTGTGTTGTTATCATTGGGTAAGTGTTAGTTACTAACTTTACATTGGTGATGGACACAGAGGAGCCCCCAGATGGGGGCGGAGGTAAACAAAAACAACCTGCAATAAACGACGTTGAGATGGATGAAAATCCTCAAGTTCAAAGGTCTAAACGTTGTTTGGATGACGAAAATCTAAATTCTGAATCTCAGAAAAAGCGTTTCAATAAAGATCCACCTTCTGCCTCCATCCAACATACATACTCCCTCCCTGAATTCATGGACTCAAAGCTAAAATACGGGGATAACGACGACGGTCCGTTTGTCGTTCATGTATCGCGTATTGAACCAGACCCTTCTGCTGGGCTCACAATTCGGCTCCTAAAATTCGCACAAATTTTATACAAGAACAATGTTTCCGGCATTGTCAAGAAAGATGGCATAAAGTTAGCGGGCCGCAATCGGGTTGTGGTCGAATTCGAGAATCCTGGATATGCAAACTCCTTTCTAGACCTCCCCCTGCTTGCTCAAAACAATTATAAGGCTAGCATCCCTGCTTTCCATCTCACCCGAATGGGCGTCGTCAGGAACATTCCTGTCGACTGGTCCATGGAAGAATTCCTGACTTCTCTTGAATGCTCCAACACCTCCCGTGCCATCAAAGCCAGACGTCTCAACAGGAAAAATATTAAAGACGGAAAGGCAGAATGGCTGCCTACACAGACAGTGGTCATTACGTTCTTAGGGCAAAAATTACCTGAAAAGGTATTTTGCTGCTACACATCGCTCCCTGTTGGCATATATACTCTCCCGACGATCCAATGTAACCGATGCTGTCGTTTCGGTCATGTACAAGACAAGTGCCGTTCAAAGCCCCGGTGTTTTAAATGCTCCCAGTCACATACAGGTGATACATGTACTGTCAGAGACAAAGATATCACATGCTTATATTGTTCTGGCTCTCACAGCGCCACAAGCCCTAACTGTCCTGAACATATGAGACAAAAATCTATTAAAATTGTAATGTCTGAGGAAAACATCCCATACTTAGAAGCATCACTTCGATTCCGGCCAGTCCGACGTAACTTTGCAGACACCGTTCGTGTCAATAGTAATGATGAGGAACCAGAACTAGTGGAACAAGGCTCTTTGTTTAGCACTCCTCCCCGTCCCCCTATGAGTCCCTTGACTCCTCGTTACCTTGAAAATTCTTCACCTTCTCCGTCCTCAGTCTCTTACTGGAAAACTACATATAAAACTCGTAGACCCACGCCGACCCCAAACAAGGGTTATGACAACGAGGCTCACAACTCCATCATTAACACTCCCAAGACTTCTCAATCTAATGGATGCGCTTTGCAAAACTCTTCCCAAGATCCTTCTCTTGTCAAAATTCTTGAAATATTATTAACCTTATGTAAAATTCTAACTGAAAATAATATTGCCATACCGAACAACGTCTCAGAAACACTGAAACAGATTATCCCTATGACTCCTAACAATGGCAACAGTTCTCCTACAATGGAACTGTAAGAGCATTCGTCATAAAATATCTGAAATATCTACTCTCATAAATACCTATAAGCCTTCAGTCTTGGCCATATCGGAGACATGGTTACGACCGGGTTCTCGTTTTCGAGTGCCCGGTTTCTCATGTCTTCGGGATGACCACGACAGTGGGTGGGACGGCTGTGCACTTCTTATAAAAAGATCACTAATATATTCTTTGATCCCTCTTCCTCCCCATTCGTCATCTTTTAATATTGTTGCAGTAAGATCACTAAATATAACTTTTGTTTCTATTTACATCCCATCTCCAAATGCATCCAATTTATCAGAGCTTGACTCTATCCTTTTATCTCTTCCAACCCCTTTAGTTGTTGTTGGTGATTTTAATTGTCACCACTCAATGTGGGGATCGGTTCATTGTGATTCTCCATCTTCCTCACTTATTGATTTGATCGACAACAATAATCTCTGTCTATTAAATGATGGCAGCCCCACTAGAAGAACCTCTCCTTCCCAGAACCCAAGTTGTGTAGATCTGTCCCTAATTTCCCCTATCTTAGTTTCTCAAACCTCTTGGAGAGTTTTAACTCATTCCCACGGCAGTGATCATCTTCCTATTCTCATCTCCTTCTCCCAATGTGTATCTCTAGCCCCTGTCTCTGTCCCCCCACTTTTGAAATATCGTCTCTCGAAGGCTAAATGGGATGAGTTTAGACTTTTTGTTACAAGTCAAACAGATAATTTCCCAGAAATCACCAATGATAACTTTATCCAACTTTATCATGATTTTGTATCTACTTTAAATCTATCTGCTAGTCGGTTCATCCCAATCAAAAAGACTCCTAAAGATTTTATCCCTTCCCCTCCATGGTGGGACTCTGATTGTACAGAGTCTATTCACAGACGCGATGAAGAAGAAGAACTCTTCTTAGCCAACCCATCTATGGAAAATTTTGTTAGATTTCAAAAAACATGTGCTGAATCAAAAAGAGAACTGTCGAAAAAGAAACGCAAAGGTTGGTCTCTATTTTGTGAAAGCCTATCACCTCGTGTTCCACCTTCAGTAGTTTGGAAAAACATAAATAAGTTCCGCGGTTCCTTCAAAGATAACAATGCCACTTCAAATGACCCATCTGTCTGGCTTGATGATTTTCTAGACAGATTAGCTCCCCCATTTGTCCCCTCTGAGAGTTGTCTACCTTCGTCATCTCCCCCTCCGCTTTCTTATGACTCAATGGATGAGCCGTTTTCGTACAGTGAACTTTCATCCGTCCTTTCTCATCTTCAAGATTCTACCCCAGGGATTGATGGCATTCCCTATTCATTTATAAAAAAATGTTCGGAATCGTCAAAAACAGTTTTACTTCATATTTTCAATAAAATATACGAAACCGGTTTAATTCCAGATTCTTGGAAACAACAAATTATCATTCCCATTTTAAAGCCTAGTAAAGATCCCTCAGATCCCTCCTCTTATAGGCCCACCGCTCTCTCTTCCGTTTTATCTAAAATTATGGAACACCTTATTAAAAACCGGTTGGAGTGGATTTTGGAAAACAGAGGTATTTTGTCTAGATTCCAGTTTGGTTTTAGGAAAGGAATGAGTACCATGGATAGTTTAGGTATATTGTCATCTGAAATACGTCTTGCGTTTTCTAGAGGTCATTATCTTGTCGCAGCTTTTCTTGACATCACATCAGCATATGACAACGTCCTTCTCCCGCTACTCAGGCAAAAGATGCTTCAGCTGAGTCTCCCAGCGAGGATGGTGAACTTGATATGCAATATGTTCATGGCTCGATGCATTTCAGTACGTGTCCAGGGTACTTTGCTGCCCCCAGAACTGTTTGGAAAGGATTGCCTCAAGGTTCGGTCTTGAGTCCTATATTATACAACCTTTACACAGCTGAACTGGAATCTACATGTAACTCGGATTGCAATATTCTTCAGTACGCTGATGATATAGCTTTATACGTTTCGTCTGACTCAATTTCTGATTGTTCCATTCGTCTAAATTGCGCTCTTGAAAACCTTAACTACTGGCTAACCGATCATGGCCTCTCCTTGTCCGTAGCTAAAAGCTCTGCTGTCGTATTTACTCGTAAAAGAGTGATTCCAGACATAAACATTGTTTTAGAAAATGAATCCATCGCAGTTCATGAAAGTGTTAAGTTTCTTGGCATATATTTTGACACCCGCTTATCTGGCACTACCCATCTCAAATACATAAAAGAGAAATGTGAGAAAGGAGTAAATATCTTGCGAGCACTTTCTGGTGTGTGGTGGGGTTCTCACCCATACACGCAGAAAATTTTATACAATGCCATCATTCGAAGTCATTTCGACTATGGATCGTTCCTGCTTGAGCCCTGTAATAAAGCTGCACTAACTTGTTGGGACAAAATACAAGCCAAATGTCTTCGTATCATTTGTGGTGCGATGAAGTCCTCTCCCACCAAGGCTCTTCAAGTAGAGTGCCTTGAACCTCCTCTATATCTTCGAAGGCAACTACTCAGTGACCGCTTTCTGTTTAAAACTGCCCAAGACTCTTCTCATCCTCTATTAACTTCCCTCTGTCAACTGTCAAATTTAATTCCTACTTCTTCGTACTGGACTCACAAAGAATCTCCTTGTTTATATAAAAGCTATCAGAAATTTACGGATGTTTCACCTGTTTTTCAATATCCTGGCAATCCTCTGTTTTCAATACCATATAAGGCATTAGTTTTCAGTCCGCGTGTGTTGACTTATTTAGGTGTTGAAAAAGATGAACCTGGAGCTAATTCACACTTCAATAAGATCATCGACGAAAAATTCCCTGGTTGGCTGACTATGTTTACAGACTCTTCAAAAATTTCTCAGGATGACCCTGTAGGATCTGCGGTCTGGGTTCCCCGAATGAATTTAGTACTGAGTTTTAAATGTCCCTCTAAAATTTCGGTATTCTCTGGAGAAGCCATAGCTTTATTCGAAGCTATTTCACTGGTTGAGTCACACAAACTTGATAAATCCATAATACTAACTGATTGTCGCAGTTGTCTGGAAGACATACTAAAATTTCCTCTTAAATCTAAAGTGGTACATCCCATTAATCTTAAATCTAGAGAACTTTTGCACAAATGCTATTCATCTGGCATTGAAGTTGTTCTAGCGTGGATCCCTGGACATTCAGGAATTTCTGGAAATGAGCAAGCTGACTTATGTGCAAAATGGTCTATTCGTAATGGCACAGAGACTTATTCTAACTGCTTTTCCCAGGATCTCTGCCCCCTAGCTAAAATAGATCTAAAAGCAAAATGGTCGGAGGAATGGATTGCCCTGTGTCGTGACAAGTTTAAACATTATGGTGGACTACAACCCAATATTCCAGTAAAACCTTGGTTTTTTAAATACCGTGAATTTTCTAAATACTCCACTTCAACTGCAATCCGATTGAGACTTGGCCATAACTGCAATCCCTCATTTTTGGCAAAGATAAGGGTTCGGGACCACTCTCTATGTGAATGTGGCCTGGCAGAAGGCACAATTGATCACATTTTCTTTGAATGTACTTTATACCCTTCCTCACTCTATGATTCTCTTCCTTCCTCTGTCCCTCGCCCGCTCAATATGAACTATATCCTATCCTCCTTTGATTCCCCTATTATTACTATTCTTCTGAATTATATACATAGATTTAAAATTAAACTGTAGCCGTCAATATGTTTGTAGTTAGATGTTAATATTATATATTATAAGTATCTTATTGTGTTGTCCTGTTTGTTGTAGATCTGAGAGACCGGTCATTTGGCTGTACTTCATGATTCCCGTGTATTCTCCAACCTCGACATTGGCAGAATTGTCCTCGCTGACAGAAGCCATAATAACAAAATTGAATTGAATTGAATTGATTTTAACAGATTAATAAAATTACTCATTTTAATGCCTTTGTGTTTCACTTATTATTTCAATTGAAGCAAAAAAACATATACAAAATCCCTAATATTTTCATTCGAAATGTTTGGTGGTTTTTAGCGCTTTTTTAGGCCCCGTTTTTTCCATAATCTAGCGCTTTTTTGGCTACAGTCTGAAGTCTGGTGCTTTTCATTTTACGCTAACGGCAACACTGCATCCAATCCAGGTTCGGTCGGTAGCAGGCAGAGGCAGACAGGGTTGCAGCGTTGCCGGCGCGGATCTTTGGATGCGATTTCGGATCTTTTCGGGTCTGATCGGATCCTCAGCGGATCCTCATTTCCAGCGGATAATTTCGGATAATTATGAAAAAACATAGTCAGACCATTGTAGATAGTCGTATTTGACTCGCAGTAAAAGAGAAGCAGGAGCGGAAAATGGATCGCACCGCAAAAATATCTTTCACCGTTTAGTTTTGTCTTGGACAGCGCGACCAGTGCGCCGCGTGACGTGCACGGCTACGTGAGTAACAGGCTAGCACAGACCGGATGCGCTGCGAGGCGTGCACGGCTACGTGAGTAACAGGCTAGCACAGACCGGATGCGCCGCGAGTCGTGCACGGCTACGTGAGTAACAGGCTAGCACAGACCGGATGCGCCGCGAGTCGTGCACGGCTACGTGAGTAACAGGCTAGCACAGACCGGATGCGCCGCGAGTCGTGCACGGCTACGTGAGTAACAGGCTAGCACAGACCGGATGCGCTGCGAGGCGTGCACGTCTACGTGAGCAACAGGCTAGCACAGACCGGATGCACCGCGTAACCTCACGTCACGTGATGCAACAAAACGTTAAAATTCATCCGATCAATACAACAAATGCGTGGGTGCATGCGTACTTAAGTGCACGCTTTCTCCAGTGGTAACGTATGCATGTGTAAGTATGATGCCTGACCAGATACGGCTCTGCGGTGTGTTGCGTGGTGTGTTGTGCTCGCGTGACGCATCTGATGTGACTTGTCTCATTTACCTCCGTGATCAGGTGCGTTGACTCGCGTACATTACCTACCTACTAGCTTAGACATGCATGCCACGCACCGCATCTGGTCTGTCTTAGGTTTAATTTATCTACATACGACTCTACACTTGGTAAAACAAAGCAAATTAGGACAAAATGCAGCTCGTTTTTATAAGTGTAGGAAAATGGTTCACAAAAACACGGGCGAAAATCACAAAATTTTATGCGCCGCTTTTGGGTAAAATCGGATCCAATCGGATCCTGTCGGACTAGGTTTCGGATCTTTTGATTTTCGAGTGCCGGCAACACTGCAGGGTTGTTGTGGATTTTGTTCAATACTTCGTAAAAATATGTGATTGAAACAAGAAAAATGAGCACATCCACTGCCAAGTCCAAGGGCCCGGTGTATGACCCGGGCCTGTGCCGGTGCTGCGGTGTGCTGCGCAAGTGTAGGCTGCTGAACACGGAGTACGAATTCCAGGAAGTCAAAGAAGTGTATTCTGACATGATGATGGACTGTTTTGGATTGCTGGTGAGAGAAACTTAATTTAAAAACGTAATTTGTGCACGCCCCATCCGCCTGTCTTGCTAAAGTCTCACTTACTGTAGGGCAGCTGGGAGAAATTTCTTAGTAGAAATAAGCTGTCCTGTTGTCGTCTTTCTATGAATATGTCTATTGTAATGTTTCTTGTGTGCAATAAATGGTTTTATTAAAGAATATACCTACTAAAATCTTGTGTTTTTTAGCCTTGACTCGCTGGTATCTAATTTTCATTAAAATCATACTAACCATCTACATACTAACTAGAACCTGTATTAAATTATGTTTCTTGCTTTCCAGTTGTCATATTTGGATGGTAAACCGACGGAGCGTCTCATTTGTGCAGTGTGCGTTCACAGACTCCGTGATGCTCTCGCGTTTAGAAAACAGGTCAGTAAATTATAATAGAACCATCAGTTGGTGCCATAATTTGTGTAATACTTTTCAATTCAGCCTTAACAGTCCACTGATGGAATGCGCCTTACCAATTAGGAGTATTTGGCTTACTCACCATGCTTGCCACGCAGATTGGCGAGCGCAGTGCAAGGTGTTGTATTCATAGAAGAAGAAGAGAACCCTTGGATTCATTCCTTAGTCACCTTTTACAACACTCGCAAGTTGAAATAGGCTGATGCTATTCCATGCCAGCTCAAAATGCTGCCGTTCTAACTAAAACCGCAGTAAGTCAAAAGATCGAGGTTTACGCGCCTAAAGTTTGTATTTTTATTTTGGCGTTTTAGGTACTTTTCTAAGATATTTTTGTTGTCATATCTATTTATCCTTTCCTATCGTATCGTCGTAAGATAATTTGATTGCAAAAAAGTACTCAGAAACGTCAAAATATTATTACGAACTGGCGCGTAAACCTCGATTTTCAATTCAATTCAATCGTTTATTCATTAACAAAATACATTTGTGTTTGAAATATAATAAAATTAACAAAGTAGGGAAAATAACAATTAGGCATTTAAAATTAACATTAAAATAAAAAGAATAAAGTCAATAAAGTAAAAATAACATAGAAAAAAAAAGTAACTACTCATTATTATCATCGCCTAGAAATTTGAATGTCAATAAACAACATAAAAAAAGTTAACAACACAAAAACCGATCTTTTGACTTACTGCGGTTTTAGTTAGCACGGCAGAATGGTTTGAATTTAAAGTGTTTTTCGGTTACTTTAGCTTGTATTTCATTACATTACAGAGAGTGTTGTAAGATCATAGTTTCTTTACCAAAGACAGAATGAACTGTGCCTTGTATAGTGAGGTTTGAATTGTCATTTCATATTTCATACATTTTCATTTGTTTGTTGGAGATTGGTGTCATGAGGCACAATTCCTGCTATCGTTGGTAAAGAAAGCTTAAAAAAGCGTTATTGATTTTACACATTTACCGGACTGATTTTGATACAATAAAATTTACGGGATCAAGTAACTCTATCAATCAATGGATGCAAGTGTGATACTTGAACATGCTATAGTATAGATATTTTGACCTTTTCCTCTCATCAATTGTGATATATTTTCAAAATATACCTATTTGTTTTGTTTTTAAAGGTGCTCCAATGTGAAGAAGCATTTATCCAAGTGAGACTGAATGAAGCCAAGGACGAAGGTAATAATTGCTGTGTCGTCAATATTCTCCCGTAGTGTGTAGACACACTACGACCGAAATTCGGCAGCTGAACTCCGTTCCGTCAGTTTTCGGCCTTTTCGGTTGGGCCGCCACGCCGAATTACTTCGGACTGACATTCGGCGACGGGATTTCGGCTAAAGTGTCATCTGTAATGGACATAAAATTGCTGGCGTAATTGCGCCGAATTCCGTCGCGTAAATTCGGTCGTAGTGTGTCAAGAGTCGAGACACTTAATCCCGCAATGCTCTTTAAATATGTCGAAAAACGTGTTTATATGTTGGACAAGGCGCAAGCTCCACAGATGAGATGTGCAAAACGAGACACAAAATGACATCTGCCAGACAAACAACCGTCGGAGACGAGAGACGTGCGACATTGAGAATTAAAAGAATTAATTTAACTATTTATTTTGATCGTATTTATGTGAAGATATTTTGATTGACTACTGATTTAATTGTATGGACTTTGTCTGAAATAAATGGATTTTAATTTAATTTTAATTTAATTAATTGCGACACTTGAAACCATTTCCATAATGTATGAAACAGATAAGACAAAACTACACACTTGAGACGCGCGTCGCATCGATGAAGGCTGACGATCACTTAACTGACATGCTATCACGACGCGACGTACGTACTTGCGCCAATCTTTAAATGTACTCTAACCCAGATAGCCTGAACTAGGTACTTGATTCCTAGTTCTACCTCTTCATCGTCTGTTTCTCTCCAATGCAGCGAAAAGGAAAAGGACTAACTTTTTGGGACTGATTTCGCCGTATAGTGCGGATTGATTGAGTCGGCAGAAATGTAAAATTATTATTTCTTCTTTTGTAGAGCAAGATACGAAACCCTCTCACATAATATCCCAAACCGGGGCTAAAGTAGAAATAGAAGTTGTCAAGAATGAACCACCGTCGCCGCCGCCTGCCTCGCCGCGTGACGACGAACCCGATGAACCCTGTGGACCCGATGAACCCTGTGGACCCGATGAACCCTTGGACAGCTTGGATACCAGTGAGTTACTATATATCATCATCATAGGTAATACTTTCGACTAGATGTCGCTAGATTATCGCTAGGGGACGAGCATCAAGAGATTGAAAAATTGGCAGGCATCGATCGATGCATTGATAGTTCAGTGGCAGAGCGGTAGGGCGTTGACCCATGCGGCCTGAGTTTTGGATATACTAGTTTAAACGTTACAGATACAATGTTTATAATCTTGGAAATTTCCGCCGGCAACAAACGTGAGTTCCTCAGTTGCCAGATCGAGGTTTTAATTTTTACTTGTCGTGGACTGGATTTGCGGTATACTTACAAAATTTTGATGCTAGCCTAATTGGTTAAAATATTTTTGATGTTACAGGCGACCCCGTGGATTTACCAATAGACGTACCACTAAATGTACCAACAGATGTACCATCAGAGCCGCCAGTGAAGCGGCCGCGCGTACAACTCAGTACAAGCAGGCGAGGTGTCGTCAAAAAAACAGGTTAGTTTCGTTTGTAAGAATAACTTTAGAATTTTTAATGCACTAACAGTGCTTTATTATTCTCATAAAATGAAAATTAGAAAATTGAAAAAATCATCGCTTCGAGACGAGCATCAAAGGGTTGAGAAATTCACCAGGGTCCGCCAGGCACCCGTAGCTCAGTTGGCAGAGTACCCCACGGTCCCAGGTTCAAGTCCTGGCGGTCGCTAGTGAATTTTTCAATTTTCTAATTTTTAATTTATAACTATAACAGCCACAACAGTCCACTGCTGGACATGGGCCTCCCCTAATTGGTTGGTATTCAAATACTCACCAAGCTTGGCAGGCGGATTGGCGAGCACAGTGCAAGGTGTTGCATTTACAGGGAACACTGCTGCCCATTTTGCCTGGATTCATCCCTTAGTCGTCTTTTACGACACCCACGGGTAGTATGGGGTGATGCTATTCTATGCCGGCACTACACGGTACGTACAAATACACGGTGTTAATTTAATTGCGTGCCATATTAATTGCGTGCCATAGCTTAAGGATAGGTACAGTAGCGATAAAATTGTGTTTTGATTATGAAATGACGAATCGAAATTGACTCGGTCGACTGGTACAATTTCTAGGTACAATTTTTAGTTCAAAATGGTTCATTTCATAACTTTCTTTTCATGTAGTTTATTTCAGTTTTTACGCTGTAGTATATAGACAACTGTTTCGCTTTCGATTCAGCTCTTAATGTAAGGAAATGACCTTACAAGTAAAGTTATACTTACTTTTCGTCTTTCGTTCTCCTTCTACTAATTCAGCATAAAAACTGTACATAAACTTTAACGATTGCCCCGCTTGGGTACAAGAAGCTTATCGTAAAAGACGAATCTCATACCGAGTTGTCGTGAGACACTCATGAGACCGATGAACACTCGCGATTCGCAACGTGGTCAGTATCGTCAAATTTTCAAACTTTTTTCTTCATGATATGTTTACTTTTTGTTCTAGTGCCGATGTCGAAGATGCAACAAATAATCCGCGAACGGGACACCTCATACATGATCATAACCAACATCTTAACCATAGTGGAATTCTCATATGTTTGTCCGTTCAAATGTCGACATAATAATCTATTATGTTATTATTGCGGAGAGTCGTTCACCGATCCGCAGCAAATACGGTCGCATACAGGTCAGTACCATAGTCTAATAAAACATGGTCTTACATTCCCAGAGAAACACAAGCCTACGTCACTAGTATATTATAGCCAGTTTATTTCAATAAAATACGTTATGGGGTAAATTCAATCTCAGAAAAATGAGTTAAAATATTTCTGAATATAATTTTATAAACCATGGTCAGTACTGTCGCGTTGACGCGACGAATAAGACAAGCTCCGGGGAACTCTTCTTTATTACGAAGAGAAACCCTAAAATATTATAGAACAGGTTAGCGATACTAGACATGATGGTACGAAGTTAAATGGGTGAATATGGTGGGAGCAAGTCCTTACCTTAGCGGGTTTCTTTACGGGAGTATATCTTATCCTTTATATGAACCATTATATGTACACAGTAAGTAGCACAACACGGCATGTAGTTAGGTGATATAACCTGATATCTATAATATTATTATTATACTAGAACTGTGAAAATATAAACATATCCGGACCGCTGCGTCCAGCTCCAGAGGATTGAATGCGTAAAAAAAACATGAACGGTGACGTTATCGATTTTGTATTCCAAATTTGAGTTATAAAATGATTCGAGGAAAGAGGTGTGAGGGTGGCTTAGGGAGGATCTCGACGCAGAGTTTGCACTCTGCCACAGTACTTACTAAATAGTTCTTCTTCTTCTTCGAGTGGGACACCAAGTTGTTCAACGACCCGCGGAACCCTGGTGTCAGAGTTTTTCAACCGCCTACTACATAGCAGGCCTCTGACATGGTTGTGTAACGACCGCCATCTAAATGATCATAGACAGCAACCGAGACCGACGGCTTAACGTGCCCATCCGAAGCACGGAACTATCTTTCTTTTCGGACAATCAGGTGGTCCAGCCTGCAATGTCCTAACCAGACTCATAAAGTGATAAATATCAACTTTGTGAGTGACCCCACCGGAAATTGAACCCGGAACCTTCTGCGTCGCAGGCAGTCGTACTAACCACTGCGCCAAATCAGCTGACTAAATACTAATATAATAATAATAAATTGGGGTGAGAGCTTGTTGATTCGTAATATGGGACCGCCTTGTTCGAACACCAGTCTTTCACAGAAAGGCTTATAATAAGTACTCATTTGTAAACTTATAATAGCACCTTTGCGAAATAAAATATATTTATTATTATTATACATTACAGAGGAGCAACATCAAGCGAAGAAGTTTAAAGTCAGCGAAAGAAAAACAGTTATAAAAGTCGACATTTCAAAGGTACGTAAAAAAAGCGGCCAAGGGCGTGTCAGACACGCCCACAAATAGGGTTTCGTAGTCAATGTTTAAATATCAGGTTTTTAGAGTTACAAACTTAATTTTGTTGCTGGTTTGTTTGCAGCTGTATGGATACCAAACGCAAATTAAAAAACTTTTATTTCTCTTAAAACTTTAGTGACACAGTATCCGTTATAGTTTTCATGGTAACTTCAGATTGAGAAGTATATTCCATATTTTTTTCAATTTTTTAGCGTTTATACTTTAGGAGTTATAACTGGAACAAATTATGGCTCAAAAACGCCCCCTTTAAAAGCAAATATCTCGAGATAGAAACATTTTGGTGACTTTGTGTCAAAGAAACCTCCCATTAGATTTAAAAGACCTATTCAACGATACACTACTCAACATTACAGGAGAAAAAAATTTTTTTTGCCCCCCTTTCACTTGTATGGGAATGGGAATATTTGAAATATTTTTAGCTCATCATTTCTAAATTTGGGTCAACACAATCTATATTCACACCAAATTTCATGTTGATAGCTCTAAAATTGACGGAGTTATGAGGGCGCGGCATACAGACAGACAGACAGACATGACGAAACTATAAGGGTTTCTAGTAGACTACGAAACCCTAAAAAGTGCATTCGCTTAGATAGTGCGGCGATGGTAAATGGTAATGTCATTCCCTTAGATAACGTCCAATTTTGTATGAAATTACATTGTCACCGCGACACTATCTAAGCGAATGAAGTTCACTGTACCTACCATCACTCTATCAACTGAGCTATCTCACAAAACTTTGCGACTTTTTGTTATTTTGATGTTTTCAAAAAATCGCGGAGCATACATTGGGATGATTTGGATACACCTCAGTATATGGGATTTATATTTTGTCTTCGTTAAATATGAATATCCAAATTCTATCATAGTTAAAAATATACAAATATCCCCATCTTTTTCGCAAAACGACGCTCCGAGCAGCCTGGCGCGGAAAATTGTTTGGGCTTCGTGAAAACCTCTTTAGCAGCCTTAAGCTATCGATAGTATCATACTATCAATAGTGTCGATACTATCGACTGGCCTATCGATTGTGTAGTGGTTTTCGAAAAAAACTATCGATAGTTCGGTAACACAAATTAATGACGCATTAACATTTCGCAGATCGATTGCCGACTGTGTCCGGCCAAAATCGCAACCCTAGACGAGTTCAAACGTCACGTGTCAACCGTACACAAGAAGCCGTACTACTTCGACTACCAGGACTCCATACTGCCGTTCCGGTTGAAACTGGATGAGTGGAAGTGCGCCGTCTGCGATAAACAGTTCCCGTACTTCCACGCCTTGAATAAGCACATGAACGAGCATTTCAGGTGAGGAACTTGTCTAACTGTAAAGATGATGATGATAAATTTTTCTCATTTCCTGTTCTAATATTCGATCTAATTTCCCTTCATTCGGCAGCAACTACGTGTGCGAGACGTGCGGGCTGGGGTTCGTGGACATCGGGCGCTTCATGATGCACCAGCAGCGGCACGAGGACGCCGACTACCCCTGTCCGCAGTGCGGGAAGAACTTCAAAGCGCTCTACAACAGGTCACTACTAAATTATCAACCTTGTATTTACGCTAGGTGCTGTCCTCGCCAATTAAAGATTCATAGCGGTCCCACCGCGCAGTCGCACCAGTGGCGAAACAGAGCAATCTTGCCGCACGTAATCCGGCATATAGTGGGTACAGTAATTTCGACTCATGTAATCCTAGGCCGGCTACGCCGGCATATAGTGGGTACAGCAATTTCGACTCATGTAATCCAAGGTCGGCTACGCCGGCATATAGTGGGTACAGCAATAACGACGCATGTAATCCAAGGCCGGCTACGCCGGCAAATAGTGGGTACAGCAATTTCAACTCATGTAATCCAAGGCCGGCTACGCCGGCATATAGTGGGTACAGCAATAACGACGCATGTAATCCAAGGCCGGCTACGCCGGCATATAGTGGGTACAGCAATTTCGACTCATGTAATCCAAGGCCGGCTACGCCGGCATATAGTGGGTACAGCAATAACGACGCATGTAATCCAAGGCCGGCTACGCCGGCATATAGTGGGTACAGTAATTTCGACTCATGTAATCCAAGGTCGGCTACGCCGGCATATAGTGGGTACAGCAATAACGACGCATGTAATCCATGGCCGGCTACGCTGGCATATAGCGGGTACAGCAATTTCGACTCATGTAATCCAAGGCCGGCTACGCTGGCATATAGTGGGTACAGCAATAACGACGCATGTAATCCAAGGCCGGCTACGCTGGAATATAGTGGGTACAGCAATAACGACGCATGTAATCCAAGGCCGGCTACGCTGGCATATAGTGGGTACAGCAATTTCGACTCATGTAATCCAAGGCCGGCTACGCTGGCATATAGTGGGTACAGCAATAACGACGCATGTAATCCAAGGCCGGCTACGCTGGCATATAGTGGGTACAGCAATTTCGACTCATGTAATCCAAGGCCGGCTACGCTGGCATATAGTGGGTACAGCAATAACGACGCATGTAATCCAAGGCCGGCTACGCTGGCATATAGTGGGTACAGCAATAACGACGCATGTAATCCAAGGCCGGCTTTAGGTGGCTCGAAACTACGCCACTTTCTATTGTTACCTGCGTGTCTCTGCACACCTCACGAAGATTAGGTTTTCTTTTTATTTAAAATATGTCGTCATTCTGAACAACTGGCAGAAAAACATAATATTTTGTTTGTAAGGCATTATTTTTATGTCCCCAGGGAGCTGCACATAGACCGCGTGCACAAGAAGCGCGGCCGCGTGTACTGTCCGAAATGCGACGAGATGCTCATGTCCTACCATCAGAAGCTGAAACATCTCGTGGAGGTGCACGGGGAAGCCCCACTCAGCTTCCCATGCTCTATGTGTGATAAGGTGGGTCATACAATCATTTATTGTCGTTCATAAGCTTATAACCATAATTTTATATGCTTTAAGTGTGGTAGTTTGGGACACTTCATGGTTCAGTGTCATAGTTTTACTCGTTGCTCTATGTGTGATAAGATAAGGTAGGTTACATTTTGAATCATAATACAAGGTGTGAGAAACGGTGTGGCGAAAACTTTGCATGCGTGCTCAGACCATGAATTTGAACAACTTTTCCCATGGAACAAATGGTGGTAAACGAGGAAAAAATACCGACCTCCCGTACAAAATTCACGATCAACTGACTGACTTTGTATGAGAAATCAAATAAGAGAGACGAAGATGCTCATGTCCTACCATCAGAAGCTGAAACATCTCGTGGAAGCCCCACTCAGCTTCCCATGCTCTATGTGTGATAAGGTGGGTCATACAATCATCTATTGCCATTCATAAGTTTATAACCAAAATTTTATTTGCTTTAAGTGTGGTAGTTTGGGACACTTCATGGTTCAGTGTCATAGTTGTACTCGTTGCTCTATGTGTGATAAGGTGGGTCACTACTACTATACTACTACTAAAATAGTATAGTAGTTATAGTAAATGCGACGAGATGCTCATGTCCTAGCACCAGAAGCTGAAACATCTCGTGGAGGTGCACGGGGAAGCCCCACTCAGCTTCCCATGCTCTATGTGTGATAAGGTGGGTCATACAACCATTTATTGTCGTTCATAAGCTTATAACCAAAATTATATTTGCTCTAAGTGTAGTAGTTTGGGATACTTCATGGTTCAGTGTCAAAGTTGTACTCGTTTTTGCTTGATGTGTGGTAAGGTGGGTCACATTATTGTGTCATATCATCATCATCTGCCTGTCAAATGCTCAAGTCCTACCATCAGAAGCTGAAACATCTCGTGGTGGTCCATTGGGAAGCCCCACTCAGCTTCCCATGCTCTATGTGTGATAAGGTGGGTCACATTATTGTGTCATATCATCATCATCTACCTGTCAGATGCTCATGTCCTACCACCAGAAGCTGAAACATCTCGTGGAGCATGGGGAAGCCCCACTCAGCTTCCCATGCTCTATGTGTGATAAGGTGGGTCATATTGTGTCATATCATCATCATCATCATCATCTACTGTCAGATGCTCATGTCCTACCACCAGAAGCTGAAACATCTCGAGGAGGTCCATGGGGAAGCGCCACTCAGCTTCCCATGCTCTATGTGTGATAAGGTGGGTCACATTATTGTGTCATACCATCATCACCTACCTGTCAGATCAGAAGCTGAAACATCTCGTAGAGCATGGGGAAGCCCCACTCAGCTTCCCATGCTCTATGTGTGATAAGGTGGGTCACATTATTGTGTCATACCATCATCACCTACCTGTCAGATCAGAAGCTGAAACATCTCGTAGAGCATGGGGAAGCCCCACTCAGCTTCCCATGCTCTATGTGTGATAAGGTGGGTCACATTATTGTGTCATACCATCATCACCTACCTGTCAGATCAGAAGCTGAAACATCTCGTAGAGCATGGGGAAGCCCCACTCAGCTTCCCATGCTCTATGTGTGATAAGGTGGGTCACATTATTGTGTCATATTATCATCATCTACCTGTCACGATATAATATGCAAATCGATTTGTTTTTAAAACTATAAGACATTATAACGGTAACGGTTTTTAACTCACGGTAGGGATATATCGAGCACCCTATATTTCTGCGATGTTACAATCGCCATGATCACGGGTAAACTGTTTTGTTTTTGTTTTCAGGTTCTGGACAGCAGACGGTTGCTCACAATACACAAGAGAAAAGATCACTATAAGGACTACAGGTAACTTAATTTATTACCTACTTATTTATTATTTTCTGACTTCCTTAACCTTACTTAATCTAATCAGTGAACTCCACAGTCTCTGACATATGAATATTAGAAATTATGCCAGAACAATAGTAGGTAATTCAGTTACAGAATAATTACGCCACGGCAATTATTGCACGAAACAGGGAAACAAATTTTTATTCTATTTTATACTGGTAGCTATTTTTACCAAACATTTTACTGAAGTGTGAACCCTTTCTAAACGGCTTACCGAACATAACGAATTTAGAACGAAATGCACGATAGAAATCTAAACTTCAGCCTTTTGTCTGTTTCGATACCCAACCTAAACATTGAAAAACTGTAGAATAGAAAAATTATGTTTAGTGCCGACGTTTTTGAAGTTTTACGCAAATATCCTTATAATTTTAAACCGCACCCGTTGCAGATACGAATGCCAGATCTGCGGTCAGAAGTTCTTCACAAACTTCGCCCTTAACAACCACATGCCGACTCATACTGGGGAGCGCAACTTCAAATGCAAAGTCTGCGACAAATCGTATCCGCGCCTGAAGACCCTTAAGGAACACTCCAGAATACATACTAACGATAGAAGGTAAGCTGCACGACAACCCCATGCTGACTGCATGTCAACCGCATGCCAACTGCATGTAGACTGCATGACAACCACATGCCGACTCATACTGGGAAGCGCAACTTCAAATGCAAAGTGTGCGACAAATCGTACCCGCGGCTGAAGACCCTTAAGGAACACTCCAGAATACATACTAATGATAGAAGGTAAGCTGTATGTTATCCACATGCCGACTGCATGTCAACCACATTCCGTCTCATACTGGGGAGCGCAACTTCAAATGCAAAGTGTGCGACAAATCGTACCCGCGGCTGAAGACCCTTGAGGAACACTCCAGAATACATACTAACGATAGAAGGTAAGCTGCACGACAACCACATGCTGACTGCATGTCAACCGCATGCCAGCTGCATGACAACCACATGCCGACTCATACTGGGGAGCGCAACTTCAAATGCAAAGTCTGCGACAAATCGTACCCGCGGCTGAAGACCCTTAAGGAACACTCCAGAATACACACCAACGACAGAAGGTTAGTTTAGTTACCCAACTGCATTACGACCACATGCCAACTGCATGACTGCATGACATTAACATGCTGAATTTTCCGGATTAGTTGTTAACTTTTTATAATTAATCGTAATTTTTCGGCGTATCCACGAAATAGACACTGGTTATATTAAAAATTCATAAACGGCGGTTTTTTTTAAACCGCAGTCGGGTTTTTGTTTTTAACTACATCTACTTGTCTGTGATATTAATGTTGCTTGTTTGACATTCAGATACCGATGCCACGTTTGCGGACAGGCCTTCATACAGAACTGCAGCCTCAAGGGACACATGAAAAGCCAGCACCCAGAGTACGGATAAACAATATTCAACGAACGATAGTTGTACAGTACAATAAGTAATATTAGGTACCGGTACTGGGAGCTACAACACAAAACAAAACTGGCACAAAACAACACAAAACCTAAAGACGTATATTTTCAAATAACTCGATGACTAGGGTAATAAAAAAAATGAAACAGGCAAAAATAATAAGATTTTATTATATCTGGCTGGGCAGTTTTTTGGAGTCTTTAGTAACTTTAGATCAACCTTTAGATAGTGTATAAAATAAAGTCATTAGTCAGCGCCATCTATTGCACGTATCGCATACCAAGATATCTAGGCAGGGACTGTTTTTCAGAATAGACTTAATTGAATTATATTCTGCACACAAACAAGGAATTATCTCAAATAATAAAATGATGTACCTATTGAATTTACATTTAGACTAAAATATGATCCATTGGTAATAATTAGGAAATGAAACGTATGAAACATTTTCGTAATTAAATGTAATATCTTTTGCATATTTATATAACTAGCTAATCTTATTTTAAGAAACAACACTAAGTACATATTTAGTTTGTTGTATATAATTTGTTTTATAATTTATCTATCATGCTTTAGAATAATGTTAGTAATATGAATAAATTAAAATCTTGTAACAAATGTGAACGTTTTATTTCTCATTTTCAAAACATAAAACAATTTCATTCCACAACTATTTTCGCCTTTACTGGCTCCGGATAAAGAATAGAAAATACATCGGGATGATATTTTTGTATGTGATATTTTAGTCTGATCTTCATTGTGAAGGCTCTATTGCAAACTGGACAGGGTTGCTTATTGCTCGCATCATGTATAAACGTTTTATCACAAACTGAACATCTATATTTTCGTTCAAGCGTATGTATCCTAGCAGAACTGATCCAAGCATTGTTACCAACACAGTCTGGGTCGGAATGAGGGATCCATCTGGGACTTTGCGCATGAAACGTTTCACACCGATGACCTCAGCAGAAGACTTCAGTTCTTGCAGCAGTTCTTCCTCTGTTATTTCAATTGGGACCCGTATAATGCCTTGAACCTCCAAATTATCATATGGCACTCTCTCTCGCAATCCATCCGTTTTGGTGAAGTAAATTCTGAGTAAGTAAAAAGAATCATGCCCACTCTAGTATGGATGTTCGTCTATTGCTTGTCTCACTACTTGCAGACTTCGCGTCAAAGCCAAAGTAAAATAATTATAAAGTCTAATTATTGCTTAACATTTTGTAACTAAAAATAATTTAATAATGACAGGAGTTCGGAAGTTATTGAATGTTAAAGTTGGGTATTGGAAGAGACAAAAGTTCTGAATTTTGGCTGTATATCGAGTATTTCGTTCTTAAATCGTTATCTTTAGCTATACCGAAGTAAACAGTGCAAAAAAGGTTCACACCACAGTAAAATCTTTAGGAAAAATACCTAACCGCAAAAAGACCTTTAATGGTTAAGTTAGTTTCCCTGTTTTGTACAACAATTGCAGTAGCTACTCTTCGTTAGAATGAGGGATATTATATATTGCTTTAATTTTCGTTTTGAGGCGAGACAATTTCTTAGACCAGAAATGGGCAATCTCCTTTGTTGGCATTTTCTTTGTCTTTAAAAAACACCAATGACATTCCCACTGCTTTCACGTGATCCACTCCTAACACTGATCGTAGGATGCCATTCGATTTTAATATGTCCATTTTTGTCTCGGTAGATGCTGAAGTCAGTAATATAGGGTTCTCCTTCTTGCCATTTTCAACGTAAATGTGGTTGTAGTCTTTAAAAAAGCCTCTGCGGCTTCTGTTAAAACTGGCCGACATTTTCGCAGGTTTTTCAGGGCCTGTTTGCTCACCTTCAAATTTTCGTTTTATTTTCTCAAACATGTGAGCATCTTCATGCCCACCGCTCTCGGCACCCATTGCCGCCCCAATAAACACAAAATATCTTATCAACAAGGGCTTTAGACAATTTTATAAAAATTCCGCCTAGTCGCTTATTATTTATTTATAATATGGACTTCTACCCAATTAGGGTAATTCTGCCAGTGTCAGTAGTATAAGATTCCAGCGCTGCTGCGCCGGACGGTTGATGGCTCCAGCAGGAAGATGATAGTGTCTTCTACAGGCGCCAGGGACATCCTCTTGATCCAACCGGAAATGTCTTGTAAACTCTTCAATTTAGACACTCTATTCGATGTTTACATTCAGGGTAGTTCACTGCTTATAATACTATCGAAGATAATCACTGAATATCCAAATAAACATAAAATAAAAAATTTAAATTGAAAAATACGTCAGCCATTGACGGATAGAACAAAAGAAGTCCCCTAGTCGCTTCGAACTTGGCGCCCCCTTGGCGCCCTTTTTTTTTCCTTTTTTTTTCCACTGACAGCATTTAAAAACCACCCATACACTTGTTCCAGTCAGCGCCATCTACTAGAGAGTAGCAGTACTTTTACAAGTTAACTATTCGCAAGCCACCCATGCATTAGCTACACACGACAAATAGTGTAAAATGTCAAATGAGTATTGATTCTGGCCACTCTCTAGCGGTCGGCGGTAATTTCAAGTCTGAAAACATATCGACGGTGGAAAGGTAAAGGGGGCCAAGAGGAAAACAGGAGAGCGTTTTAAAGTTTAAAAAATCGGAAAAAATCATAACTTTGTAAAAAGACGTTATTTAAAAAAAAAAAAGAAAGTTACTGTAGTAATAATAAAACATCCCGAATTAGAAATTATGGGTTTACTAAACTAGAAATTACACATGACTGACTGACAATAACAAGATACTTCAATCGTCACATTCTCCCGGGCTGATCAACTTCTCTGGTAGTCCTGCAGCCATTGGGGTGGGCGGCGCTCTCTAGAGGAGCGACGCAAGAGGTTCTCAAGTTCGCTGGACTGGCTGTGAGCCGGCGGCGGCGGCATGGCTGCGGGTGTTGGTACAGATTGCTGTTCCCCCCTGGGGGTCGCGACCCACAGTTTGAAAAATACTGGTTTATGTTATTTGACATATCATCTTCCTGCCCTATCCCAATTCCTTGGAGTCGGCGCAACACGTTTTGTTTGAACACAAAATTATGTTGCAAAAGGATTTGGCTTTTTTTTATGACCGGTCGCCTGCCAGACGTCAACCCTCTTTGGGAATGCTATTGTAGGTGGTATCACCGCCACCATTCGGTTGACCATAGTCGACAGATGTTCAGTCTAGGTCAAAACTCTACGTCGCTTTTTACGAAACACCCTGAGTGGACTAGGGGTGGCAGTATTCTTAGCCGCTACCACAAGGCATGTTATTTGACGTAATAAATAGTAAAAGTTCTACGAAAGAGACCACCTTGAACGTACCCTTGTAGACAGAAAATCAAAACCTCCCATACACAGACGTATCATTGTAGCTAGCGCCATCTATTAACGAGTATCAAAATATAACGCAGTAAATTGTTGAATGTAAAACGGAGAAAGAAAAAAATACAGTATCAAGTGTTGCCAGATGACCCTTTTACGGCTAAATGTATTATTTTTCTTACTGATCATATCTATTTACGTTTGGGACAATAAAATTCCTTTTAAGCATTTTTCAATGCAAGTTTAACTGCAATCACTAATTAACAAAACTAAGTTTATATATATTTATATGTAAGGTAAATACAAGAAAAATTGAGAGACTGACTGTGGAATATTTTTGTCATCTTCTACGTCTTTGGCATGTTTGCACACGTTTACCTATATCTACGAATGTCATCAATTTTCACACTATCCTTTTAGTTCTTTTGACTACAAAATAAAAATGAATACAATACAGAATCTGCTCAATAGAGTTATTTTTGTCAATTTTTATAATACATGGCTGGCAGCACTGATAGCGTACATCCAGTGAGAGTATAGTATTCTTCTCTTTGGCGTACATTTTTCTCGTAATGGCGGCGTACGTAGCGTCGCTTCGTCGCAATTATTTCCTGAAACCAACTCTATCAGCTTTTAATTTGTAGTTTCTATGCATAATTCTAGTTAGTGAACAAATTGATGTTGGATTTATTTGTGGATTTGCGAAAATGGCAGCGAAAACGTCTGACTGGCGACCGGGCCCTACGGTGTGCCGCTGTTGTTTCGCCGATGGCTGTTACAAAGACATTTCCACGGAATATTTCTGGATGGGCAAGAGGGAAGTCTATTCAGAAATGTTATTGGAGACTTTCGATGTTTCGGTAAGTGTAGAAGTTGGTTTCAGCGTTCATTTTATGAGGCTTGCGTTGGTTACGAGGCCAAGTTCAGAAGTTGTAACATGGCGTCGATTCTTAGCGCATTTTGGTGCTGTTTTACTTGGTCGGATTGCCTAATCAATACTTGATGCGGTTGTCGGCTTGGCTTGGTTTTTTGTTAGCCTCTCACGAAAAATAGTCATGCATAGCAATTATGAGTATGGAGTATCTTAGGTCAGAGCATAGTTTTGAAGTCCCATTTATGAATTTATACTCGCAATAATTTTTTGAAGAATTATTGGTTGCACCTAGGATAAATGACTTTTTTATAATGGCCAGACGCCTAAGTGCTCCTCAACTGAATAATTTGAAAAATGATGATATTCTTTGGGGATTTGGAACCATACCCCTAACCCAATTGGAATTATATTTTCCACTGGGTGTCTTCTTCATGCCTTATGCATGAGGATTCTTATTTATTTAACAATTTATTGTACACATGTCATATAATAACAAAAAAGGTATAACAAAAAATATTGGGTCAATACACACTAATTATTTCTATAGCAACCTCTTCCAGCAGGCCTTAGGAAGTGTAATTTCATCGCAGATTCTTGTTCTTTTCGATTGTGACTCTGAGTCGTCCAATGACCTGATGAACTCAGGTGTCAGAGTAAAGAATCCTTGTTTCTATTAATATGTAATAAAATATTTCAGAAAATGTAGGATTTGGAAACTCAGTGATTAGGGGCGTCCACACCTAGTGAGGCTGCTCGCTGTCTTGCGAGGCAAACAACCAAAAAATTACAACTTTTGTTAAAATATGTTTTATTTTTGTTTTTTAGTATAGTTCAACTGAATTTGCTATTGTATATCTTTATTTCTCCAGTAATTTTCCCATTTTAATATTTTTGTAAAAAAATCTACTGGTAGAATATGTGGCATTGTTCTCAGTTTGGTTAGGACACTGCAGAAAGAACAGGTGCTTCCAGACTTATAAGAAAAATGATTCTATGCTTTGAAGCCATCAATCAAGCATGGCTGCTGTTAACTTTGTTGATGATAATTTTCCAACCATGTCAGAGCCCCAACACATAAATAAACATACATCATGCCTATATCTATTGCGGGGTAGGCAGAGCGTAAACAATTGTAAACAATCTGGGAGCACGGCAGTGCCCCCACCAAGTTGAGCTGAAAGTGGCACGGCCGTACCATCCTTTTCTCGAACCAGTTCAGGCCATTTTCGACCCCCCCCATAACTCCCTTGTCTATAAGTTTAGAACCCTCATTTCAAAATATCTTATCAAGCACTACATAGACACGATACATTTTAAATTTCATCTAAAGGTTCCTAATTTGCTGCTTGACTGACCGATCATCAAAATTCTAAGGTACTTCTAGCAGACTGAGGAGCTTCAAACTTAGAATACACCTTGTATTTAGTGTATGAATATAGGGAAAATTATAACATTCTGCAAATTCGGTTGCAACCACATAATTAACTTTGTATTTCCATACAAATGTATAGGATTACAAAGTTAACTTTGCGGTTGAAAATGGGCTTTGAGGAAATCTGTAGCTGAGACTCGAGAAGTAGTTCCAGAAAAGAGATAGAGGATTACTACCTACAAAAAGAAATGAGATCCCATCAAAAACATTCACTTGTAAAAAGAACCAAGTCTCGCCACTCAGTTCTTCTACTGTAAAAAGTTGTGAGATCCATGAGATGCCAAGTCGGTTATTGATTTATTCAAGGACTACTTCAGGGAACTTTCATCTTAATCTATTGCGTAATTAGGTAACAGACATCATCTTATAGTAACCATATCGATATTTAAAATCTTTTATATTAACAATAACTAGAATGACTTGGCAATTGCACACTACTTGCGTGTGAGATACGATGGTCTGGTGCGATGGCCGGGTCATTCTAGTTATTGTAAATATAAACGTTTTTAAATATCGATATGGTTACTATAAGATGATGTCTGTTACCTAATTACGCAATAGATTAAGATGAAAGTTCCCTGAAGTAGTCCTTGAATAAATCAATAACCGACTTGGCATGGATCTCACAACTTTTTACAGTAGAAGAACTGAGTGGCGAGACTTGGTTCTTTTTACAAGTGAATGTTTTTGATGGGATTGTATTTACACCACATCTGACAAAAATTTGAGTCATCCAGAAGACTGTATCTCTACAGTGACAGGTTGTCAGCCTATTGTCTAAAATTGCAATACTTACCAACCCTCCAATCCCTTAGTTGCTTCTTACGACGACACCAACGGGAATGATAAGGGGTGATTGTATGCCAGCACCTCAAGAACAGAAAATCTCAAGTTAATATTTATTATACAACACAATACAGTAATAGTTACAAAAATGTGTACAGGTACCAAATTCCTAACTTTCCCCAGAAAGCTAAGTCTCAAATCACAGTTACAAGGTACCACCCATAGAAAATGTCGTTTTATTTTGTATTGTACATAAAAAAAACAGGAGATTGTAACAAAAAATATGGTTGCTCTGACATGAATCTCCTCACCATGCCCTGAACTTTCAAACCAGCGGTCCCAATACATACTGTAAGAGCCTTATCATTATCGCACAAGTGGTCAGCGAGCGGAAGCGAAGCGGAGCGGACGCCCGGCGGATGCGACGAATTCGCTGCCAATCCGCCGGGTGTCCGCTCCGTATCTGTTCGCAAACCGCTTGTGTGATATGAACCTAAAGGCAAGAATTCATTGGGCGACGCCGACGCCCAGTTTTGTTTCAACAACTTCACGCGTGTTTATCGCGGTATCCGCGGCAACTTTACGTGTGTTGCCGGCGGAGATCGGGAGATTTCTATGTGTTTATACATCGTGATGCCGGCTTAGAATAGCATCACCCCATTTCTTTCCTGTGGGTGTCGTAAGAAGCGACTAAGGGAATCGAGGGTTTCATGTGTATTGCAATTTTAGGCGACAGGCTGACAACCTGTCACTATAGTAATACACAAAAAAGCCAAAACTGCCCTCAACTATTTGTCAATCGTGGCGATAACAACCGTATTTTTACGCTCGTTTACGCTCTGCCTATCCCGCAAAGGATAAAGGCGTGATTTATGTACTTTATGTATGTTTAAGCAGGGTTTAGGGAAGATTTCTGGGACAAACTTTCGAAACATTGCATAAATACAAAAGTTCCCCATAAATGTTCACTAAACCGATGGGATTCGAACCCATGTCTTCTCGCAAGCCGCGTCAGACGTGTTACCGCTACACCTCGGCAGGCTCTACCCAAGGTGGCGAAATTGAGAACCACTTGCATCGTTCATAATATAATTTTTTGTTACTTGACTACTTAAGAGAAGCTTTAGCGCCAACTATGACTATTTAGTAGAACTATACAGTCACTCAACTGACAACATTACGTATGTACAAGTTGACGAGAGAAGGAGCTTTTTCCGATTTGTAATGTTTACTATTTTGTAGAAATTTCCCACAAGATAGTAATTTTGAATACTTTGTGTTTTAATCAAAAACTAGATATTGGTATTATTGTTAATGCTAACGAAACAAGTGGAAAAAATTTACGCCACCGATGGGATTCGAATCCACGTCTGTAACGTACTTTAACAAAAAATAGAAGCAAACAATAAATTCAACTCTTTCTGAGAGTTTATGAGCGAATCGTTCTTTCGATATGCGTTGTGTTGTTTTGTTAATCACCCCACGCGCCTACTTGAGGGTTAAAAAGCTGCTCGTCAGTGTCGCCAAATGAATGCCTGGCTTAACAAAAAATATGGTTACTCTGACATGAATCTCAACATGCATTTTATTTTTCTACCAGATCGCCTACGCTCAAACCAGCGGTCCGAACAGCAACAGTCGTCTAATATGCGAGCCGTGCATTTCCAGGCTCCGTGATGCATCTGACTTCAAGCGACAGGTACTTGTTTAACCTTAGCATTTCAGCTCAAGCGATTAGTGCCGAAGTACCGATGGCGAAAGGTCCTGGTTGTTTCATCATTAATTTGGATCATCAGGTATGGGAGTGTTCAAACTACAATATTTTAGGATAGGTACAAGTATCTTATCATAGAGGACGGAAAAGTTGTCACAAGACACTCGTGAGACCATTGCCTGGCAGATTCACATTCATAGTCCATCTCGACTGTACCAGTACTGTTTAGTTTATATGCCTACACTTGAAGCAGCGATCTGATCTGGGAACCGTGCATTTCTAGGCCTAGGGATGCGTCTGACTTCAAGCGGCAGGTACTTTTTTAAAGATTTTTATTTAGCTACTAGGGCCGCCCTTTAGCGGTGTCACCCGCTGCAATTCATTTTCCCGCGGGGAAAAAGTCATTTTCCCGTCATGTGTTATAAAACCATCCTCTTGACTCACGCTATCTCTTCAAAATTTCGCATCAAAATCCGTTACGTGGTTTAGAAGATGTAAGATGCATTGTTTTTATGTGGACTGTAGATTGTTGGGGCTGGTCTTCTAAATTGGGTGCGTGTGTGGAGATGATTAAAAAATGATTTTATGGTAAACTAAATCACTGTATTCACTATTTAGACACAAAGAAAATAAATATTTTGTAATAGAAAATACACATACGTGCGGCAAGGACGCCGATCGGAACGAGAAGAAGGAAACAAAAGACAAATTCGAATTCGTAACAATTTTGAATTTTCCTATGTGCCAAATGCACTAGTAAAAAGATTTTATGTTTTCAACATAAGTTGCCGCCTCAAAGAAATAATATAGAGATCCATTAGTTAGGTACTCTATAAAAATATCATAAAAGTTTTAAAACTTCTGTAAAGCAACAACTTATTCATATGAGTTAGATAAAAACAATTGAATAGCAAAAGCTTATCATAGAAATTTGAAAGAAAGTTATTTGAAAACTTTAAAAAACCAGACAAGACAATTTTTAAAAAAGCTTGACAATGTTTGTTAGTAAATTACAAGTATGAATGAACAAATCAAAACATTACATGTCAGTGAACATTATCTGCTATTTACTTAGCTAGCCAGTTCTTATAAAAATATGTTAGCCTTAGCCTTATTCAATAGGTAATGAGTGTAGGCTCAACAACAATCAACAGACGAAGAAGAATATGCAACTTGAATCAAAAATCTAGCTGAACTCATCACAAATGAAGCAAAACCTACCTGAACTTATTACAAGTTGAGGGCTTCACCTCAGAAAATACAAGTAGGTAAACAACATGCAAATACCAAAGTACAGTAGGCAGCAGCTTAGCCAAAAAATCACCTATTTATCTGATAAAATAATCAACTTACAGTAGGGTCAACATACCCTTAGTACTTGAAATAGGTACATAGGTATTTCAGAAGAAAAAAATTAACAAAATATTACAACAAAAGTACAGTGAGCAGCAGTTTAATAAAGCTAACAACTGGAATGTTCACTTGGTGACAGAAAAATACAGTAATTTTATAAAAAAGATACAAGATGAGTAGGTATCTATATCCAATACAAAAATCTTTCAAATGGCCCTGTTACACATAGTCAGCAAAATAACAGACCTACATTACTCCAGTAGCACAAAGTTTACTAATCTTACAGTGAAAAGAATTAGCTTTAATTGCCGTTGGCCACTGAAGATAAATTGTCCTCATAGACTATCACCAAACTAACTACTACAAGTACAACATTCAGCATAACATTTTGCCAGTAGGCTAATTTGACAGTATCCAAAATAATATTAATATTTTGAAAAATATTTGTTTCATGCTTAGCCACTATGCTTTACTATGCTTAGCAATGTTTTGCTGTTCTTTGCTAAACATTCTTAGACCAAACTTCAGTAAATTATTATTAATAAAGTACATCAATATTGCATACAATTCACATTGCTACGAACAGTACCTACATTACAACAAGTACATTGAAAGTACATAATATGTATAAATAACAAAATAAAATTATCTATCATGACATGAAATTACATGAAGTGGGTATGGTTGCGGATCAATTATCATTTTAAATTAAACATGCTATGTATGGTACATTATTGTGAAGCTATACAAAAAGGTTTATAGTTAAATGTTTTGTTCATAGATAAAGTGCAACCACATCGGTTACTATCAGGTCACAGTATAGAAACTATGACTTGAATACCTATCAAATGTTTTGAACAAAAGTACAATGAATACATAACAGGAAATAACTTTGTTAAATATAAAAGACAACATTAGGTACATTAGGTGAAGTAAACATATTTACTACCCAACTTTACTCAAGCCAAGTTAACATAGACTGTTCCTTTAATATAGGCCGGTGCCTCAAAACACACCAGATTTAGTATAAGGAAAACTTGTATGAGAGCAAATGAAAGGATGCTATAGGATATTTACAAAATTATAGTACAATAGGCTGTCCTCTGAAAACATAAACACAGATAAAGAGATAAATATGTAAATAAAATAGGTTATTTTCAGAGAACAAACTACTGAAAGTGAAGGTGCAGAAAGACAATTTAGAGGTTATTTTCTAAAAATACAGATGACTGAAAGTTTATACAAATACCTTTTAGCGGATTCCTACCTATTTGTGATAAATCTGCACTGTGGTACTGTTCAGCTTGTTAGCATAATCCACAAAACTAATAGCATGATTCCTTGTGGACTAAGAGCACTCCACGGTAAATGCAAACGCTCTAGTCCTTTGGCAGTAGAAGCTACCAAAGTAGGTCGTCACTACTTTTAGGATGTTATAACTTTATGCAGGTTCGCTGAACATGCAACCATAGGTAACCAAACGGCACACTTGAAACGTACAAATGCAGAATTGACGCAGGTTTTGACGTGTATCACTGTATTTTTTGATTTAGTTCACTATTGTCCTTTGATTTTAGCACTTCACTTCTTATTGCTACGAGTATTTTTTAATATTTTACGCGAAAACTGGTGTTTATTTACATTGATATCCGTTGACTTGAAGACTGGCTGATGACAGCTCTGCTGCCGTGTCACGTGACTCTGCCGTCTGTCACCTGTCGAAGCGCAGTGTGGCCAATTGGAACGACGACGAAAATAGATGTCGGATGTACTCCCAGCCGCGAAGAACAAATAAATTCTAAGACCTCTCTTGATGAGGTACTTGATACTTCATTATGAAATACATGAAATATTTCTCACGCCATTATAACAGCTGCGTCCTAGGTCTGAGCGCGAATATTCAAACCCAATACATCAACGAGTCGATGAAGAACGCAGTAGGGGGGGCAATGGACGTCTTGAGTCGCCGCTTCAGGTCGTTCGTGTTGAAAAAAATACACGTGAAGAATACGCCGTAGGGATATGCGCCATGGGGTACGAGCACGAGAAAAATTCCAAGCGCGCTCGAAGTGAAAAGGAACGCAAACGACGTACGCGTAACACGGCGACAAAATGGCGGCGAATTCAAACAGCAAGCTTGATTTTGTATGGGAACAAAATTTATTAGAAGCAAACTTACTTGCTTGATTATTAGTCGTCGTGCTGAAAAAAATACACGTATGATAAAGCGCCCCATGGTCCTTGCGCTCCAGGTACGAGCGCGAAAAAAAAGTTGTATCACGCCCGAAATAAAAAAGAGACGCAAGAGGCGTACGCGTCACGACGACAATAACGACGTTATATTATAGCGCCGGCTTCTCGCCCAGGCAAAATATAGTCCACGACGTAGTGCTAGTAGTTTCTCTCGAAGTGAAGATTTATAGTCCAATCACACAACACGCACCATTTTCTTGAATTCACGGTGAGACGGACCAAAATGTATGATGCACTGGGTGCGTGTGCCGAAAAAGCGAAAAAATTTACACTATTTGACTAAAATTTCACGACAAAGATAACAAAGGATCTTGATTTTTTGCCATACAAACCAGTATCATGTTTAACGCATCCAAACGTGAGCGTACCATGAAGACACAATACGTTAACAATAACTTAACTAATTATCTAACTGCACAGCTAAAAATAAAAGATCTAGGCTGAAGGAGATCTTGGATAATTTAGTTTAAAAGTTATGATAAAAGTACAGAAATAAGTTTTGTATGTCAAAGATGGCGGAATAATTTTAGTTACGTGAAGAACCCATAGATGGCGCTACGCGAAGAAAAAGGTACTCTAATCTAGTCTCTATTTCATCTGATATTTTACTATTTAAACCATAAGATGGCGCTTTCTGTTTTTCTTTACTTTGAAACTTCTTAAAAAAACCTTGTTGACCTACTTATCGGGTACTTTGTCGACTCGCACATTGGTAATAAAAATAAAACATGTTTTTTCTACAAGTGAAAATAAGAAATAGATAAAATGACATGCATCGACCGGGGATCGAACCCGGGCCGCATGGGTAAACGCCCCACCGCTCTGCCACTGAGCTATCGATGCACGGCCGATGAACGCCAAATTATCTATCTCTTGATGCTCGTCTCCAAGCGACGATCCCCGGTCGATGCATGTCATTTTATCTATTTCTTATTTTCACTTGTGAGAATAATATAGCACTGTGAGTGCATTACAATCCCAATAGAATGTTTTTTCTAGTTTTTTAATTATAATAATAACAAGCAAGTATATACAAATACAATAAGGATTGTTGTAATGTAACACATTTAGATGTTATATTCGTCCTTACAAATTAATTTCATATATTTTTTCGAGGATATACATATACCGCATCATTTAGTATCTGTTTCTCTGCTACGGTCTTGCTGCAGTGCCCTTCTTTGCACCTCACTGCTGGCCAGCAACCAACCAAATCAGCTCACTCGCTCCAATCAGGATACCTTAAAAGACAAGCAATAATTAATTAATTGAAAGGGGAGAAGTCCGTGTGGAAGCGTCTAATAATACTGCCACCCCTAGTCCACCTCAGGGTGATTCGTAAAACGCAACGCAGAGTTATGGACCTCGATTGAATGTCTATCGACTATGGTCAAGTCAACCATTGGTCAACCGCATGGCCGCGATGATACCACCTACAGTAGTATTCCCAAAGAGGGTTGACGTCAGACAGGCGGCCGGGCATAAAACATAGCCAAATCCTTTTGATATAGGTATGAATTTGTTTTTACAAGCAGATTTAGTTCAGTATACTCCAGCTTGGAAATCCTATCTTCTTCTTCTTTTCGAGTGGGACACCGAGTCGACGAAGGACCCAATTAACCCTGGTGTCAGAGTTTTTAAGCCGCCTACTACCTACTGCTAGCAGGCCTCAGAATTACATCAAAAGTGCACTTACAGTTAGTCCGTTCCAAAAGACTTTTAACCATGTTGGGCAGGAGAAATTATGATGGATCTGGTCGATCAATTGCGCCAACCAACTAATATTACTCGTATCTTCAAATATACAGACAGTTTACTTACTATTGTATTTTTCTGAAAAATAATTTGGCTTTAGATTGTCAATATAAAAATAACATGTCAGTCACTTGTCAGTCACGAACTGACGTGACATCTTTCTATTTCATACCAGCTTCAGAAAAGATTATTTTGAAGAGTCCCTAATATTATGACATTTAAAATCTTATTCATAAATTCTTCTCGCGAGAAAAATGGTAATGATTTGACATCAGACCTCCATATGATGGATGACGTTACTCAGACCAAGGATTTAGTATAGGTAGGTGGATACCGCTTTTTAAGTTGAACTCATAAACCTATCTTTATTTCTTTCACGCCTTACGAACCTTTTTCGTGAGAAAAAAAAGTGACGACTATGACGTCAGTGACTGACTTGAAACGTCGCGCGCCACCAGCCGGATCAAGGTCAAACTGAGTGTAACCAGATGATTACAAACATTGGATTTTTATTTTTATTATTTTCTGGTGAAAAATAATCATAAATCTTGGGATTTTTTCTAAAGTGAATGGACGCAACTGTTTTTAAACATGTCGTGTGTGGTTCCTGGCTGCAAGAGCCACGCAACTGCACCAAATGATGAAAACGGAAAAAAGTCATTTCACCGGTAAGTTTTCTACTCCAAATACTCCGCGATAAATAAACTAATCCTTACTTAAATGCATCCTTTGAAGTCATTGAAACAATACATTTACGTCGCAGGTTCTTATTAGGTGAATAATTTAGATTATTTAATACAAATATTATTTACTAATTCCCAGCGCCGGTATTTGACATGTTACCTACTCATAAATTCTGCAAAAGTGCGTCCAATCGATATCGATAAAATATTTACATTTTGTACTGCATAAGTGCAGTATTGCTATTAATAGGACCCAAATGGAATAAATTCGTATGGTAATTTTGAATAATATATCAATTTAATAAAATAAATAATCATTCCAGATTCCCAGTTGATCCCGAACTAAAAAAAAAGTGGATAAATAATATAAGAAGAGCGAAACAAGCGAAACAACGAAAAAGGCTGTTATAGTAGTTGTAGTAAATAATGTAAATTCTGTACATTTTTGTAGATTACATAAAGTTGTAAAAAATTTTGTTTTGTGTATAGCTGTAAATAGTGTATATTCTGTACAATTTTGTAAATAAAACATTGTTTTAAAAACAAAAACAAAATGAACATTTGTAAATCAATGGTGAGTAATTAAACTGTGTAAGTGTGTAGTTGCAGCTTTTTTACTTTTCCTTATCATGTCGCAAAAACCCCGTACAGTCTTGCAAACATCCCGCATCTTACCGCAAGCCCCCATTCTATCCCGTACTATCCCGCACCATCTCGCAAGCATACTACACCATTCAGCAAGCATCTTGCACCAAACCGCAAATGCCACGCATCTGGTTGGTATTTGTGTCATACACTTCCATACATTACAACTGGTGCCAGGCGTGCACGCACGCACGCGTGCTGCATCCGGTCTGCGCTATGTTTCAATCTGCTTCAATAGATGCTCTATTCGGGCAGTTTGATTAGGTACAGAATAATTTTCATTTGAATTTCCCGCGAAAAGTTATCGATATTGCACATTGCACAACACTAGTGCTATATACATAAATAAATGTGTATATATAGACAAAGTGGCGACACTGGAGTATTTGAAGCTGTCAAAGTAGCTATAGCTGCTTCTTTTTTTCTTATGACGTAATACATCTGTGTAAAAAGGATTCATATATCTAAAAAGTTCAACTTTAAAAAGCTCCATCTACCTACCCTATACTACTATCTTTGACTCAGACTTTGACTGAGAAAGAAGTTGGAAAGAAGTCAAATCGAGCGGATGTTTTTATGACACGGGAAATGAAGAAGATCTTGGGAGAATAATATTACTTTTATTTTCTACTAATTTCTCCCTCAGGACAGCCCGTTGTTGTTGAGAGCAAAGGACCGCACAAATCATATTAACTTTTCATAAAATGCGAATTTGTGGTACGGTGCGTATTTCAAGATTTTAAAGTAAGGGTTCCTAAATGACTGAAATGGGGGCGGCGGGGGTAGTGGGCCTAATCCACGGCATGATCCTTTTTATAATAAAAATTACACATACGTGCGGCAAGGACGCCGATTGGAACGAGAAGAAGGAAACAAAAGACAAATTCGAATTCGTAACAATTTTGAATTTTCCTATGTGCCAAATGCACTAGTAAAAAGATTTTATGTTTTCAACAGAAGAAATTAGCGAATTCCACAACAGACAGAGGCAAAAAGAAACTTCATTTTTTAGTATTGATCTATTGATAACTTGTACTGTTATTCTGTTTATAATTTGATTATTAATTTTTATTTCTTTCTTCTTTCTTTAGGTGCAGGAGTGTGAAAAAGTGTTCCTGCAGCATTTGGCAGAGCCTGGCAGCTCTTTGGAATTTGAGAGTAAGTTTTAATGATAAAGATTACATTCTTTTTACTTGAAATATTAATATTTTTTATTTAGTTACTATAGGTAGGTAATGGCACATGTATACCGCAATACTATTTATGGTTTAAGTGTATCTCCACAATAAAATGAAACATATTGCAGTAGTAGCTAAGTAGTAAGTAAGTGGCAAATCGGTTTTTTACATGGAAATCTGATGTTCGAAAATTATTCATATTGTTTTGCGAAAATGCGAAAATGTTTTACAAACATGGGACTTTCCATAGATTTTTTGAATCAGACTGTCTCAATTACAGATGTAAAGTATATTTACCATTTCTATGGGAAGCGTTCCTCCTTAAGCAATGTCGCGGGACTTAGTCCCCGAAATGTTCCCAATGAATACCCGCCTTAATTATGAAATTGTTGCAGTTCTACCGGAAACGTCACAAAAGGAGGAGGTGAAACTGGAACTGGAACGGGTGAAGATCGAAGCCAAGGTGGACAACGATGATGACTTCGATGACCACCTCGGGTTCGACGACGATGATGATGATGACAGTAAGTTCATGATGAAACCATACCATAATCATAACAGCCACAACAATCCACTGCTGGACATGGGCTTCCCCCTATCGGAGGATTCGGAGGTTATTGCCATATTCACCACGCTTGGCAGGCGGATTGGCGAGCGCAGTGCAAGATGTTGCACTTTACATTTAAATACTTGTTCCCATTTATAATATCTGTGTCGGCGGCTATGAATGTAATGTCGTGTGATGCCATGCCGGCTTAGAATAGCATCACTGCATCACCTTATATCTTTCCCATGGGTGTCGTAAGAAGCGACTAAGGTATTTGAGAGTTGACGTGTCTTGCAATTTTTAGGCGACAGGCTGACAACCTGTTACTACGGTGCTACTCAGTCTTCTGAATGACTGTCAAACTTTTGTCAGATGTGGTTTAAATAGCTGTTTTTACAACCTACTCCGCAAGGGAGAAAGGCGTGATATAAGTATGTATTTTAATTTGACTGGTTCTTTCAGTGGATGATGAACCTCTGACGAAGTTCGCGAGCAAAGTACCCAAAGAAGAATCCGACGACCTCATGAACATTCTACTCGACGATGAAACCAAGAAACCGGAGAAACGCAAATCTAGCACTAAAGTAAGTTGATTATTACTTTGTCAGCATTTGCAAGTACAGATGACGAAAGGCCCTGGTGTTTCACCTTCATTTCGAATCATCAGGTTTGGAAGTGTCCATAGGACAACCTTGTGCGGTGGTACACACATTTATACATTATTTCTGATACCGTCAAGTTGTATTTGTAAAGAGAGACAGAGTCTGCGCTTGACTCCAGCAATGTAACCAACTCTTTCACTCACCTACACCCACCCAGTTTTTGACTTCCTTTTAGGATAGTCCATAGAGGACGAAATTCAAAGAATTCGCAAGACGCTCGTGAGACCGATGCCTCGCAGATTTTTATTCATAATCCATCTGGACTATACCTATCCATAAGTTTATTATTACTCCCAAGTGGTGACAAAAAGTAGTCGTATGTCTATGTCAGAGCCATATCACAGAAGCAGTTTGCGAGCGGATGTGGAGAGGGGCGTTCGCGACAAATTCGTTGTGCATCCGCCGGGCGTCCGCTTCGCTCCACATTCGCTCGCAAACAGACTGTGTGATAAGGCTCTTAGCATTATTCATTGTCAGTGTTCATCGGGTCGTTGGACAACTTGGTGTCCCACTCGATGAGAGAGAGATTGTCAGTTGACCCATTACACTTGTTGATTCACACCAAGATTGATAGTCGACCAGTTTCTAATCATGACCTCTATTCTCTTAGAAATAGACACCAGGTATATAATAGTGTGTGCTTTCCAAGGTTTTTTCTTTCCATTACCTATAGTTTAAAAAATGGATTGGACGTAGACTTGTTGGAAATTTTTTGATGTGTAACTTTTATAATTTACTTATTTATTTTAACAGTGAACTAAGTTGTCCTCTGCTGTCAAAGTCGCAGGTTCAAATCCTGTATGCAATAGAAAATCGCACAAATTTTCAAAAATCTGATTTGCCTGATTAAATTGGATTCTTTTCCCAAGGTAAAACTAACTGTGAAGAAGACAAAAAAGAAGGAATCCCCCAAACCTTCAGCCAGCAAAGCTTCAACCAAACCTGTAGCCGAAAAGAAGAAAAAAGGTAGGCCTCCTCACATACCGTCCTTCGGATAACTTGTTTACTGTCAATACTAAAGTAAAGTGCGTTTCATTTTATAGTTCCTCTGGCGTCATGTTGGCAGCATTGGAAATTTGTATGTAAATTTTAAGGCGGCAATATTATTACATACAAATTTCCAGTGCTGCCAACATGACGCCAGAGGAACTATAAGATGAAACGCACTATACGGTCGTTCGAATGTCAGCTGTCAAATATGGCTTATTCGAATGGCCGTAGGGTAGGTAGTCTTAAAAATTTAGGATCAGATTTTCATACACTGAAGTTTTATTGCGTTTTGACTTCAATAAAATACATATACTCTTGTTACTTGAAAAAAAAAAGTAAAATGGCATTCATTTCTTAAACAAGTGCCTTAAAATTCTAACTAAAGGCTAGTTCCTCTCTCCTTTTGGACCACTTGTACTGAGCAGTATTTCTATCTGGCACAATTAGAACAGATAAGTTCAATTATTTTGTTATTTACCTTTCAGAAATTTATTTAGTAGTTTCCTGAGTAGTTTGAATGTAATTATAAAAATTGTACAGCCATTAGTTTTACAATTGTTTAACTAAATAAAATAGATTTGTGTGGTCATCACAACACAACATAATTTTAGGATTCCAACTATTTAGCAGCCATACACTTAGCTATGGATTTTCTGTTTCTTTCATTAATCAAGCCAAGTGACAAGAGTATCTTATAGTAAATATGGTCTCGTATTGAAAACATGTGAAAGAATAGCATATCAAATTTTACATCATATTGCTTCACAAATATGAAGAAATTAATTGAAATTTAAGAAGTGCTAATAGTGTTATTCTTCACATATAAACTCAATTTGAAATGTATTGACGGTAGGCTCGTTATCCGACGATTTTTATTGACAGGCTCATTTTGTGAATAACACTATTCACACACGCACATACACACACGTACACAATACTTCGGTATTAATTATCATGGACAAAGTCCATCTCTACAAAAGAAAATAGCTTTTTGTTCCTTGAAAACAGGTAACTTTCTCCAAAACTAAAGCTATTTAATCCCTGCAAAGAGGTGACTTTCTCCGAAAATAAAGCTATTTAATAACTGCAAAGAGGAAACTTTCTAAAAAAAAACTATTCGATCCTTGTCAATATGGTGATTTTCTCCAAAAGAAAGCTTTTTAATTTAATCCTTGCAAAAAAGTGTCCTTCTTCAAAAATAAAGCTATTTAATCCCTGCAAAGAGGTGACTTTCTCCAAAAATAAAACTTTTTGTTCCTTGAAAACAGGTCACTTTCTCCAAAAATAAAGCTATTTAGTCCCTGCAAATGGGTGGCTCTCCAAAAATAAAGCTTTTTGTTCCTTGAAAACAGGTCACTTTCTCCAAAAATAAAGCTATTTAGTCCCTGCAAATGGGTGGCTCTCCATAAATAAAGCTATTTGTTCCGTGAAAATAGGTGATATAATGCCCTGCAAAGAGGGAACTCTCTTTAAAAACAAAGTCTCTTATCCCTTTATCGTGTTGTTTAGTCCCAGCATAAAAGGTGACTTTCTCCAAATGTAATTTAATATCTCCCTCCTTAAAAAAGGTGTGTACTCTAAAAAAGTTTTTAATTTTGTCCCTGCATAAAAGGTGATTTACTGCAGCAATAAAGTAAATTAGTCTCCGCTTAAAAGATTACTTTCTCCAAAAGTTATTTAATCCCTATACACATGCAGTTGACTTTCTCCAAAAATTGTGTCATTTAATTACATGTAAACCCATCAATGGATTAGTTTCCTAACACATTATTATTTAGCAACCCTGAAATAAATTAAAATCTCTAATATTTATTTAATAGATTAATTCTATAATGATTTTACGATTCACAAAGAGAGCCTGCCAATCGTTTGTTTGCATTTGTGCATGTTAGCGTAAGTAACATATGGATACACCTCAGAGCTGCTTCATACTTAGCATGTATGGTTGCCAATTGTATTTCTACCGTGTCCCTTTACAGCTTTTCTTCGGGATTTGCTACGTCTTCAGTTAAGGGTGGTGCCGAACGACCGACTTTCCCCGAAAACGCCTTGCTCAATTGGTCGAACTAAACAAGTTTACCCAAACAACATAGATCAAGACATAAAAAAAATATCTTCCATATAAGTTTTTTGGTCAGATGTCTATTTTTTCGTGCCTCCGCTGCGTGACGCGGACCGGTCTTCGCGGCCGCGCAATGCGAGCACTTGCGCGCTGATCACTCACTTACCAATTTGTAGAAATTACACCTGTCATTAAGAGCATGAAAACTACACGCCAGTCGAATAGAGAAAACATAATGTGGGGTACCTCAGGGTTCCATTTTGGGCCCTCTTCTTTTTATTATATTTATAAATGATTTGATTAATTACGTTACCATGAGCACTATGGGCGTCAGATTGATTTGATTGATACTTTGTCTGTACCGCTAGAAGTAAAATGAACTTCGCACGTGGATGGTCCCCCGCGCGTATAATACGCGCCACGCAGCGGAAAGTTGGTCATTTTGACCTGTTGAGCACAGCGGTTTTAGGAATGTCGGCTGCTGGGTATCTTCTGTAGTTTTTAAAATATTGCTGAAAATGTTTCAAGGGATGAACAAGACTTTGAAATCGAAAACCTTCCCCCAAATGCATCGTCTGTTTTAGGTGATTATCAGGATGATGGTTAAGCATTTGAAATATTTTCAGTTTTTTACACCTCTTTGTAGGCCTGCGCGCATTAGGTATTTTTGTGTGTTCTTTTATTTTTGACTGTTTTTTTTATTTATTGCAATTCCGATTGACGATGCGCGCAAGCCGACGTATTACCTATTAATGATATTATGATTTTGTATTGTTTCTCTTGTAGCTAGGATCTAGGTAACTGAGCAGATCAACCATATACAAAACTACAAGTTTTCAAACCTCCAGAGACTTTGAGGAATCCAGAACGCAGTTTCGGGTTCGATTCCCGACCGGGGTAGCATCTAGGCTAGAACCCAGTAGTGCCAACAGGAGCAGACACTTTTCCCAGGAACTGTCCCGGATAACAAACAATATTATTGACTTTTCACATGCTACAAGGAAACCTAGAAGTTTTTCGTTTCTCTTACCGGAAGTTTAGCTAGGACTTAGGTTCTGCAGGTATATCTGCCAGTGCAGTAACGACTACGCGATTGAAGCAGCTAAAAGAGAAAACTGTGTAGTTCATGGATCACAGTGTTTGATGGCTTAGCTTATACTGGACGGATATAGATAGAGTGAATACGCATCACTCCAATTCTGCTCATAGGTAGCGTAAAAAGCGACTGAGGGATAAATTGATTCACGGAATGGGTAGTTGATACCTGTGAATGAAACATGCAAATGTAATATGGCCTCTGACTCTGGGGTAACTGACACATTCGGTCTTATATTATAACCATTGTTTGACGGCCGCTGTGGCGCAATAGTAGTGCGACTACCTGCGACGCAGAAAGTTCCGGGTTCGATTCTCGGTGGGCAACTCATAACGTTGTTACTTTACAGTTTGGTTAGGACATTGCAGGCTGAACCATCTGATTGTCCGAAAAGAAAGATGGTTCGGTGCTTCGGAGGGCACGTTAAGCCGTCGGTCTCGATTGCTATGATCTCTTAGACACTACTTGTAGTAGGCGATTGTAAGAGTCTGACACCAGGTTTCATCGGATCGTTGACGACTCAATGTCCCATTCGAAGAAAAATTAAATTAACCAGTGTAAGTTAAGCCATTAGGTTTCATCGGATCGTTAGACGACTCAATGTCCCATCCGACGAAAAATTAAATTAACCAGTGTAAGTTAAGCCATTACGCACCGTGATCGCTAAATGAAAGTCTTGGGTTCGACTCCCAAGCACCGCAATAGATGACGTCGCTTCGGGCTGATCATCAATAAGGTAAAACTTTTCATATAATATGCGAAATATTCATGTATTTTATAGCTCTGATATGTTTCAATACATATTGAAATACATACTTACATATATTTTTTACTTAAAGTGAATAAAATAAAATAAATCAAAAGGTGTATCCATGTGTATCTTTCTGAGGAAAGTTGTTGATTGTGAAGATTTTATGAAAGAAATAACTATGTCTAATTCACAAAGTTTAGTGTGAATGAGGCATCTGTTTTTGGAAACTGGTTATTCCTACTGTAAACCAGTGTAAGTTGACCCCTTTAATGGAATACATACAACATAAAATTTCAAATATTTTGTGTAACATTTTTCTTTCATAAATGCTTTAGCAATCGTTTGTATAAATCATAAGATTTTATTGTGAAACTTGTTCCTTTTAAATTCAAAATGCTTTTTTCGCAATAACATCTCATGATTTTGTATTGAATAGTATTTAGACGTAAGATTTTCAGATAATTAACATTTTCACATACAAAAACTATACGCACTATCTCTTCGGACGTGTGCCTAGCACAATTCTTTAAACCAAAATACTGTTTTTTACCTCAGACCTTACGCCTCATACATTGTGGTTACCTTGCGTGATAATTCAAAAGCTACTGGTTCTAAATGAAAAGTACTAATCTTCCAGCAAAATAGACCTCTTTTGCTGGATCGCTTGGTATTTTTAATTTAGACCAATTTACGTTGATCTATCACGTAGTGTAAGCACGATTATTAGAGCAACCGCCTAAAACGATTGCAGGTATAAGTCAAGAGCTCAGTGTAAGCTGGTTTTGTTGCTAATTTGAAGAAACGGCCAGGAAACTTGGTTTCGTCCTTTAGAAATAGAGTTTCTGCCCGCTTCTCCAAGTTTGGTTACGTACCAGCTTATATCAAGAAGTTGGTTTACCTGCTCGAGTTTTTAGCGGAGGTCCAACCGTAAGCCAATCCTATGCAACTGAAAATAAATATTTAGTCGTACCTAACTTTGTTAGGAATTTAAGATATGAAATTCTATGCTGAAAAGCAACATCGGCTACTTTTCGGAATCTGTTTACCTATCACTAAAATACAATTACAGAGCGTCATGTTGAAATAAGCGTCACTTCGTACTGAAAAATTATAGGTACTTATTTGTAAGACACAGATGATTAGGCACATCCAGTGAGTTATCATCTACAAATTATGAACAAAGCAAATATGAAAATGCCCCAAAACCAAGAAATCTACATTGAAAACTTTGGTGTAACTGTGTTACAAATCCATAAAATCTGGAAGAAATGTGTTAAGCTAAGAGATCTGAAGAGCGCCGGAACTACAACGGAACTTTTTCTTTTTTAGCCGAGGAGTCGAACGACCCGTCTCGCATGAATGCGGAGACGTTGATACGCCACTCCACGGCCTACCCTTTCCGCGTCAACGATAAGTCCATACTGTGCGTATACTGCCATGAGCTCTATGACGATCCCACAGTGTTCCGGCAACACATGGATGACGAACACAACGTCTTCAGCATCAAAGTCGCCTTCCACGGACTGCCCAAGTCGGAATTTATCAAAGCGGACTGCTCAGAACTGCGGTGCCGGCTCTGTAAAGAACCGTACAGAGATCTCGAGTCGGTCGCAGAACATTTGAAGAACACGCACGACAAAAGAATAAACCAAAACGGGAAACTCGGCGTGATGCCGTATTTGCTGCAGAAAGACGTGTTCAACTGCGCCGTGTGCGAGAAAAGCTTCCCGTCTCTGTTCCACTTGAACAGACACACTGTGACTCACTTCCTGAGCTACGTGTGCCACGTTTGCGGCAGCAGCTACGTCGCCACCACCGGCCTCTTGCGCCACGTGCGCACCAAGCACCAGGACTACCAAGTCCAGTGCAAGAGGTGCGCCAAAACCTTCCCCAACATGGAGGCGAAGGAGCGCCACCGCAGAACTGAGAAGTCTTGCATGCCGTACTGCTGCCCGCGATGCGCGGAACGGTTCCTCGACTGGAAAACTAGAAAGAAGCACATGGAAACCGCTCACGGGCTCGAGGACAAATCCTTGAGGTGTCCGGACTGCAACATCGACTTCCCGGTCGCGAGCGCGTATTACGAACACTACAAACTGCACCACTCGAACGATTGCGCCGTTTGTAAACATTGCGGCATGAAGTTCTTGTCCACGTATCGGCTCAAGAGGCATCTCAAAAGGCATAATTTATAAACAAGACTTATAAAACCGTCTTGATCGTGAGGTTAAATTAGTTGAAAATGTTGTCGAACTACGTAATAGAGTCTGAAAAAACTAAAATCGGTGGTGAAAGAAGCTACTTTTCGTTGAAATATGATTACAATTTAAGTGGTTAGGTGAGATGATATATCACATATTGTGAAGTAATTGTAAGATACGGAATCTCGGATAAGAAAGCATTTTAGTTATTTAAGTACTATTTACACAATTTTTATGGAAACTAATTATGTAAAACCATTAAGTATAAATAATTGATTGATTATGTAGACGATTCTCAAAAAATAGATATTTCTTGGCATTAAATTTTTCTTTTAGTAACTCGATTTTCTTTTATACTCTATTTAAAAAGCAATAAAAAAAAGCAATAATATCTGGAAGGGCACACAAAGCGAGACTATTTTCGGTGCAAATATGTTTTACAGTGATTCACAAATTTCAATTTTATTCAATAATATTATACCTTAGTGCGTATTCTCCTTCCTTCTTTTCGTATCGATGAGAAATTATTTTTTCAAAAATCAGTCCCAAAAAGTAAGTCACTTTCCTTTTCGCGCTACATAGAGAAAGAGACGATGACGCTTCAGTTCAAGAAATCTGAACATTTCTTGTAATATAAAATGATACATAAAAATATTAGAAAAAAGTAAACCCCATTCATTATAAATTAAGTAAGGAAGAAAAATTTGAAAAAAGTAAACCCCATTCATTATGAATTTAATGGGGAAGAAAAGAACACAAAATAAAATATTAAATACTGATTAGCAATGAATTCGTTCAGGATTTTAGTAAAAATACCGTAAAATTCGTGCTTTTTTGCGATGTTTTTCTATCGAGGCAACTTTTTCAAATCGTGTTTTGGGGGTCCAAAGTTTTGTAGAATATATCTTGAAATAGTAATAAAAATAATAAAATAACGTATTATGTCATGGAAATTCCAATAATCGCTATCGATAATTCCGAAACCTTTCTCACCTTATCCCGTTTAAATAGTCGCACCACACTCGCACTTGTTACTTAAACTGTAGATGTCGCCCCACCTGGTCAGTTTTTTGCAGCAGTGGCTGAAATGGTTTCGCAACCTGCGTATTGATTTAGTGCCGATTTTCTGTTCAAATCAGAACTTAAATACATTGCACGCAATCGCAATCTAGTCCGACCTTTACCTTTAGTAAACTATCTGAAAGGACTGCAAAAGGTATCATTGATTCTGACGTTACAACTAACTTAAATTCTGACAGCATCGTCAAGAACAACCACGAAGCGATGGAAATGAATTGTTTTCTTTTCTAGATATAGACCAACGCAAGCCGAATGCTGATACGCGCAACGCCGCGCTTATTTTGAGAAGCTCCTCGGCGTATCCCTTCCACATCGCCGGCACATCCCTCAAATGTTGCTTCTGTTCAAGCACTTTTGACGACCCAAGCGAATTTCGAACGCATGTAGACACCACACATAAAAACGCTGATAAAGCTTCAATCATAACCGAAGAAAGACAAACTCGGATCGATATCACTAATCTGAACTGTAAATTGTGTATCACTGACCTACAAAGTAAAGTAGTATTTGTGACTTTAGAACATCTAGTAAAACACTTGAATGATGAACATGATGCGAATGTTTATGCTAGTGTTAGTTTCTTCCTGGTTCCGGTGAAATTGGATAAGGATCGCTACGAATGCGTCACGTGCAGTAAAACATTTGAAGGTGTACTCTCCCTTTCGAGGCATGCTGGGATGCATTCTCATCGTCATGTTTGTGAAACTTGCGGAAAGAACTACGAAACCACTCGCGGTTTGCGTCGCCACTTACTTATGTGTAAGACAAACAGCGACGATCCAAATAGTCGGAACTTATGTCGTTTCTGCAGGACACAGTTTGCCACGCTCCAGGAAAAAATTTAACATACGCGATTAGCAAATAATTTTCGTTGTCGACCCTTTAAGTGTTATTCCTGTAAACTGGGGTTTACATCTTGGACTCACCAACGAATCCATTTAGAAAACGTTCACGGAAAAGAGAAGAAGATCTTTGCTTGCGTTGAATGCAAGAAAGAGTTTCTTAACCGGATGTTATTGTATCGCCACTTTAAGTCTACTCATACGGACGAATTTAAATGTCAGTTCTGCGAACGAAAATATGCAACGAAACAGGAATTTGAAGAACATACAAATTATCATTTGGGTAAGAAGCCTTACGAATGCAATGTGTGTAACAAAGGCTTTGTCTCCGCCAGAAAGCGTTTCGATCATATGAAAATACACGATGACAGCAAAAAGCTACCATGTCCCGGTTGCGGAAAACTATTTGTTCTAAAATGTCGGTTAAACGGGCACATTCAGAAACATCACCCTGAACGTAACGAATAGAAGCGAAGCGATCAATGTTCTGAATCTCAGACAATACGTTTTTTAACTTAATTAGCGTGTATTGGTTGCGTGTCATTAAATATTATACTTAGTAGTATACGACTGCGAAAGATTTATGTTATATTTTGAATAAACCTATTTTATTACTGATAAGATAAGCTATTTACCTCTATTTGTTTTCTTTTCTTCTTTCGCTTTTTAAATCAGGATAGGTCTTATGTGGCGAGAAGTGCCTGCCTATAGACTTGAAGCAACCTCGAGCAACTCCGGAATACCCCTAATATTGTGACTGTTGGGTACCTTATTTGTGAATGGACACGCCCTCGGAGTAGGTAGAAGAGTGTGTCAAATCTTGAAGCTGGTTACAAACGTTTGTAAAGAAACACGATTCATACCTGTGAGACTCGATGGCCGTACGAACAGTTATTTCGTTTAAAGCGCATTTAAAAATACACGAAGACACCCAAAAGCTGACATTAGAGCAGCACATGCAGTGTGGACCCATCTTGTGAAGCAATCAAAAGATCTAAACTTGAGTCGTTTCTTTTTGTTCTAGACAACGCCAGAACCAACGCTAAGGCGATAGTACAGTACACGACAGCGTATCCGTTCGGAATTCCTGAAAATGCGATGGTTTGCGTGTATTGCGGCGACGGATACGAAGATCCCGCCGACTTTAGGCGCCATATGGACGAGGAACATCAAAAGTTTAATCCAGAAACTGTCTTTCGCACATTTCAAGGCTATATTAAAGTGGATTGCACTGATCTGCGCTGTCGAATTTGTAATAATAATGAACAATTCGAGAGTCTTGATTGCATTGCTGAACATTTAGTATACGATCACGAAAACCTGAAAGTCTTAGACTTGAGCGAAGATATAGGACTTCAGCCTTTCGTTTTGTATAAGGATAAAATTGAATGCGTGATCTGTAATCAAAAGATGATCTCGGTGCGAGCGATGAGTAGACATATGACATCTCACTACGCGAAATATACCTGTGAGACTTGCGGGAAGTCCTATTCGGTTAATGTAAATTTGGTGAGACACGTGCAGAAGGCCCACTCTGGCGAACAAACGAAGTGTAGGAAATGTAAACAGCCTATCGTAAGTCCCAAGGAGCATATGGAGGAATCTCCGGCTTGCATGCCGTACTGGTGTTTGAAATGCGGTGAACGGTTCACTAGTAGTTGGCACAAAAAAGAGCATATGGTTCGAGTGCATGGGGCTGCAACCACAATTTATAAATGTCAGCATTGTCCAAAAGAATACAGTTCGGCCACGACTTTGAAAGATCATTGCATATCTAATCACGGCTGGAAGCCAGTCCAACACCGTAAGAAACTTCCCTAGTCCATGTCATGATCTTTAAAACGGGTACAACTGCTTATATATACTCTAAGGGTACAACGCAGTCGGTTTGTGGAGTCCGTTAACCTGATCTCCGCGAGTAGAAGCGATCAACAAAAGTGTAAACTCGAGTAGTTTCTTTTTGTTCTAGAAAGCACCACAAGAACCAACGCTAAGACGATAGTACAATACACGACAGCGTATCCATTCAAAATTTCCAAAAAAGCATTCAAAATTCATATTCCGATGTGTAAGTCACCGACTGACCTGACCGATCTGGGGTGTCATCAACAGCTTAACTTTGCTTGCGAAGTAGGGATTCTTCTTCAAGTGGTTCGGTCTATAATGTCGTTAACAAAGTTGAAATAAATTCACAATATGATGAAATTATAAATATATCAATTTTCCCCCTCCCCTCTAGAATCGAACCTGGGAACTTCGGATTCTAAGGCGAAAGCTCATACTAGACCAATGATGTAACCACTAAAAGTTTAACGTTTCTGGACGGATGATGACCGAAGTTTTTCTTTTTGTTCTAGAGCTTGACGCGATAGGCATCGCAAGACAGAACGCTGAGGTACTCGTGACGTACACGACGGCTTATCCGTTCAGGCTTCCACAAGAGAATATCGTCTGTGTGTATTGTTTTGACAGCTTTGACGACCCCTCCGGTTTCCGAAACCACATGGACACTGAACATCAGTCCTTCATAACTAGTAACGCTTTCCAACACCTTAATAGTAAAGAATGCTACATCAAAACAGATTGCACAGATCTCCGCTGTCGGCTCTGTAATACTAAGTGTGACAGCTTGGAGCACTCCGCTCAACATTTAGTGCAAGAACACCAGAAAACTATCAATCTAGACCATGAAATGGGCTTGCAACCCTTCATCATGTATAAGGACAAACTGAAGTGCGCACTTTGCAGCCACAAAGCAGTATCAATTCGGAGGTTAAGCTTTCACACGCAAAGTCATTTCCTGAAGTTTAGTTGCGATAGATGTGACAAATCTTTTTCGACGAAGCCGTCTCTCAGTCACCACAAAAGGTTCTCGCATTCAGGCGGCGTCTGTATTTGCAGAAAGTGTAAGAAAACTTTCGCTAGCCTTGAAGAGCGGAGAACGCACCTATTGGAGAGCCGGAAGTGCTGGCCGTTTTTGTGTGGAATTTGCGGAGAAAGACTATTGAATGAAGAAATGAAACGATTTCACATGACTGAAGTTCATTCTGCCGCGCCGAAGACATACTCTTGTCGAGAATGCCCGGAGGTATTTGATCATAGAGATAAATTAAACAAACATTTTAAAAGTGCTCATACCAACGAAAACTATCTATGTTCTTTTTGTAGGGAACATTTTTCTGACTTAGACAGATATGAGAAACATAAGATCCTACACACGAATAAAAAACCGATTTCTTGTACGGTTTGCTCAAAAGCCTTTGCGCGAAAGAAAACTTTGGGACAGCACATGTGGATTCATAAGGAGGATAAGAGGTTCAAATGTTGCGTTTGTCATAAAGAATTCAATCAAAGAGTGAGCTGGAGAACTCACATGAATGCGCACCACCCGGACGTTGAAGTAGATTTGGAAATAGGAAAGAACCGTTTACCGTTTTGGGAAAAGTTAAAATGATTAAACTTTATGCAAAATATAATAGCGTTGCAGGCAGCTGTGAAGAACATTCCCATTCCTTCGGCATTTCTATGAATAGACTCAGGCAAGGGAAAAATATCAGTTTTGTTGATTCCCCCTCCAGAATTGAACCTGAGAACTTCGGATTCCAAGGCGAAACCTCGTTACCACTAGACCAACGATGCAACCACTCGAAAGATTAATGTAGCACGTTTCTGGACGGATGATGACCGAAGTTTTCTTTTTGTTCTAGAACTTGACGCAATAGGCATCGCAAGACAGAACGCTGAGGTACTCGTGACGTACACGACGGCTTATCCGTTCAGGCTTCCAGAAGAGAATATCGTCTGTGTTTATTGTTTCGACAGCTTTGACGAACCCTCCGCTTTCCGAAACCACATGGACACTGAACATCAGACCTTCATAACTAGTAACGCTTTCCAACACCTTAATAGTAAAGAATGCTACATCAAAACAGATTGCACAGATCTCCGCTGTCGGCTCTGTAATACTAAGTGTGACAGCTTGGAGAACTCCGCTCAACATTTAGTGCAAGAACACCAGAAAACTATCAATCTAGACCATGAAATGGGCTTGCAACCCTTCATCATGTATAAGGACAAACTGAAGTGCGCACTTTGTAGCCACAAAGCAGTATCAATTCGGAGGTTAAGCTTTCACACGCAAAGTCATTTCCTGAAGTTTAGTTGCGATAGATGTGACAAATCTTTTTCGACGAAGCCGTCTCTCGTTTACCACAAAAGGTTCTCGCATTCAGGCGGCGTCTGTATTTGCAGAAAGTGTAAGAAAACTTTCGCTAGCCTTGAAGAGCGGAGAACGCACCTATTGGAGAGCCGGAAGTGCTGGAAGTTTTTGTGTGGCATTTGCGGAGAAAGGCTATTGAATGAGGAAATGAAACGATTTCACATGACTGAAGTTCATTCTGCCGCGCCGAAGACATACTCTTGTCGAGAATGCCCGGAGGTATTTGATCATAGACATAAATTAAACAAACATTTTAAAAGTGCTCATACCAACGAAAACTATCTATGTTCTTTTTGTGGGGAACATTTTCCTGTCTTAGACAGATATGAGAAACATAAGATCCTACACACGAATAAAAAACCGTTTTCTTGTACGGTTTGCTCAAAAGCCTTTGCGCGAAAGAAAAATTTGGGACAGCACATGTGGATTCACAAGGAGGATAAGAGGTTCAAATGTTGCGTTTGTAATAAAGAATTCAATCAAAGAGTGAGCTGGAGAACTCACATGAATGTGCACCACCCGGACGTTGAAGTAGATTTGGAAATAGGAAAGAACCGTTTACCGTTTTGGGAAAAGTTAAAATGATTAACTTTATGCAAAATATAATAGCGTTGCAGGCAGCAGTGAAGAACATTCCCATTCCTTCGGCATTTCTATGAATAGACTCAGGCAAGAGAAAAATATCAGTTTTGTGGATTCCCCCTCCAGAATTGAACCTGAGAACTTCGGATTCCAAGGCAAAACCTCGTTACCACTAGACCAACGATGCAACCACTCAAAGATTAACGTATCACGTTTCTGAACGGATGATGACCGAAGTTTTCTTTTTGTTCTAGAGCTTGACGCGATAGGCATCGCAAGACAGAACGCTGAGGTACTCGTGACGTACACGACGGCTTATCCGTTCAGGCTTCCAGAAGAGAATATCGTCTGTGTTTATTGTTTCGACAGCTTTGACGAACCCTCCGCTTTCCGAAACCACATGAACACTGAACATCAGACCTTCATAACTAGTAACGCTTTCCGACACCTTAAAATTAACGAAGGCTACATCAAAACAGATTGCACAGATCTCCGCTGTCGGCTCTGTAATACTAAGTGTGAAAGCTTGGAGCACTCCGCCAATCATTTAGTGCAAGAACACCAGAAAACTATCGATCTCGACCATGAAACGGGCTTGCAACCCTTCGTCTTTTATAAGGACAAACTGAAGTGCGCACTTTGTAGTCACAAAGCAGTATCAATCCGGAGGTTAAGTTTTCACACACAACGTCATTTCCTGAAGTTTAGCTGCGAGAGCTGTGACAAATCTTTTCCGACGAAGTCGTCTCTCGGTTACCACAAAAAGTTCTCGCATTCAGGCGGCGTCTGTATTTGCAGAAAGTGTAAGAAAACTTTCGCTAGCCTTGAAGAGCGAAGAACGCACCTAATGGAGAGTCGGAAATGCTGGAGGTTTTTGTGTAGAATTTGCGGAGAAAGACTATTGAGTAGTGAAATGAAACAATTTCACATGACTGAAGTTCATTCTGCCGCGCCAAAGACATACCCCTGTCGAGAATGCCCGGAGGTATTTGATCACAGAGATAAATTAAACAAACATTTTAAAAGTGCTCATACCAACGAAAACTATCTCTGTTCTTTTTGTGGGAAAACTTTTTCTGACTTAGACAGATATGAGGAACATAACATCCTACACACAAATCAAAAACAGTTTCCCTGTACGGTTTGCTCAAAAGCCTTTGCGCGAAGGAGAAATTTGGCACAACACATGTGGATTCACAGGGAGAATAAGAGGTTCAAATGTTGCATTTGTAATAAAGAATTCAATCAAAGAGTGAGCTGGAGAACTCACATGAATGCGCACCACCCGGACGTTGAAGTAGATTTGGAAATAGGAAAGAACCGTTTACCGTTTTGGGAAAAGTTAAAATGATTAACTTTATGCAAAATCTAATAGCGTTGCAGGCAGCAGTGAAGAACATTCCCATTCCTTCCAAAGAACCATTCGGCATTTCTGTGAATAGATTCGGACCAGGATAATATGTCAACTTTGTGTTTTCTCCCTCCAGAATCGAACCTGGGAACTTCGGATTCCAAGTCGAAACCGCGTTACCACTAGAACAACAATGCAACCACTCAAAGTTGTGGACGGATGATGACCGAAGTTTTTCTTTTTGTTCTAGAGCTTGACGCGATAGGCATCGCAAGACAGAACGCTGAGGTACTCGTGACGTACACGACGGCTTATCCGTTCAGGCTTCCAGAAGAGAATATAGTCTGTGTTTATTGTTTCGACAGCTTTGACGACCCCTCTGCTTTCCGAAACCACATGGACACTGAACATCAGACCTTCATAGCTAGTAACGCCTTCCAACACCTTAAATACGAAGGCTACATCAAAGCTGATTGCACAGATCTCCGCTGTCGGCTCTGTAATACTGAGTGTAAAAGCTTAGAGCACTCCGCCAAACATTTAGTGCAAGAACACAAGAAAACTATCGATCTCGACCACGAAATGGGCTTGCAACCTTTCGTCATTTATAAGGACAAACTGCAGTGCGCACTTTGTAGTCACAAAGCAGTATCAATCCGGAGGTTAAGCTTTCATACACAACGTCATTTCCTGAAGTTTAACTGCGATAGCTGTGACAAATCTTTTTCGATGAAGTCGTCTCTCAGTTGCCACAAAAGGTTCTCGCATTCAGGCGGCGTCTGTATTTGCAGAAAGTGTAAGAAAACTTTCGCTAGCCTTGAAGAGCGAAGAACGCACCTATCGGAGAGCCGGAAGTGCTGGCCGTTTTTGTGTGGAATTTGCGGAGAAAGACTATTGAATGGAGAAATGAAACGATTTCACATGACTGAAGTTCATTCTGTCGCGCCGAAGACATACTCTTGTCGAGAATGCCCGGAGGTATTTGATCATAGAAATAAATTAAACTGTCATTTTAAAAGAGTTCATACCAACGAAAACTATCTCTGTTATTTTTGTGGAAAAACTTTTTCTGACTTAGACAGATATGAGGAACATAAGATCCTACACACAAATAAAAAACAGTTTACTTGTACGGTTTGCACAAAAGCTTTTGCGCGAAAGAAAAATTTGGGACAGCATATGTGGATTCACAAGGAGGATAAGAGGTTCAAATGTTGCGTTTGTAATAAAGAATTCAATCAAAGAGTGAGCTGGAGAACTCACATGAATGTGCACCACCCGGACGTTGAAGTAGATTTGGAAATAGGAAAGAACCGTTTACCGTTTTGGGATAAGTTAATATGATCAACTTTATGCAAAATGTGATAGCGATGCAGGCAGCAATGAAGAACATTCCCAATCCTTTCAAAGAACTTTTCGGAATTTCTATGAATAGATTCGGCCCAGGAGATTTTAATTGTTATACGTTTCTTTTTCATATCAACGTCATTGTATTACACGAGATTTCTGTCGGCTGCCGCTTTATAAATAACTGTTAACTAATACTAAAATCCAAGGAGTCCTAGTGATATCCTTTCACAGTTTCTTGCTATTAATATTATTAGTTAAAAACATAGTAAAGGGAAGATTGTAGATCATCTTATAAGAAGGCAGCAAAATGACCGAAGCCTTTCTTTTGTTTTAGACAACGATGCACTGGCTCGGACCAACGCGCGCCTCATAATAGAAAACGCCACGGCGTACCCGTTCCGACTGCCCGAGAGCTCGGTCGTGTGCGTCTTTTGTTACGATGCGTTCGACGATCCAAGCCTCTTCCGACAACACATGGAGGAAGAGCATAAAAATTTCAAATCGAGCACAGCGTTCGCTCACATACACGAAGGTTTTATAAAAGTCGATATCACTGATCTTCGATGTCGAATTTGCGAAACACAAATACCAAATCTCGAAGAGGTTGTTAACCATTTAAATGGTTATCACAATTTAAGTATCAATTTGGGTTTCGATCTAGGATTGCAGCCGTTCGTGATAGAAAAGGATAGGTGGTGGTGTGCGGTATGTAGCGAGAAATTTAATAATTTGCGCTCGCTCAGTCGACACACCGCTAAACACTTCTCGAGGTATACATGTGAGACGTGTGGAAAGTCATATCCGACTTCCAGCGCTCTCAAAGTACACGAAATGACTCACCAAGAGTTAGCGCACAAGAAATTTTGCAGACGATGTCGAAAACCCTTCGACTCCGCTGAGGAGCTCCGTGTGCACATGGAGGAATCGAAACGATGCTGCATGCATGTCTGCAACATATGCGGCGCAAGATTCGCCACGTGGCTCTTGAAACAAAGTCACAAAACGGAAACGCACGCTATACCAAAGAAAACTTACTCCTGTTCAGAGTGCGACAAAGTGTTCGACAACCCCGGCTCTTGTAGGACCCACTTTAAGATATTCCATACTGACGACTACTTGCAGTGCTCCTGTTGTGGCATGAAGTTCGTTACCGAATATAGGTTACGGCGTCACATGGTCTCGCACACTGGTGAAAAGGATTTCACGTGTCCCGTATGCACGAAAGCGTTCCCTAGAAAGTCCACTTTGGACCAGCATATGTGGATACACAGGGCTGTCAAGAAATGGCAGTGTGTGACCTGTGACAAGCAGTTTAACCAGAGGGTCAGTTGGAAGACTCATATGAAAGCACATCATCCGGATCAGTGTAATTTTTAGTGTCATCTCTCGCGACTTATAACTTCTATTGTATAACCGAGAACTAAACTTTGATAGCGATCCAGTGTTATTTCAAAAACTATAATTTTTCGGGAAATCTTTTTACCCTGACAGACAACCTGGTCGAGTCGAGGAATTTTAGGTTAATTTGATTTCATCGTTAACTACTGATTTAGGTGCTTGTTTTTTGTTAATACTTGCAACGCCTCAAATGATAATTATGTTACTGGTAATTCTTTAAAGAACATTTTACTTTTCTCTTGGCCACTTATGATTACTCCGTTTTTGTTAAATGCATCATACGTGATCATTAAAATGTGTATGTTTTTAGGTTATTTTGCGTTGATGATATGTACGTAGATATTACTTACTTTTTATTATTACCTACATTTGTAATACGATTCTTAAAATAAAGGATTATGGAACTACTATACCTACGTTTTCATTTATCGTTTAAATTCCACTGCTTAGTTCCAATTCCGACACAGTCATCGGTCGGAAGTAGGTATATTCAATCATTCAAAATGGAGAAAGTCTGTCTTGGCAATGTTCCATAGTATGACAATTGGATTTGAGACCGATTTCAATTAATAATAGCTTGATAAAGTAAATAGTCAAAATGTCTTTTATTTAATGTAAAATTGCGGACATCCTAGCTTTTTCACGGCAGAACACACCGCCTGCGTATGCGTGAAGTCCACGTCATCACGCGCGTTCCTATGACGTTGCCAGTGTGCATTGTGCCACCTCCTACAAGCCCATACATTACAACCGGAACGTTGTAATGTATGGGCTTGTATGAGATGTACGTGATGACGTGCACACATGCTCTGCGCTTCAACCAGCTGCTAAACATTTTCCTGTGGGAAATGATAACATAATTATACATATGAACACGAAAATATGTTACGCAGTATTACAGATCTAAAAACTAGGATTTTTCTGCCTATTAACTGCCTTCTTACACTGTTCTACAGTGGAGTAATTTTTAGGGTTTCGTAGTCTACTAGAAACCCTTATAGTTTCGTCATGTCTGTCTGTCTGTCTGTCTGTCTGTCTGTCTGTCTGTCTGTCTGTCTGTCTGTCTGTCTGTCTGTCTGTCTGTCTGTCTGTATGCCGCGCCCTCATATCTTCGTCAGTTTTAAAGCTATCGACATGAAATTTGGTGAGAAGATAGATCGTGTTGACCCAAATATAGAAATGTTAAGAAAAAAATATTTTAAATGTTTTTTGGACCCCCTCCCATACAAGTGAAAGGGGGGCAAAAATTTTTTTTTCTTCTGTAATATTGAGTAGGGTATCGTTGAATAGGTCTTTAAAAACTAAGGTGAGGTTTCTTTGAATCAAAGTCACTAAAATGTTTCTGTCACGAGATATTTGCTTTTAAAAAGGGCGTTTTTGACCCATAATTTGTTCCAGCTGTGACTCCTAAAGTATAAACGCTAAAAATTTGAAATAAATATGGAAGATAGCTTACAATTTGAAGTTACAATGAAAACTATAACGGATATTGTACCCTTAAAGGTTTCAGAGAAAATTGAGTTTTTCTATTTGCGGTTGGTCATCATACTGCTGCTAACAAACCAGCAACAAATTAAGTTTGTAATGAGGAAAAACCTGATATTTAAACGTTGACTACGAAACCCTATTTGTGGGCGTGTCTGACACGCTCTTGGCCGGTTTTTTCATAAGGATTTTACGGATGGTTATTGGACGGACGTAAGTTTTCAATCATAAATTACCAAAGTTTGCGGAAATCTACCAAACCCTCACTTCTTTTATCAATCCACATATAGAAAAGTGAGGAACCTGCATCAATTTGGGATTTTTCTTTTTCTAGGTGAGAGTGATGATGAAGGCCCAAGCAACAAGGCCGTGTCACGCCGACAGAGAATGCATAACGTTGAAATACTACTGAAATTTTCAACAGCTTACCCATTCAAACTGCAAGGGGCCACCTCCATCGTGTGTGTCTACTGTCTGGACGAATTCACAAATCCAGATGAGTTTAGGAAACACATGGATGACGAACATAAAAATCCCAAAGTGACCATCGCCGTCAACCATACCAGAGGTATGGATTATGTGAAAGTTGATTGCACAAATCTCCGCTGTCGTGTCTGCCAAACCGCTTTCCGCACTATGGATGAAATCGCGAACCATCTTCACGAGACACATAGCGTCACGACGTTGAACATGGACATTCCATTAGCCATTCATCCGCATAAACTTGAAATTGACAACTGGAAATGCTTTTTGTGTGAAATGAAGTTTCTTTCAATTTACAGCTTAGTTAAACACACGCCGACACATTTCGCAATAAATGTTTGCGAAATCTGTGGAAAACATTATGCTATGCGTAGGTCTTTGACGTACCATATCAAAGTAGCTCATAGTAAAAATATCTACTGTAACAGGTGCTGGAAGCCATTCTCGACGAAAGCAGAAAAAACTGCCCATTTAAAAGCATCAGTTCAGTGCCGTAGTTTTGCTTGTACACTTTGTGGAGAAAGATTTTTGTGTAATCCACATAAAGAGAAACATAAGGCAGAAGTACACGGTGAGGCGATGGAAACATACCAATGTCCAGATTGTCCGAAAACTTTTACCCGGTACGATTTTTATCGCCACTATAGAAAGGAGCATTCGAAAGAAGTTAATCGTTGCAGTTTTTGTGGGAAGACGTTTGAGTCTAAAACTCTGCTGAATTATCACGTAAACTCGCACACACTGGATCAAATATTTCCGTGCAAAGTTTGTGACAAACAATTCACAGACAGAAGGAAATTGTTATGGCATACGAGGTGCCACAAGAAAGTAAAGAAGATTAAAATAGATCCTTGTGAGGTGTGTGGTGAGACCTTCACGAGAACAAGGGAACGGGAAAGGCACATAAAGAAACAACACTCCGACATTCGAGTAATTTTCGGAAGTGATAAGAGTGATGATGAGGATACTCCATGAAAATACAATTTAATTATTGAGAAATTATTGTAGGTATCTAGACCAGTGTTTTTCAAACTTTTTGAATACGCGACCCCTTTCCAGGCAAAAAATCAATGGCGACCCCCCTGGGTCATCATAGAATCACAAAATTCGTTATTTCATTTATTCAATGGCGGATACAGAAAAACTACAAGCGTTGTGCGCATTCTTAGGATATTTTTCTGGGTAGTAGGCTGAAATTTTCAGGCAAAAAGAAGCCACAGCGAACCGTAAATATCGCGAGCGAAGCGAGCGAGAATTTTTACGCTAAAAACGAGCGTAAAAGCTTAAAAGTTAGTGAAAAACAGGTTGAAAAATACACGTGTCGCGAGCGAAGCGAGCTCGACTTTTCACGTTACAATCAAGTGAGGAGCATTAACACACAAAACGGTGCACATATCGCGAGCGAAGCGAGCTCGACTTTTCACGCTATAAACAGGTAAAAAACGTATAAAACACTGCATACTGCATAAAATAGCAGAACGTTTTGAAAGTTTTCAAAAATAAACATGCCCATTCTTTGTCACTAAAATTGTGTTTTATTTACTGAATTTTATCCGACCACCTGTCTATGTTTCTGCCTTGACTCTTACCTTTTGCCGGCGACCCCCCTAAGAAGGCTCTGCGACCCCCCTGGGGGTCGCGACCCACAGTTTGAAAAACACTGATCTAGACGATAGTCTATGGCTACCTAAAGTAGTCAAGAAAACAGTCTTATAGAATTTGCGGTTGTAAGAAGTCATGATGTCACATCATGATCGTTACGCTGAGTTAAAATGTTTTAGTTGTATTTAATTTTATGTTACTTTGTCTTACTTATGCCAATATTTTTGTCTTGTAAATGGAAGAATAAAAATTCTGTTCATAGGTTAAACGCATTAGTTGCCTCAGACCTGACCATGATATTAACCAAACAGGGATACGCCATACACCAATTTGAGTTTTCTCTTTTTCTAGGTGGGATTGAATGGGGAACCAATCACCAGATCCGCCCCGGCAAAATGCAGAACGCTGAAATCGTGTTGCAATATTCCACGGCGTATCCCTTCCGGTTGAAAGGGGTCAGCACTATTCTATGCGTCTACTGTATGGACGAATTCAAAGATCCTGCCGAGTTCAGGCAACATGTCAATGATGAACATAAAGATTTCAAAGTCAGCAACGCAGTCAGGCATTCCAAAACAATGGGATACCTCAAGGCTGATTGTACTAATCTTAGTTGTAGATTGTGCTCAGCCCCGGCTGAAACTATAGAAGAAATCGCGGAGCATCTCCATAGGGAACATTACGTAATAGAACTGCAACTAGAACAAGAACTCGGTATTCATCCCTATAAGTTACAAATGGATAAATGGCTATGTGCTATCTGTGACAAAAAATGCGCGTCAATCTATAGTCTCACTAGACACACAACCACACATTTCTCTAAACACACTTGCGACATTTGCGCAAAAAGTTATCTCACGAATATGGCTCTGAAATACCATATAAGATGTACTCACGCCAAAAATCATACATGCAGAAAGTGCTGGAAAGAATTCGAGAGTAAAGAAGAAAAGGCAGAGCACATAAAAAACTCGAAACGCTGCCAGCCTTTCATGTGTGTGACATGCGGCGAAAGATTCCTGTCTTGGGAACTCAAAGAAAAGCACAGGACAGAGATTCACGGTCAGTCAAAAAGGGCTTACCCATGTCCAGATTGCGAACAAGTTTTCGACACGCGTAGAATGTTCTACACGCATTACAAGTTGCAACATACAGACGATTGCTACGTTTGCTCGTGCTGTGGCATGAAATTTGAGAGAAAGCATCGTTTGGATGAACACCTTAGAGGTCACACAGGAGAGAAAATGTTCAGTTGCGAGGTCTGCGAAAAGAAGTTCTCATTGAAAAAGAATCTCATACAGCACATGTGGATTCACAGCGAGACTAAGAGGTTTCTGTGTCACCTTTGCGATAAGCAATTTGCTCAAAAAGTTAGTTTGAAGACTCATATGAAATCGTATCACCCAACCGTAGAAAATTACACTATAGTGTCCCAAGAGAATGTAGAATGTGAATAGACCAAAGCGTTTTAAGAAATCACCTTTTTTCGTTTGTTAATTCGTACATTCGAAACTTTTCCACGATTTCCCACCCGAAATAAGTCTCACCTTATAAATTGTCCTTCACAGATTTTACGTTCTGGATTGGATCGGCAGTATAGTTAGTTTCCGTAGCTATACCTACCTATGCTATCATGATAATTTTTTACTGATGTACCTACCTATGTAAACACGCTATTTTTATATGATGCAATTAGTAAGTTTTTCTAACGACTTGAATGTCTTTGTTTTATTGTTCTGAATTTTCGTTTGTGAATAAAAATATCTTTTATGACAATTATAATGTTGTGTTTCATTTGATTTTATTCAGCGCATTAGATATTCAAATCTCCGCAACGCTTTTCTCGTAGGTAGATGAACAGCTTCAAAATGAAATTTAATAATGTTGGTATGGTAAGTATTCGTTATATCTACCTATTTTTTTACACTTATGTAGTTGTTGCATTACCTATCATTTTATGCATAATAATTTAGAAATTAGTTAGAAACTGAGTGGAACGGTTATTTCTACTAGGTTAAACCAGCTATATCAAACCATCGTGATTCAAAGTATAAAAGTAGGTAGATAGGTTGGATCTGGTATGACACTGACCAATTTCTTTTCTGTTTTTAGGGCGCATCTTGGATATCCAAGGCCGTAGAGACAGTGAAAGCGAAAAAAAGAAAATTGTCCTTGTCTACCAGACTCCTCAGAGACGTAACGCGGAAATGATCCTCACGTTCTCAACAGCTTATCCATTCAAAACTCGGTTTAGCCAAATCCTTTGCGCTTATTGCCACGAGGAGTTCGAACAACTCTCTGTTTTACGCGGACATATGAAAGCAGACCACGCTACGTCTGACTTTAAAAATGTTTTCTATCGAGCTAAAGACAATTTAGTTAAAGTTGACATTACAGAACTTCAATGTAAAATCTGTAACCAAGATATCGTCGACATAGACACTCTAATGAATCATTTTTCTAATGACCATGGGAAATCTGTAAAATTTTATGCACGATTCGGAGTATTGCCTTACAAACAAAATTCTAATAACCAATGGATATGTGTTTATTGCCCTAAAATATTTCTGGAGTTTGTTCAGTTCAAACGCCATTTAGCTAGTCATTTCATGGAATACACCTGTGACAAATGTGGCACAACCTTCGTTTCGGACCACGCTTTAAAAGATCACCATAGGCAAGTCAAATGCTTTAGGACAGCGTATAAACCTAGAAATGGGAAGGTTCTGCGGCCTAGAACGAACGCGGAGATAGTTCTTCAATGTTCTTCAGCAATACCATTCAGAACGTGGAAAAACAATTTCAGTTGCGTTTTTTGTCGATTGCAAACGAATGATCCTTGCATGCTTAGAAGCCATATGGCTACTCGTCATGCAAACTACGATGTACAGGCAGCTTTTTATAAAAAACTTGGGAAGGAATTCCTTAAAATTGATATTACCGATCTCCAATGTAAAATCTGTTTCATGGCCATCGAATGCTTTGACAACCTGACTACACATTTAAAGAATGATCATCAACAACCAATATCTGATGACCAGCTAGGAGTATTACCGTTTAGATTAAACGACGCTTCGATTTGGAAGTGCACCTTATGTCCGAATGAGTTTAAAGATTTCATTTCGTTAAAGAATCACACATCTGAGCATTTTCAGAATTACGTCTGCGATACTTGCGGGGAAGGGTTCATTACAGAATCTGCAATGATAGCGCATACTAAAGTTCCGCATGAAAATAAGTACAACTGCAGCCGGTGTATAGCAACGTTCTCCTCCCTTGACGAAAGAAATCATCACGTCAAAACTCAGCATACAAGCACGCCGTATATGTGCGTTTACTGTAAAGACAAACCTCGTTTCGCGAACTGGGAGTTGAGGAAAAAACATTTGATGGAAGTGCATAACTACAAGACTGGTGCAGACAAATACGAATGTACGACGTGTCAAAAGACTTTTAAGACAAGATCTGGGAAGTACAACCATATGGCCCGCACGCATCGTATGAAGAAAGACTCAGAATTGAATTACCCGTGCAATTTTTGCCCTAAAGCATTTACTACAAAACTGTTCTTAGATAAACACGTTGCTAAGAAGCATTTTGATGTGTGATTATGATTAGAGTAATGCTTCGAGTAAGTCCAGAAACCTACATAAGGATATCTATAAATAGCTAGTGAATGATAACACAATACTGGATATTATAATGACCGTCTGTTTTCTTTTTTAGGGAACCCAGGGAAAGAGAAAGGGCCCACTGAGAAAGAAATAAGACCGAAAAAGAAACTTTTTGAACGTTCGGTAAATCAGAATCCGCAACGACAAAACGCAGTACTTATGCTAAAGTATTCGTCCGCTATACCGTTTAAAACACGATTCAACAGAATAGTGTGCTCCTATTGCCACGATGAACATGAAACCATGTCCATTCTGAGAGATCACGTAAGAAACGATCATGCAAATGCTGACCATAACAGCGCATTTTACAAAGTTGTCGACGATCTGAAAATTGACATCACAGATTTGAAATGCAAAGAGTGTCTCCAAAGTATAACTGATGTGGATGCAATGATGGCTCATTTATCAAGGGAACACGAGAAACAAGTCAACTTTGATGTCCCTTTTGGAGTGCTGCCATACAGACAAGGCCCTACAGGACTATGGATGTGTTTGGAGTGTGATAAAACGTTTTCTGAGTTTTCTCAAATCAACAGTCACATCAGAACGCACGTGAAAATTTATACGTGTGAAAAATGCAGCGCCACATTCTTATCCGAACATGGCTTGCGGCAACATGCGCGCAATTTCAAATGTTTCAATTCAACTTATAAACCTCGTTTTGGCAAATCATTGAAACACCGTAGCAACACGGAAATTATTCTGGAATGTTCTACGGCTCGCCCGTTTAGAACGTGGGGTCTGAATTTCAATTGTGTGTTTTGTAGAGTCCAATCTAATGACCCCAACGGTCTACGGGCTCATATGGCTACGCGACATGCTAACTACAATATACAACACGTATTTAGTAGGAAACTACGAAAAGAATTTCTGAAAGTCGATATAACAGACCTACAATGTAAGCTTTGCTTCATGGCGATAGACACCTTAGATGATTTGTTAAAACATTTAAAAAACGACCATAAACAACCTATAAATTTGGACGTGCAACCAGGTGTCTTACCTTTTAAGCTACGGGACGGTTCCAGCTGGCAATGCGCGATTTGCAATATAACTTTCTCCGATTTTGTATCCCTGAAAAAACATACCTTGGAGCACTATCAGAACTATGTCTGCGATACCTGTGGCGAAGGATTCATTACAGAGTCGGCGCTGTTGGCCCACACGAAAATACCGCACGACAACAAGTTCAATTGCAGCCGTTGCGTTGCAACTTTCTCAACGATGGAAGAGCGAAACATACACATAAAAACCCAGCACACCACTCTTCCATACATGTGTAACTACTGTAAGGAGAAGCCTCGTTTCGCCACGTGGGAACTCCGAAAGAGACATCTCATGGAGTTCCATAATTACAAACCCGGCGCCGAGATGTATGAGTGCACTACTTGCCACATGACATTTAAGTCCAGATCTCAGAAATACCACCACAATGTTAAGGCGCATCGTAATAAGAAAGAGACAGAGTATAGTTTCCCATGCCACCATTGTTCCAGAGCGTTTGCTACTAAAATGACTTTGGATAAACATATTGCTAAAAAACATTTTCATATTTGAATATACCTCTACATTGATTACGTATAATCACATTTTTTAGGGTTTCGTAGTCTACTAGAAACCCTTATAGTTTCGTCATGTCTGTCTGTCTGTCTGTCTGTCTGTCTGTCTGTATGCCGCGCCCTCACATCTTCGTCAGTTTTAGAGCTATCGCCATGAAATTTGGTGAGAAGATAGATCGTGTTGACCCAAATATAGGAATGTTAAGAAAAAAATATTTTAATTGTTTTTTGGACCCCCTCCCATACAAGTGAAAGGGGGGCAAAAAATTTTTTTTTCATTTGTAATATTGAGTAGGGTATCGTTGAATAGGTCTTTTAAAACTAAGGTGAGGTTTCTTTGAAACAAAGTCACTAAAATGTTTCTGTCACGAGATATTTGCTTTTAAAAAGGGCGTTTTTGACATGTCGTACTACACAGCGCGGCCACGGTCACGGATCGGGTCCAAATTTTGTAGAATAATTGTACCTAAATTGTACTATTTAGTACCTCAAGAGAAAAAAATTGTACCTCTCAATTTATTGAGATATTGATACTTTATGTGGCCGCGCCTGGAAGCATCCTTCCTGGCGCGGCCACGCTCATATCTCACGAATGTTTAGATATTATCGAAAGCGAGATATGCCAAAAAAATGTACCTAAATTGTACCTCCCAAATACCTAATCTCACAAATCTAGCTAAATGGATAGTCCATAAAAAATTATCACAAACTTTCCCATACACCAAATTTTCCTTTGGAAAAGCCGTAGAGCCGTGACCAGTCTAAGAGGGAGGTCAAGTTACGCTCAGGTCGCAATATTCAGACAGTACGCGACCAGCATAACTTGACCTCATGCTTAGGCTGGCCATGTTACTATGATAGCGAGGACCTATTTAATAAGATTTCAATGAACAAGTATGTATGAGCTGGAGTAGAGGTCCCATTGGTCGAAAATGACAAAATGGCGATTTCAAAAAACCCCTGCCCGTTACTTATGATATGATTATGACGCGGGCGTTATTCCTTATCCTGATGACAACTGTCAAACTTACAACTTGATTATCTCAGAAACCACGCGTGCTGGAGTACTACTTTCTTAGGGGAAGTTATAGCAAATGATGAGAGCCACATTTCGGATGACAGCTGTCAAACTTACAAGTAGATTATCTCGGAAACTACGCGTGCTGGAGTTCTAATTTCTTAGGGGAAGTTTTAGGAAATGTTGAGAGCCACATTTCGGATGACAGCTGTCAAACTTACAACTTGATTATTTCGGAAACTGCGCGTGCTGGGCCCCGAGTCCGCTAAATGAAAATCGTTTCAGTCGAGTCACAGTCGAGTCTCGATGGCATCTCAGTTGGATGGTTTCGGCCATTTCGTAGTCTGCTAACAGTTTTTAGTATGGAAAATCACAGTGGCAGTAGAATGACAGTTGAGTCACAGTTGAGTCTCGCTGGCATTACAATGGCTAAAAATTAGCAGACTTGGGGCCCTGCAGTACTACTTTCTTAGGGGAAGTTAAAGGAAATGATGAAAGCTACATTTTGGATGACAGCTGTCAAACTTACAACTTGATTGTGGCTCTGGAACTGTGCATGCTACACTACTAGTTTCTTTGGAAAAGTTGTAGGTCTTGCCAAGATCTACATTTTAAGTGACAGCTGTCAAACTTTAAACTCGTTTATCTCGTTAAGTGTGAATGCTACACTATTGGTTTCTTTGGGAAAGTTGTAGGCCTTAACGAGATCTAAATGACAGGTGTCAGCTGTCATACTAAAAAGTCGTTTATATCGGAAACTATGCGTGCTAGACTATTGGTTTCTTCGGGAAAGTTGTAGGCCTTAACGAGATCTACATGACAGGTGTCAGCTGTCATACTAAAAAGTCGTTTATATCGGGAACTAAACTATGGGAGTTAAACTATGGGAGGTCAAAATATTTTTTCGTTTTTCGACTTATGTTCCTTGGGGGAAATTGTCCAAAGAATAATAACAAAAGCAAAATATATTAACAAATATATTTTGTGTAAAAATTCGTCATAAATTTTTATTAACCAGCCGATGTGCGGCAGTGGTAGTGCGACTGCTTGCCATGCAGAAAGTTCCGGGTTTGATCCCAGTAGTTCACTTCAATATAAATACTTCAATGGTAATATTTATCACTTTGTTAATTTGTTTCCAGTCTGGTTGGGACATTGCAGGCTGAATCACCTGATTGTCCAAACCAGGATGGTTCTGCGCTTCGGAAGGCACGTTAAGCCGTCGGTCCCGTTTGCTGTTTATGATTACTTAGACGGTGGTCGTCACCCAACCATGTCAGAGGCCTGCTACTTGGAAATCTCTAACAATAGGGTTTATGCGATCAAAAATATTAGAGATGATAATGACACTGACTCCGTGGCCCAAACGAAAAAAAATATCACGGATGATTATTCCAAATCATCGGTAAAAGAATTGTTATCATCGTCGTCATCATCATCACTAACAGGTCCACCTCCATAAAGGCCAATGCCGGATTAGTATGGACTAGTGGCGTCTTTTTTTTCTAGGTGTTACACGAATGGTAATTATATATTTGAGTAGAGGACAATGCAACGGACAAAAATATATACGACAACTATACCTCTATCTGTCACTGGAACAGAGATACACGCGTTTGAATTTACTATGGGGGGGCCACCCCGGCTTTATTTTTCTAGGTGTTACACGGATGTTACTTATGTATTTGAGTAGAAGACAATGTAAAAGACAAATAGAATATACGACAGCTATACCTCTACTTGTCACTGGAACAGAGATATACGCGTTTGAAGTTACCATGGGGACTTGTTTCTAGGTGTTACACGGATAATACTTATATATTTGAGTAGAGGACAATGAAACAGACAAAAAAATATTCATGAACTATACCTCTACCTGTCACTGGAACAGAGATATTATGCGTTTGAAGTTACTTTGGGATTTCTTTTTTCTAGGTGTTACACGGATGGTACGTATATATTTGAGTAGAGGAAAACGCAACAGACAATAAAATATATGACAACTGTACCACTTAATCTGTCACTGGAACAGAGATATAGGTACGCGTTTGAAGTTACTATGGGGATTTTTATTATTACTACTCAAATATAGAAGTACCATCCGTGTAACACCTAGAAAAAATAAATCCCCATAGTATTTTTATAAACTTCAAACGCGTATTTTTCTGATTAAATCTGTAACTGGAAGTGTATAAAAATACTATGGGGATTTATGTAAATAGAGATACAGTTGTTGCATATTTTTTTGTCTGTTGCATTGTCCTCTACTCAAATACATACGCCCGTACAAAACAAAAGGGGATAACACGACACCCTGAGTAACACCGGTGGTAATAGCTGTTCAGGAAGTAATAGACTGATTAAAGTGGTTGATTGATTCAATATTTACCGTATTTTATTCTAGAAATAAGCTGTTGGCTATGATTTTTCGTTGATGGGAAACCTGAAATATAATGTCATTTTTCTCAAGACTCCAGCGACGGATTTTGATGTGGTTTGGGCTTGGTTTGAGTAGTATTAGCCTTAGGAACCTTATCCACCATGTCTCAATGCTGGTCGCTATTTGGTCCACTTTGGGCAATGTCCTTTAAATTTTTTTCATTTCGTAAATTATCAAGTGAAAATTAACTGGGACCGTTTTCCATAGCCTGAGATTCTGGGTTTTACTGCTACTGGGCCGCTACAGAACTTGGACTTGCGCAGACATAAACGCAACGTGATACGTCCTGTGACCTGTCTATGGGAGCCTTTAAATTCACACTTTTCAAATACTTTTTCTACCAACCTCTACCTACTCTACCTATAGATGTAACCTCAGGAAAAAACTCTTTAGATGCAAAAAAATATGTCTGTCAAGTATTATGTTTGACAATTTGATTTGTTTACTTTACGCTTTGTAAATTATATTACCGATATTTTTCGATTTTTATTGGTTGTTACATATTTTACCAGAACAAAGGATCGTGAATTCGTGAACAATGTTTAAGATAACTACAACAGTTGGTTATATGTGATTTTTTGTGTTTCTTATCAAAGAAAATTGTGTATGTGTTTTTTGCGTCTAAATCAGTACAATACGGTATACAACATGTGTGAATAAAGTTCTTTTTGAATACAATTGAGGTTCTAAATATAATTCAATGCAAAGATAAGTGTGAAATATTCTAGGGAATCAAATATATACCCCTTTAGATAGAACGAAATACAATGTTTATGTTTTTTGCAGTTTGTTTTGGTTTTATGACGGATATGAATGACAGTTTACTTTTTAACATTGATACTTATGCCATAGTTCATGAAGGTTTCATAGATACAAATGCCATCATATAAGCCCGTTCCATTTGATTTCGATGGCAAGAAAAATTTAGTTTTATTTGAAATCCCGATTGTAGATAACTTCGTACAATCCTTTTCATTTGCAAAATACACATAATTTTTGAAAACTGGTAGGTACATCGCCAAAAGTACGCAATACCATCTATTTTGAGCAGCGCACTTTACTGGGAGAAAAAGCCTAGATTCCAAACATGAAACTATTCATTTTATCGATACATACAGCACTGGTCGTAACATGGTATCACCCAAGTGTCACCAACTGTCAAACTACTCGCAGGAATTATGGCCTGGGGTACAGGGCAAAGCTTCTCCATTCTTCCTCTAGACCGTTTCGGTAGGAATCATAATTGAAGTTTAGCTGCTTCATCTTAACCCGTGGAGTAGCAAGTGATATAAATATTGTTTGATTGATAATGTCCATGTCAAAGTTTTGTAAACTCTTTTGCTGATAATCTTATGATTTCAAGAATCGTGGAACGTAGAAAGTATAGTAAGACATGAGAAGGAGACGTGAGACGTGTGACATCGCTTGAAACTGTTTCCATATAAAATGTATGAAACAGAAAAGACGCCTACACACATGAGATGCGCGTCGCATCGATGACAGCTGACTGACGATCACTTGTCTGATAAATGTCATCTTGTGTCTCGCGTCTCACGTCTCATATGTGAAGATAGCCCCTAATGTAATTCCGATTAATCAGAATTATGTTTGAAACTGTCAAGTCTTACAGTTAAGCGACAGTACGCAGCATTTTAAAAATGGTTTTATTGAGCTGACAATTATATAACTTAAGTATTTAAATGCATTTATTGAAATATTGTGACAATGTATGTATATGGTAGTTGAGATTTTAGATTAAGGTATTAATTTATTAAAGAATTGAAAATGAACAAAAAACATATGTTTATTTTATTTTTACGTGACCTACTAATAGAAGCCCTTAAAGTCAAAATTAATGCCAATGAGCCAAAGGAAACACTATCTCTTCGGTTTTATTTTCTTTAAACTAAAATTTAAGGTTATCCAGGCCTGTTTTGAGGTTTTTCAGGGGATTTTAACATTTCTCCAAGCAAAAATATTGAAACTAATGATTTGCTCTACTCTCTTCCCTCTGCAGTGGTTTATTGATAAAGAAAAAATAATAGTAAGAAGAACAAACCAGAAAAAAAGCAAGACCACATATATGAAGACTTACAAAATAAAAAAGGCGTTTAAACTAGAATATTTGCTCGAACAAATAGACAAAAGCTGAACAAGATGAAGAAAATTTACATGCGATTTTTCTATTTTATAGGACTAAGCGGACAAAGAGAAATTGAGATTCTTGTGATAAAGCAAACTGATTCCGGAGAAGACTGTATTGAAGAAATAGTAGAGAAAAAGGCATACCAACGGAGCGCAAAAGCAGAAGCCAGGCTAAATACTAAGAAAAATGCAAGCGTACTTTTAGATTGCTGGAACATTTGCCCATTTCGGTGGATAAAAAACAAATTTAAGTGTGCGTACTGTGAAATGGACTTCATCGCATGCAACCTTCTACGAGACCACGTAAGGTCGTGTGCCCCTCGACACACAATCACAGACATCTACAAAAAGTTTAAAGAAATGTCCATCATAAACGTTGACCTTACAGAAGCGTCTTGCAAATTTTGTTCGGTCGCCTTGAAAGACTTCACTCACATGAGAATGCATGTCGTAGAACATGGTTTTCATTTAAATCCTAAGCACCCCGATGGAGTGCTGCCTTTCTTCCTCGACAAAGATTCTTGGGCATGCGTTATTTGCCATGAGAAATTCAATAACTTCCTCCGACTCTACGAACATATGAACGTTCATTACCAACATTACATTTGTGCGATATGCGGCAAAGGCTTTATGACCGCGATCAGATTGAGAAAACATTCTGAAGTTCATGTATCTGGGTCGTTTCCTTGCGACGAATGCGGGAGAGTTTTTTCAATGCGAGCCGCAAGAGAGTCTCATAAAGCCAATACACACGCCAAAGGGCCGAGATATAAATGTCCGCATTGCGAAATGCGTTTTATTTACTATTCTGATAGAATGAATCATTTACATAAAGCACATAGAGAAAAAGAAGTCGTATACGACTGTCCGCATTGCCCATTGTCCTTCAAGGCAAGTGGGAAGCGCGCCAAACATATTCACAATAAGCATTTTCCGCCACAAAGAAGTTTTCAATGCAGTTCCTGCGACTGGACGTTCAGAAATAGTTATGAACTCAAAAGACATGTAGTAAAACATACGGGGGACAAAAAATACCTTTGTACCGTGTGTGACAAGTCCTACCCAAGGAGTAGAGCGCTAAATATACACATGAAAAGACATCAACCTGAAGATGTGAAGAAAAGTCAGGATACAGTTAATATGGTAGATCCAAGAGAATCAAGGTCAAATGTGATAAATACAGTATTGAAAAAGATGTAGATATTACGCAAATATTTTTTTAAGGCCGTCCTAATAAATATACAAAAATAAATAGTTGTTTTTTTTACAAAGTTAAGATGCAGTCATTGTCCAAACCAATATTGCAGAAAGGAGGTATCTAATTCAATTTTTGTACAAAATTTACTGCATCATTTGCATGCCAAACTGGATATGGGCGTGGGAATACAACAATTTATAACTTGTTCGAATGTGTAACACGTCCTTATTTTGTTTTTAGGTTCCGCAATCGCGGAAACGGAGGTTACTGTTAGACGTAGGAAGTTAAAAGAAGTTGTAGGTGAACGACAGCTGCGCCGGCGGCGTCGCGCGAACAACCAACTGCCAGAAGAATCGGAAAACCGAATCTCGAAAACGATGATGCGGCGAGACGCTATGACTCTTCTGGAAAATTCGACCGCGTTCGCGTTCAGATGGCAACATAGCGTCTTCTACTGCTCATATTGTCAGGAGAAGTTCGTCGACGTCATCCCGTTTAGGAATCATGTAGAATCAAGACATTTAAATGAATCGCCAACCAAAGCTATTTTTGCCAAATTGACTGAAAATAATATGGTAAAAGTGGACATTGCAAATCTTAGGTGTCGCATTTGTGATCGCGTTCTGAATGATATCGATAACCTAAAAAAACATCTAATTCATGTACACCAAAAGAGATTTTATTTGGAATACAGTGATGGAATCCTACCTTTTAAACTAGAACCAGATGGATTTTACTGTCAAAACTGCTTTGAGCATTTTTCCAGTTTTGCCAAACTCAACGAGCATATGAATTCTCATTATCGGAATCACGTGTGCGATTTGTGTGGCAAATCGTTCGTTTCCAAATCTAGATTTAGGATGCATGTGCAGTCGCATGAGGTAGGCAGTTTCCCTTGTGGACTGTGTAACGAAGTTCTTGAGACCAGGACGGCTAGACTAAGTCACAGAATGAAGATTCATCGAAAGGGGGTAAGATACACCTGCCCTAGGTGCCCTGAAGTATTCACCACGTACTACGCCAGATCTAAACATTTAGTTGACAAACATGCTGAGAGTAAAAAAGAATATCATTGTGTGACATGTGGGAAAACGTTCGAAACAAGCAGTAAAAGGGCGGCACACATAAAAACCACTCATAAACCTGTAGACAAGAAACACGAATGTCCTAATTGCACTTGGAGTTTCGTGTCCAAATCTAAGTTAAGCAGACATTTAAAAACACATGAAACTTAATAAAAGTATTTCAGTCTTTTTCTAGCACAAAAGTAGGAAGGTACGTACATATGTAAAAACTTTATTTCGGAAAGACACGTAATAAATGACAATAGGTACACAATCAAAGTCTTTTTCTTTTTAGGTATCTTCGTTCAAGGCAAAGGATCATCAAGCCAAGGGTTATTATTATTGTCAGACGAAGAAAATCCTGAACATGATCCACTGAAAAAAAAGCGACGCTTGGAAGTAATCATAATCACACTGAACAAAAACAATTGAATTGAAGCCAGCCAAGAAGAAGGCTGTCATATTTATAAACACATCAGACAAGAAATAACAAGAAGAAATGACGAAACCGAGGATCATGTAGAAAACGAATACGAAAGCAACTCAAACTAACAAAATAGTATCCCCAATTTATTCTTCAGCATTCAAATGCAGTCCCGTTTCAATATAGACGGAAATTCGTATGCTCTTACTGCTATTTCACGTGTTCAGGCATGAAGAAATTACGGTTCCATATTCTCATGATGACACATAATAAATTGTCAAATGCATTTTTTATGGGAGACATGAAACTTTAATAAAAATAGACGTAACGGACCTCACTTGGAAAATTTGTAACTTACTAGTCAACCTGTCAACAGTATAGACAACTTGAAATCTCATCTGAAACACGACATGGCAAGGTACCTGAAAACGACCACGCAAGCATCGCGCCTTTCATTCTAGCTACTAAGGAATACAAACGCGTTCACTGTGGAAAGTTGTTTCAGACAATAAAGCAATTACTCTCACACATAAACAAGCGTTACCAGACTGAAAAATGCGATAAGTGCGGTGCAGGTTTTTCAAACAAGCGGAAACTGAGAATGCATAAGCGGGGACATGATCTCTGGGACTAGCCGTGTCCTACTTGTGGCACAGTGCTGCTCACAAGAGTTGCCCTCGTGGAACGCATGTACGATGGGCATGATGAAGGTCCGCGCAAGAACAAGCCTAAATGCAACATATGCGATGAGAAATTCATTTCGTTTTACTATATAGCGAAGCATATTGGCGAACAGCATGGTCTTAAAGCTCCATCTAAAAGTAAATGAAAATAGTTAAAGGCATTATCTATATGTTATTTTATTATTATTAAATGGCAGTCATCATCATCTGCCTAACCTTAGGTATCTTAAAAAGTTGAGGTCCGCACGCACAACATGTTTTGTTAGAGACGAAATCAATATCATGTAGCAAAAGGATTTGGCGGCAATGTTTTATGACCGACCGCTTGCCTGACGCCAGTATAGATGCGGCAAATAGCAGTTGCATCGCTATATCAAATACCTGACAGATTGAAACACGAAAATGCGACATTACATTAATAAAATCTATCGATTTGAAAAGATAATCTGTTATTTCTGTTGATGCCTATTCTGCACTTGTATTTAATTTTACTCAATTTACAATCAAGTGAAGCGATAGTAAAGTTTAAGAGATATAAAATATGTAACTGATTATTAATTGGTCGAGTGACCTAGTTATACGTGTTAGTTTACGTACATAGGCTTATGCTGTGTTTAACAGCGAACTTTCTTTTTGAATAAATTAATTTCTTAAATGATATTATAATAAACTTTGTTTTATTTAATTCATTAACTTCATCCGCACTAAATTATTATGCCCATATCTAGGTACTTGACAATATTACGTAGTTTAATGTAATAGTACATTACGTCACAGGCCGAGTATATAGCAATTTCTGGTCGAGTGGCATTGGAAGGCCGAGACGAAGTCGAGGCCTTCTAAAGTAAACGAGACCAGAAATTGTTATTTCGGCCGAGGTTTGTATACTGCTTTTCTCCAATTTGCAAGGAAACAAATATTTAAATCGTGATAAAATTGACACTTTGTAACTTTTAAAGTTCGCAAAGCGTTGGCGCTGGTTTTGCTTACGTTCCGTTTCATAAAGAATGCGCGGGAAATTCACATTCAGCCTTCAAACTTCAAACAAATTGTGTTCCATAAAACACCTAATCACGAAAGTGTGAAGTTTAAGAACCCTTTTATTACCGGCCTAGTCCGGCAATTTCTATTACAGTCCTCTGCGCCTTGACAACATAAATGAGCCCATTTACGTATTCTTTTTTTAAAGTAATGAAGCTATTTCCGAGCAAATTGGAGAAAATATTATTTTAGCCTTAATCCTAGCAAAAAGGGGAGGTAATGAGTCTAGAGATGAATTTGGTATGAACAATCACTACTCCGAACCGAAGATTAGTATTGCTGGTTATAAGTTATTATTATTATCTTCAGTCAGTTGTACAAAAAATTCAGACTCGTTTTGTTTCTTTTTCTCTTCAGCATTAATATCCACGTTTATAGTCTGCGTTCAAAAACAAATTCCTGTAAAATATCTAGGTGAAAATTCTTGCGCTCGTGAGTTGTCCCAGCCCAGGAAGAAGATTGATCGAAAAGGGATTAGTTTCCCATATTTAAGTTAAGATACTGGCCATGTTAACTTCTAAGCAGTTCTAAGTATTTTTTAAGGTATTACGCCATTTGCTTCCTGTATACAAAATGGCGCTAGCTGTTTAGCTTGTTAACACTACCTTGGTAAACCAGTATGTCAAACCAAATCAAGATATTTTTCTTTTTAGGCAAATCCGGCAAAGAGCGACCGTCAGTTGAAGTAGTATTAACAAAAGAAGAAGACGACACTGAACCTGAACACGATTCGGAAGAACCCGTTGTTAAAAAACGCAAGCGCGATTCACAATCCTCAAGAAGAAGAATCTCAAAAACAAAGCAACGGTCAATCATAATTATAACAAAAAAGCAACTCAATCCACCTCCCAAGAAAAAGGAACCACCACTGAAATTAAACATCAAGTGGACAACTAAAGCAGAAATAGAACCGCCTCCCCCCGGAATAAATAAATCTTATCCCAAATTTGTTGTACAACATTCCAACGCCGTTCCGTTTCAATTTACCAGAGGAAAGTTCATGTGTCATTATTGTAAATTCACATGTGGCACCATGGTACAATTACGTTCCCATTGCATCACACACGATAAAACATCCCCTTTCCGAGGAAAAGTTCAATGGCCACTCAGAATAGATATAACAGATCTCACTTGCGATATTTGCAACTTGAGTGTTAACAGTGTAGACAACTTGACATTGCATCTCCAAAACGAACATGGTAAGGTTCCCCCACCTGAAAAAGACAATGATATAAGTGTCCAGCCTTACGTTCTGACTACCAAGGAGTACAAATGCCTTCACTGCAGCGAGTCATTCACGAACTTCTTGACTTTGTTCGTACACAATAGCAAGCATTACCAGAACGAAGTTTGCGGCGTCTGCGGCAAAGGGTTCGCTAACAAAGGGAAACTTAGACAGCATATGTACCTACACGAAGAAGATAACTGTGCGTGCCCTAAATGTGGCGAGGTTTTGGGCACAAGAGCTCTTCGTATGCGACACATGGCCTATGTACATGGCAAGAAGAACAGATACAAATGCCCCTTATGCGACGCTGAACTAAATTCTTATTATATGAGAACGCAGCATTTGGAGAGAGAGCATGGCAAAAAGTCCGAGTATCGTTGCACTCAATGTCCGCTGGTATTCAGAACCGCCTCGTGCCGAAATAAGCACTACAAAAGCATCCATTTGCACATAAAGCAGAAAAAGAAGCGGAAGAACCCTCCTGTTTCATATTTAGATTTGTCTTAAAATTGAATATATTCTATTGCATTTATAAAGAATAATCTATACTATTTATTATGTATTGGATCTAGACCTAAAGTACGGCCGTTCGAATAGGCCATGTTTGGCAGCTGTCAAATCCATACTAGATGACAGGTCAACAAAGAAAAATGGAACTTATGTCATGATTTTGTTGACAGCTGTTAAATCATGAGCTCATTCTCATTAGAGATCAGGTCAAGTGTAGAATACGATAAGGGAGTAGATATATTATTTAAATTAATAGTTATTGAGCGTAATGCGTTGGTTTACCAGTAATGTGAAACTTAAGTAGTAGTTATAAATAAGCATTACTTTTAATAAATTCCTCTGTGAAACTTTGAAAGGTTTTATTTGAAAAGAAGTAAAGCACAGTGCGGTATAACAAACAACAAAATCCCGAACAAATAGGTTTCTAAATCGGGAATTTTACTAAATTGCTCGGAGCAGCCCTCACTATTTCGTCCATTATACATAACATAACCAACCATCATCAACTTACATCCACTGCTAAACACAGACACAGAGCATGATCCTCGATGAGCCTTATCCAGAGGATCATGTCCTACCTTCCGTGATCTTTTGAAGTAGTTTAAAACGGACACTCTTGAACTAGAGCATAGTTTAGGCGACAAACAATCTGTAGGTGTCTTTCTGTATTCCTACTTGCTTCTGAAATAAATTATTGTCATCTGTCTATTTTGTTAGGTAAGTAATACTTGCATAAACTTTTTGATTTGGTTTAATAACAGTAAGTTCGTTCCAAATATTATCTGAGAAGAGTGCCAAAATATTCAAAGCAATGTATTTTTCTTTTTAGGCGTCCTCGCTCAAGAACAAGGATCGTCAGATCAACTAGTAACATTAAATGAAGCTGATCCTTTACAGACCTCACAAGATCTACTAATCGTCAGAGATACGCACAAAAAGAAGAAAATGGCAAAACTCTTCCTTGGTGAAGCCAAAAAAGGGATCGAGTGGAAACCAAACCACAAAAAGACATTCTTATTTTTAAATAAAAAACCTTCACCACACAAAAATATCTCCTTGGACGACATGGAAATAGATAAAATAAAAATACCAAAAAGGAAGTCAGTAATAGTTATATCTGAGAAAGCGGAGTCAACATCAAAGGCTAAAAAAATAATTATTAAGTGTAAGAAGACTATTAGTACTGAAGCTAACTATGGAGCTAATCATACTTATGCCAAATTTATTTTAGAAAATTCCAACGCGATCCCATTTAAATATAGCCGAGGAAAGTACATGTGCATGTATTGCAATACTACGTGTCCAGGCATAGATAACCTTCGTATCCATTCAGAAACACATGATAAATTATCTACATCTCTCAAAAAGAAAATTATATTTCCGCTTGCAGTAGAGATAACAGGGCTCACTTGCAGTATTTGCAACTTGGAAGTTTACGGCTTAGACCGCTTGAAGACGCATCTAGACCTCAATCACTCCAAGACGTCTCCACCCGAAGAAGGTGAAGGGGGAAGCGTCGTCCCTTACATAATAACAGAAAACGAATTTAAGTGTGTTCACTGCGACGAATCTTTTATAACCTTCGGGAGGTTGCTGTTACATTCAAATAAGCATTACCAGAACCACGTTTGTGATACCTGCGGCGTAGGGTTTCCGAACCGTCAGAGGCTTAAGCAGCATAGCATGATGCACGAAGAAGAGAATCGTGGGTGTCCTAAATGTGGCGAGTTGCTGCCCACAAAAGCGGCACGGGCGCGGCACATGGTTTCTGTTCATGGCAAAAAAGACAGATACAAATGTCCCTTCTGCGACGCTAAGTTCACATCTTATTACTTCAGAACGTTGCATTTAAATAGTGAGCATGGGCAGAGCTTTGAATATCCTTGCAAAGAATGTACGGAGGTATTTTTGACAGCTTCATTGCGACGCACGCACTACAGGCGCGTTCATTTGAAAATAAAGGAGATAAAAAAGAAGAAGCAGAAGAATCCTTCCACTTCATAGCGCTAGATATTATGTACTCTGGTTATCATTTTATTCTTGGTAGGCTGAAAACGTTACTATGGGACCTTTCTCAGTCGAAGATATCTTGGTCTGGAATTTCCATTGAAATCATCAGTTGCACGATGACTCAACATTAATTTTTCATGTTTAAGAATCTAACTAAATATTTTCTCCGTGTGTTGAAGAATATAGAAATAGACACAATCCCTGAATTTTATTTCGTTCTTATAAAGTCTAAGCTAGAGAGAAGCGCTTTTACAGTCCAGCAAAAAAGAGTAGAAATTAAATAAAATGGAACAAAAAAAATTCATACTAAATTGTTGCCATTCATAGTCAATTTATAACCGATGTTGCCATTTAATTTTGAAATTTCATACAAAGTGGCGCCCTCATTTTTCGTCTACTCTTTTTTGCTGGACTGTACGTCACTACATGTATAAAACTAAGTCGCTACCCGCAGCGAATCATGCGGTTTCTTGTGTTGGAAGATTTATTTATGTAATTGTTGCCAGAATGCTCTTATTTTTACGGGAAGATGGTTAGCAGTGGATGAAACCGCTGCTGAAGGATGTGTTAAAAATGTTTCTAAACCACATCATACGTTGTTATCGTAATATTATGTCTACACCTAGTTCAATTTAATATTTAACTACTTCAAATATGCAGATAAATGTCTCAATATAAATATCAGGTTCTTACCAATATTAACAGTTCAATAATTTGTCTACACTGGTACATATTAAAAAGTTGTCTAATATGTATTTATGTAGACGACTTTTTGAATTGTCCGATATTTAAAAACAGTTGCATGTCTCATCATGATCACTGCACAGCTGATATTTTGAGTTCATGTTTGCATTTCTGCAATTCTGACGATCACTACCTGCTCCAAAGTCATGACAATACGAACTCCGATGTCCGCCTGTTTATTCTCACTATAAGCACGCACACTTATCTACGCGTCCCTGATTTCCTGATCCTAAGGAACTATCTCTAGGTCAATCGCCGTTGGGATTTCGTTTGAAATAGGTACATTGAGAAGAGTAAGACATATGACCACGAAAGTTTAAAACAATTTATACTTACTACAGATAAATTATCCAAAAATATGCTTCATTCATATTATTATAGCACTGTGAGTGCATGTTAACCTACTTTAGTAAGTAAATGTACATATAGTCAGTGAGTTGCTTTGGTAGGTACTGGAGAATATTTTTATGTTTTTCAAATATATTATTTTCTTTTTAGGCGGCCTCGTCCCAGTACAAGGATCATCAAATCGACAACTGCTAATAAAACAAGAAGTTGATTCCGATGACGAACGATCCTCGAAAATCTCGCTAACCATTGAAAAAAATGGACAGAGATTGGGAAAACTCCTCCTAGACAAAAAAGGCATTGAAAAAACAAAACTAAAATCAAACCAAAAAATAACATTTACATATAAAAAAGATAAAGCACCACCACAGAGAAAAAACAAAACTAAAATCATAACCATAACAGGGAAAGAACAGAAAAAACCAAGTATCAAGTGCAAAAAACTCGTTAGTAATCACCCTTTTTACAACGCTAATCATGCTTATGCCTGTTACATACTAAATAATTCCAACGCCCTACCTTTTAGATATTTAAAAGGGAAGTATTTGTGTATGTATTGCGATACTGCGTGTCCGGCAATAGATCAGCTACGTGGCCATTCAACTACACATGATAAATTAACAACCGCGCTGAAAAACAGAATTAAGTTTCCAATTTTAATAGAGATATCGGGGCTTGCATGCAGTATTTGCAACTTGCCAGTTTACAGCTTGAACAGCTTGAAGGAGCATCTAGAATTCTCTCACACCAAAAAGGCCCCGTCTGAAGAAGATGAAGGCGGAAGCATCGTCCCTTACATTATCACAGAAAACGATTTCAAGTGCGTCCACTGTGAAGAGACTTTTATAACCTTCGGGAGATTGCTGTTACATTCAAACAACCATTACCAAAACCACGTATGTGACATCTGTGGCGCAGGATTCCCGAGTCAAAGGAGGCTCAAACAGCATAAAGAGATTCACGAAGAAAATAATCGTGGGTGTCCTAAATGTGGCCTAGTGCTGCCTACAAAAGCTGCCCGGTTCCGGCACATAGTCCATGCTCATGGCCCGAAGAACAGATACAAATGTCCTTTATGCGACGCCTCGTTTCAATCTTATTACAAGAGACTCATGCATCTAAATAGCGAGCATGGTCAGAAGAATGAATATCCTTGCAAAGATAAAGAATGCCCGTTGGTATTTGCGACCGCTTCAATGCAAGGCAATCACTACAGGCGTGTCCATTTGAAAATAAAAGATGTAAAAAAGAAGAAGCAAAAGAACGCTACTGTAACTCAATTACCACATGAACATCCGCAACAATCCAATGATGGACATGGACCTCCCCCTATTGCGGGGTATTTGCCATACCCATTAGGCGGATTGGCGAGTGCAGTGCAAGGTGTTGTGTTTGCGGGGAACGCTGCTCCCCATGCCACGGATTCATCCCTTAGTCACCTTTTACGACACCCACCACGTGTATAAACAATGACGTGATGCTGTGCTAAGCCGACACTGCCATTTTCATAAATAAAGTATTGTCATCTGTCTGTTTAGTTTGGTAAGTCATGCTGTTCTCTAAAATAATTGAGTATTGTATAAAACTAAAGACTAACATACTCAATAACATGGTTTATAATGTTATTTTTAGATATGTCTAAAGCGTTTGATCATCTAGATCATCATCAATATATAAAGTAAAGTCCCTTCCCGTGTCTGTATGTATGTTTCCTTATATTTTTAAAACCCCTCAACAGATTTTGATGCGGTTTTTTTTAGTATGTAGGGTAAATTGAGGGGCAGGTTTTTAAATATTCTTTACCTCAAATTTTAACCCCGAAAGGGGTAAAAAAGGGGTTAAAAGTTTGTATGGAAAATAATTATTTTTAAATGCGATCTGTTTCAAAATTTGTGATTAGATCAAAGAGCTAAAATAATTAAACACGTGTTTCAGGGATTTTCGATTTTTAACCCCTAAAGGGGTAAAAAAGGGTTAAAAGTATGTATGGAAAATCATTATTTTAAAATGCGATCTGTTTCAAAATTTGCGATTAGATCAAAAAGCTAAAAAAAAGAAATACGTGTCTGAGGGATTTTGGATTTTTTACCCTTAAAGGGGCAAAAGATGGGTTACAGCGGGTGAAACCGATGACGGGCAGCTTGTTGCTAAATAAACTTGACAAACGCCTGATTTTAATCTTATCTGAAAAAAAGAGACTAATGTGTAGAGATAAATAACCTTAACAATAAAAAAAATGGTCACAATCGCTCCACACTAAAAACACAAAAACTATGAGTCCCTCAAGGAAGCCTGTAGGGACCATTATTATTTTTATTATACTATACATTAATACTACCTACCTAACGTTACCAAGCAAAGCATCCATGTATTTTATTTGCTGATGACTTCGCCTTAATATTTAAATCTGACATTAATAATTGTAATTATTATGCAACTGACATAAACAATTGTATTAAATGTGTAAAAGAACGGCTAAATAATGTTTAAATTTACAATACAATGGAACAATTCTGGAAAAATCCGCGGTATCCCAAGTTAGAATTTTAAGTGTCATATTGTTCATGTGTGTAATAAAATAAATAGATTTGCTTACGTACTTTTAGTAGACTTATTATTATTAGATTAAGAGCGCATTCAATTTTTTCTAGCAAATTTGCAAATATTGGCTTTATAAACATGCGAGTTTCTCGAAAACCGTTATGTAAAATTAATCCCACCCAAAACATAAATGTGAAAGGCTGCCAAGTTCGATAATATTGGAATGCTTCGCCTATAAAAGAAGTGAGATCTAAATAAGTACCAAGTTCCATACACAGACCTCAGTTAAAAATAGTTACAGGAATGCACACTTGATTTTTCGCAGTTTGGAAATAAGAATCTACTTTCCAAACTGCGGAAAATCAAGTGTGCATTCCTGTAACTATTTTTAACTGAGGTCTGTGTATGGAACTTGGTACTTATTTAGATCTCACTTCTTTTATAGGCGAAGCATTCCAATATTATCGAACTTGGCAGCCTTTCACATTTATGTTTTGGGTGGATTTCATTATTTTGTAAGGTTTATTTTCTTTTTCTTATGATTAAGTTAGGTAAGGAAATATCTCATTTATACTTTACTTTGACTAAATACAAACCTTCGTAACGAATTTTAGGTCGGTACGACGATTGGAAGATATAGATAATTTTTTTGTTTTAGTTCCTTAGGGGTATGAATTTACACCTTCATTATTTTTAAAACCGACTCACACTTGGCCATTTTTAGATTTTTTCCTTTACCTTGACCTAAAGACCTACCTCCATGCCAAATTTCAAGTCAATACGACCATTGGAAGTGGTCTAGGTTTTTGATGAGTGAGTGAGTGAGTCAGTCAGTCAGTCAGTGAGTGTATAGTAAAAATAGCGATTTTCTGACGTCAATATCTCAAGAACTACAATAGGTACATTAATGAAATTTTGTATTTTAGATAAGTTAGTAGATCTCGACAGATACTAGAAATTTCATATGCGTAGATAAAATAGATTTTGAGTTATAGGTGGGTCGAACTTGGCCCGAAATGGTTCGTGTAATATAACCCACGGCCGGTGTGTCGGGCTCGAACTTGGCGGACACACTGCCGTGTGTCTAGATATGTTACTTGTACATTTAATCAAGCATATCTTCATCTAAAAAATGTACAATGTAAATATTAGCATTTTGGTTTTAAACATGTTACAAACAGCGATATCTAAAGCGACAAAACCAAAATTCAGGAAAAGTTCTCAAATCAAGCGTGAGTTTTAGAGTTTTGGTTCACTGTAAAAAAATATCAATTATACAAAAAAATAGAGTATTTATTTGAGAACAAAGTCTACAGTGAACATTTTACAATTTTATTCAGAAATATAGAATAATACCACGTTTTTATATACGAATTTTTGCAAAATAATGCGCCATTATAACAGCTTCTGTATGAATAAATAACAGTACTTCTGTATGAATAAATAACAGTAGTAAAGATTAAAAAAATATGTTATTTAAGAAGATGTACTTAATCTAATTGCAGAAAAATATATTTATTTTTGTTCATAATATCACTAAAAAATATTCAAACATTCCCATGTTTTTCGCAAAACGACGCTCCGAGCGGTCTGGCAGGGAAAATTGTATGGGCTTCGTGAAAACCTCTATAGCGGCCTTAACATTTTTAGTGTACACATCTAATTAGTAATAGTGTCATACTACAGGATCGTACTATTCCTTACACCTTTATATTATAATGAAATTCCAAACAAATTAAAAGAAGTTCGTGTTAAATTAATGACAACGTAATTAAGAAGTTGGTGACCAGTTTTAAGTTACATATTTTGCACGCTGATGATTGTAAGTTAGCGGAACAGAAAATACTACTATGTTGTAAATACCAACTTGTAATACCTATTATATGCAAATAAAGAATCTTAAATCACATGGTGTATGTTCATGTCAAAAAAGGCAGATACTAATGCCCCTTTTGCGACGCTAAGTTCACATCGTATTACTACAGTAGGTACGTTGCATTTAAACACCGAGCATGGTTAGAGCGTTGAATATCCTTGCAAAGAATGTAGGTACAGCGTCATTGGTACACATAATGTAGTATGCGGTTGCAAAAACTGGGACACCGGAGTTTATCGGGTCGTTGGACGGTGTCCCACACGAATAGAAACAGGCGCTTCCATTTGAAAATAAAAGGGATAAAAAAGAAGAAGCAGAAGATTTCTTCCGCTTTATAGCTCTACACATGTACTAAACGGAAAAATGGATAGCAGTGAATCAAAACGCTGAATGGGTTACTGATAAATCATTAGATAATGTTTGCTTTTAAAACCTTCTTTTCATTACAATTACAGGTATATCGTCATCATGAAGTTCCAAACCTATTTTACAATAAGTATATTAATATAAGGTTCATCGGGTCCTTGAATGATTCGGTGTCCCACATGAAGCGAGAGAGAGAATATATTAAATACTTAGTACCTACACTGCTTTGAAACCAAGTTTGAAACATGCAGATCAAGGATGCAGATAGATGTCTCAATATTAACACTAGATTCATTCCTCATAATAAATAATAAATAAAATTTGTTTATTTTCAAAAACAGCTTATAAATATCTACTTGTGGCCGGTGTTTCCAGAGAAAGCTTATCACCTGTGTTAGGAAACACCGCTCATTGCATGGACAGTATCCGCAGCAAACAAAGTATCTTATATGTTATGTATGTAATATCAAATACAAATACTTTGATGAAAGACTTAAGACTAAAACTAAAGAAGTTTGAGGGAGAAGGAACAGGAAGGGGATAGGGGTGGGAATGGAGGAGAAAGGGGTAGGGAAAGGATACTCGCACGGTGTATAAATGTGCATGAAGAATGTGTGTGAAGTAGGTGGAATATTAAAGGTCACCAGTAGCCACCTGAGAGGAAAACTCTAAGCAGTCAGCCCTACGACAAGTCTGTCTTGGGATCGATATCTATATTTATTCTAGAAACACTGTCTGCTCAGAGTTTCCCCCAGTCCTTGTGTGAGTATGTGTAAGAATAGTAGTTTATGCAACTGCCTAATAATGAGAGGCTTTAGGATGAGAGTGTCTGTTTATCACACGAGACGCAGCCGAGTGTGATAATAGTTTGACACGAGCATTCTAAAGCCTAATTATTTGCAGTTGCATACACTATTTTATCTACACTCTACAAGAAAAACTATGAAAAATAATTCAAACCTCCGCACTGCACTATGGCGATTGCAAGCCTATCTACTGAACCACCAACTGAACGACTTTTGTACATAAGTAACTTTTTAACTAAACGTTAAAATGGAGGCTCATAAAAACTGAACAACTTTTAAAAATAAATAGCATTTATCGGTGAATTTTAATTCGAAAAATGATTTGAAGCAAAGATTTAATAATAAATAAGTCCTCATAATTTCAAATGTCGTCCCGCCGCGGGTGACACTAGTTTTTTTTTTCATTCGACTTACTGATGGCCAGTGTCAAATTGGAACAGATTACAATTTGGTACGCGGGTCAATTCTTTTCATTTTTTTTCAAATACTAGAAATCGAGTTACTTTATGTAGCTGCCAGTAGTATGAAAGTTTTTTTTTAAAGGCTGTATATTCGTAATGCAGTTCATTACGTTCGTACTTTCGATTCTGTAAAACGAATATTACGAACTGAGTGTAGATAAATATGTTTATCAAACATATACCTATAGTATAAAAAGGGTAACCCCTGAGGAGCTAGCCCTACGGTAAAATACCTTGGGATCGATGTTTAGTTAAGAATCTAATATCACTAGCTGCACAGGAGTTTCTCCAAGTCATCATATGACATGTCTTTAAGCCATTTAACGATTTCTCGTTTGCATATGTATAGGGGTTTGGGATATATATCAAGTTGTTTATTTGCGATATTATACAGAGTAGCTGAACGCCTAGAGAATTGCCTACCCGCGAAAGTTGTGTTTATTCTAGGAGGGATAGCAACACGATCATTCCTTCGACGAGTAACTATCATAGGATCATATGACAATGTTTTATGTTTTCTTAGAATAGTGTAAGTAATATAAAGTTTTCTGATGGATGCCAGGTCAGCAAGTTGATAGAGACTATGCGTAGGAAACCTAAGGTTTTTGAAATACATTATCTTTAGAAGGCTTCGCTGAGTACGTTCCAGTTCAATGACTTTAGATTTAGTGGCACCACCCCAGGCAGTGACACAATATGTAAGTATTGATTGGACAAGGGCAACATATATTTCCTTAAGGAGGTTTTTATTGTTGTCGGATGGATCTGCAGAACTGCAGGGCGTCACATGTCTCAAGGTTTTAAATATCCATGATAGCTTCCTTACTCTTCCCATCATGTAGTCAATGTGAGGATGCCATGAAAGTCGGCTATCAAGTACGACACCTAGATATTTAGTGTGACTAACTTTTTGAATGTAGGGACAGTTACAGTTGTCATTAAACTCGTAATTAGAGCAACTGTGTATTTGGATGTTTATTGTATCTTCTTGGCCGGTATTGTAAATGTTGAAGCAAATATAGTTTGTTTTATCCGCATTAAGCGTGAGCATATTGTTTTTTAACCAATCATTTATTTGTCGGAGTCCAGCCTCAGCCTCTTCTCTGACAATGTCTCAAGACTCACCCGAGAACACCACTGCAGTATCGTCAGCGTAAGCAAACAAGGCAGCATTCTTGAGCTGAATATTAACAAGGTCATTAATGTATATTAAGAAAAGAGTAGGCCCAAGGATGCTGCCCTGAGGCACCCCAAACACAATGTCTACGTAGACACTAGTGCAAGTATCAAGTTTCACACATTGTCTTCTGTTGCAAAGATAGTCCTGCAGTAGAAGGAGAGGTGTTCCTCTAATGCCTATACATTCGAGTTTATGTAAGAGAATGCGGTGTGAGACCGTGTCGAACGCTTTCTTTAAATCCAATAGCAAATATCAAATATCAAATCAAATATCATATAATTTATTGTTCTGCTATAAGTTTTACAAGATCTTACATATTAAAATTATAATAAGTTTCATCATAGCTACCTATTTAGGTATACAATATCAAATGGCAATAAAAATTTGAATTTAAATAAAATATAAATCGAAGCACTGCGATCGTTTTGGTACGTTTATCAAGATTGTCTACCACCAAGCCACTGAGTGCTAAGACTGCATCTTCCGTTGATCTGCCCTGCCGAAATCCGTACTGAGAGTCGGAGAGGATGCCGTATTTATCTAGGAATGCAATTAGTCTCTTATTGATTAGTTTTTCTATGATTTTGGTCAGTGCCGGCAACACAGATATAGGTCTATATTCAATTCAATTCAATTCAATTTATTTATTTCAGATATTTAAAATCCATACAGTAGGTACATAATATTAATAAACAAATCACATTCCAAAATCATTACATCATTCACAATATTATTAAATCAAATCCAATCATAGTTAGTAAGCTTATAGACTAAGTGTTAGTAAATGGCGTACGTCGAGGCGCCTACAGCATAGTGTGGACCCGAATCCACCTCTCCGTGAAGGGAGAATCCCACCTGTATACTAGTGCGCGCAGTATCCTGTTAGGGCTGCCGTGGACACGGGCATGTATCGAGGCACACCTTTTTCGAATGAGAGCTGGAAAGCTATCAACGTTTGCCTCAGCAAACATCCCGGACGCACTGCACCTCCACGGCAGCCCCATCAGAACCCTAAACGCGTTGTTGTATTGGATCCGCAGGTCGCTGTATGCCCGCTGTGTAAAGCTAACCCAAAGGCTGCACGTGTACAATGACTGGCAGAATGCTTTAAATAGCGTCACCTTCACACTCTTGGTACACCGCGCAAACCTACGGGCCAACATGTTACCACGAGCAGCCAGCGACCTGCGTTCCCTGTCAATGTCCTTGTTGTCCCTCAGATCCTCAGTAACCCAGTGGCCCAGGTATTTAAACTCTTTAACTCTACGAAGGAGAGTGCCGTCAAGTGATACAGATGGTACAATATCGTTGTATTTATTTCCAGCTTTAAACAGCAGCAACTCACTTTTCTTCACGTTATACCTGAGCCCATGGGCCACCGCATATGACTCACACATTCCAACAAGTTTCGCCAATGCTTTTATTGATGGGCTCAGAAGCACCATGTCATCAGCATAGCTCAGATTATTGAGACATTCTCCTCCTACATGACATCCGACCATGGTACTACTGAGCTCATCAATAAGCTGGTTCATGTATAAGTTGAAGATTTTGGGAGAGGTCAGTCCACCTTGTCTCACCCCGCACTCCAAGATATACGCGTCTGAATAAGAGCTACCCCACCTTACCCGGTTCACCTGGTTTTGATACCAATACCTAAAAAGTGCTATTACTTCGACTGGTATGGTAGTTTGTTCCATCTTTTTCCAAAGAATGTCATAAGATACAAGGTCGAAAGCCTTGGACAGGTCCAGGAAAACCGCGTAAACTGGAGTACCTCTAGATATATAGTAATGGACAGTCTGCTTGAGACAGAGCACAGCACTTTCCGTTGACAGGCCCGGTCTGAAACCAAACTGTCTATCATTAAGGGTAATGTGCATATCCAGCTGTCTGTCAAGCAAACTGTCCAGAACCTTTGCAATTACTGTTGCAAGGGAAATTGGTCTGTAGTTAAGGAGGTCTGAGGGATCGCCTGTCTTATTCTTCGGTACTGGTACGACTGTAGTGTACATAAGCTTAGCAGGGAGATGACCATGACCCAGGCAAGGCGAGTAAAACATTGCCAACACTCTAGTCAAATGGAAGCCCGCATACTTAAGGTGCTCAATGCTGAGGAAGTCAAAACCAGGCGATTTACCACCTTTCATTTTCCGGATGACATTGGCAACTTCCTTTCTAGTAAATGACACAGTTCGTGTAGGAGCATTGGGCGCAGCAGTGAGCACCCCTTCAGCAGGACCTAAAGATGACTGCACACAGAAATGCTTCTGGAAAGCTTTTGCAATTTCTTTAGGGTCGTGGTATCCAGCCACACTTACTGGGAGAGATGGCCTAATGTTTAGTGCGTTTGTTTTCTTCCAAAATTTACCAAAATCTTTATCTGCGTGGTGTTTTGCAATTGTGTCCATTTTAATCTGTTGTTCGTTTTTATGGCACCATTGTGCTTTGGACTTAAAAACTATACAGTACTATATAGTTGCTAATATCAGATTTTGACCCCCCTTATATACGGGTGTAACTATTGACTGTTTAAGAAGAGTAGGGAATTTCCCTGTCTCGAAGCATAGGTTTGTAAGGTGAGTAATAACAGGTATAATTTCATTATAAGCTAGTTTTAAGAATTTCGTTGATATTTTGTCCCATCCAGGTGCACTATCGTTTTTGAGACTGAGTAAAACATTACGTACTTCTTCTGGATCAGTCGGAAGTAGTAGAAAAGTATTATTTGACCATTTTAAGTTTGGGAGGGGGTTTAAATTATGATTTCGGTTTATTTTTTCGGCAAGGTCCTTTCCTATATTACTAAAATAGTGATTTATAAAATCAGCAGATGCCTTTTGCGTGTCTTTAAGGTTTACAAGTTCCGTGTTTATATTATTTGTCTTATTTGTGTACGTTATTTCTTTAATATTATTCCAGAGTTGTTTTTTGTTTTTCATTGATTTAGTCAGTATTTCTTTTTCATAATTACATTTCAACTTTTTTATCAGTCTATTACAAAAGTTTCTGTACCTTGAATAAGTTATTCTGTTTATTTCATTGTAAATGTCTTTTTGATATATCTTATATAGCTTATTACGGTTTCTGATACACTTGAGGATGCCTGGCGTTATCCAGGGCTTTAAGATTCTGAATTTCGAGGGAACATTTGTAACTGTAGTGTTTTCGTTTAAGCTATGCGACAGGGTATATATGTGACGGGTTACAGCTACATCAGGATCATCACTTAGTAGTAATTCCTCATTCATATTATCTAGACGACTTTTTGTCATGACATGCTCTTGATCAATCAGCAACTGCTGTTTTGCGGGTAGAGTGGAGTTCGTGTTTAGAAAATTTCTACATGCCCTCTTTCTGTCGGTCACTAGAAACCTACTCGAAACAAGTACTAACTCACTATCATCATACACTTTACATCGACGCACTCCTATCTGTACGCGTCCGTGATCAGGAGACAAGCAACTACTTTTAAGTTTATCGTCGCTAGAACCCCGTTTGAAATACATTGAGAAGGGAGTTTCAAACAGTTAATACAGATAAATTATCCAGAAATATGTTTCATTCCTATTAGAGCACTGTGAGTGCATGTTAACATGCTTTAGTAAGTAAATGTTTATTTCGTCAGTTATTTGTTGAACTTTGTACTGGAGAATATATTTTGTATATATTTCAAATCAGTGTATTTTCTTTTTAGGCGGCCTCGTCCCAGTACAAGGATCATCAAATCGACAACTGCTAATAAAACAAGAAGTTGATTCCGATGACGAACGATCCTCGAAAATCTCGCTAATCATTGAAAAAAATGGACAGAGATTGGGAAAACTCCTCCTAGACAAAAAAGGCATTGAAAAAAGAAAACTAAAATCGAACCAAAAAATTACATTTACATATAAAAAAGATAAAGCACCACCACAGAGAAAAAAGAAAACTAAAATCATAACCATAACAGGGAAGGAACAGAAAAAACCAAGTATCAAGTGCAAGAAACTCGTTAGTACTCACTCTTTTTACAACGCTAATCATGCTTATGCCTGTTACATACTAAATAATTCCAACGCCCTACCTTTTAGATATTTAAAAGGGAAGTATTTGTGTATGTATTGCGATACTGCGTGTCCGGCAATAGATCAGCTACGTGGCCATTCAACTACACATGATAAATTAACAACCGCGCTGAAAAACAGAATTAAGTTTCCAATTTTAATAGAGATATCGGGGCTTGCATGCAGTATTTGCAACTTGCCAGTTTACAGCTTGAACGGCTTGAAGGAGCATCTAGAATTCTCTCACACCAAAAAGGCCCCGTCTGAAGAAGATGAAGGCGGAAGCATCGTACCTTACATTATCACAGAAAACGATTTCAAGTGCGTCCACTGTGAAGAGACTTTTATAACCTTCGGGAGATTGCTGTTACATTCAAACAACCATTACCAAAACCACGTATGTGACATCTGTGGCGCAGGATTCCCGAGTCAAAGGAGGCTCAAACAGCATAAAGAGATTCACGAAGAAAATAATCGTGGGTGTCCTAAATGTGGCCTAGTGCTGCCTACAAAAGCTGCCCGGTTCCGGCACATAGTCCATGCTCATGGCCCGAAGAACAGATACAAATGTCCTTTATGCGATGCCTCGTTTCAATCTTATTATAAGAGACTCATGCATCTAAATAGCGAGCATGGTCAGAAGAATGAATATCCTTGCAAAGATAAAGAATGCCCGTTGGTATTTGCGACCGCTTCAATGCGAAGCAATCACTATAGGCGTGTCCACTTGAAAATAAAAGATGTAAAAAAGAAGAAGCAAAAGAACGCTACTGTAACTCAATTACCACATGAACATCCGCAACAATCCAATGATGGACATGGACCTCCCCCTATTGCGGGGTATTTGCCATACCCATTAGGCGGTTTGGCGAGTGCAGTGCAAGGTGTTGTGTTTGCGGGGAACGCTGCTCCCCATGCCTCGGATTCATCCCTTGGTCACCTTTTACGACACCCACCGCGTGTATAAACAATGACGTGATGCTGTGCTAAGCCGACACTGCTATTTTCATAAATAAAGTATTGTCATCTGTCTGTTTGGTTTGGTAAGTCATGCTGTTCTCTAAAATATTTGAGTATTGTATAAAACTAAAGACTAACATACTCAAAAAGGAGCAGTATGGCTTCCAAAAAGCTAAATCTACCTTTGCAGCTTTAACATGGTCTATAAAGTTATTTTTAGATATGTCTAAAGCGTTTGATCATCTAGATCATTGCTAAATAAACTTGACAAACACGGGATACAAGGACCTGCTCTAGCCTGATTTTAATTTTATCTGAAAAAAATAGCTTATTACATTAGTCTAATGTGTAGAGATAAATAAGCTTAACAATACAAAAATTATCACAATCGCTCCACACTAAAAACACAAAAACTATGAGTCCCTCAAGGAAGCCTGTAGGGGCCATTATTATTTTTATTTTACTATTCATTATTATAATAATGACCTACCTAACGTTACCAAGCATCCATGTATTTTATTTGTTGATGACTTCGCCTTAATATTTAAATCTGACATTAATAATTGTAATTATTATGTAACTGACATAACTGAAATAGGTAACAATTGTATTAAATGTGTAAAAGAATGGCTAAATAATGTTTAAATTCATGTGTGTAATAAAATAAATAGATTTGCTTACGTACTTAGTAGACTTATTAGATTAACATTTTTAGTGTACACATCTAATTAGTAATAGTGTCCTACTACAGAATCGTACTATTCCTAACACCTTAATATTATAATGAAATTCCAAACAAATTAAAAGAAGTTCGTGTTAAATTAATGACAAAGTAATTAAGAAGTTGGTGACTAGTTTTAAGTTGCATGAATTTATCGATACTAATTTTGCACGCTGATGATTGTAAGTTAGCGGAACAGAACTACTACTATGTTGTAAATACCAACTTGTAATTAATACCTATTATATGCAAATAAAGAATCTGAAATCACATGGTGTATGTTCATGGCAAAAAAGGCAGATACAAATGCCCCTTTTGCGACGCTAAGTTCACATCGTATTACTACAGTAGGTACGTTGCATTTAAACACCGAGCATGGTTAGAGCGTTGAATATCCTTGGAAAGAATGTAAGTGCATGACCTGATACCTCCGTCACCATTCCATCTCCGGTGCACGAGACGCCGGTTGGGATTCCACCCTTATATCGTAGACATTCCGCAAATTCGCACAAAGCGCTTCGCTTCTACATTTTTAATGCGAACTGCTAAGGAGTGGAACTCCCTGCCTGCGGATCTGTTTCCGGAACGTTATAACCTGGGCCTTTTCAAGGCGAGAGTGAATAGGCATTATCTGGGCGAGCATGTTCCATCATCGTCTGCACCGTCACTTAACATCAGGTGAGATTGCGGACAAATGCTTACCCATTATTTATAAAAAAAAAAAGTGCAGCGTCATTGGTACACATAATGTAGTAGGCTGTTGCAAAAACTGTGACACCGGGGTTCGTCCCTCACGAAGCGAGAGAGAGAATATATTAAATAGTATCTATTCTGCTTTGAAACATGCAGATAGATTCATACCTCATTCGTATTATGTAGACGACTTTTTGTCATGACATGCTCTTGATCAATCAGCAACTGCTATTTTGCGGGTAGAGTGGAGTTCGTGTTTATAAAGTTTCTACATGCCCTCTTTCTGTCGATCACTAGATACCTACTCGAAACGAGTACGAACTCCGATGTCCTCGCATTTATTGTCACTATCATCATACACTTTACATCGACGCACTCCTATCTGTACGCGACCGTGATCAGAACCCAAGCAACTATTTTTAAGTCTATCGTCTTTAGAACCCCGTTTGAAACATGGTATAATAAGATACTCCGCCTGGTATTCCTTTCCGAGACTCGTGAACCACGTGACCAACACAAGTCTACGTCATCATGCTTGTGGGTTACCAGAATTACCCACTCTTATGATGTTTTTTGTAAATCATTTATGATACTGTTAACTAATAAATACAATTGAAGTGTTGTTGTAAAGTTCAAGTTAATACACACGTAAATCTAAATTATAAAATTATTAAGAAATATTTTAACCCATTGTTCTGAGATTGAATTTACCCCATAACGTATTTTATTGAAATAAAGTGGCAATACTAAGTGACGTTGTCTTGTGTTTCTCTGGGAAGGAAAGACCATGTTTTATTAGACTATGGTTTGAAATACATTGAGTAGGGAGTTTAAAACAGTTTATACAGATACCTAAATTATCCAGAAATAGGTATGCTTCATTCATATTAGAGCACTGTGAGTGCATGTTAACATACTTTAGTAAGTAATTGTTGATTTAGTCAGTGATTTGTTGAACTTTGTACTGGAGAATATATTTTGTATATATTTCAAATCAGTGTATTTTCTTTTTAGGCGGCCTCATCCCAGTACAAGGATCATCAAATCAACAACTGCTAATAAAACAAGAAGTTGATTCCGATGACGAACGGTCCTCGAAAATATCGCTTATCATTGAAAAAAATGGAAAGAGATTGGGAAAGCTCCTCGTAGACAAAAAAGGCATTGAAAAAAACAAACTAAAATCAAACCAAAAAGTAACATTTACATATAAAAAAGATAAAGCACCACCACAGAGAAAAACCAGAAAATCAATCATAACAATTACAGGGAAAGAGCAGAAAAAAACCAGTATCAAGTGCAAGAAACTCGTTAGTACAGACCCTTTTTACAACGCGAATCATACTTATGCCTCTTACATACTAAAAAATTCCAACGCCGTGCCTTTTAAATATTTCCAAGGAAAGTACATGTGTATGTATTGCAATACTACGTGTCCGGCCATAGAACAGCTACGTGGCCATGCAACTACACATGATAAATTAACAACCCCGCTCAAAAACAGAATAAAGTTTCCAATAGCAATAGAGATAACGGGGCTCACATGCAATATTTGCAACTTGCCAGTTCACAGCTTGAACGGTTTGAAGTCGCATCTAGAATACTCTCACACCAAGAAGACTCCGTCCGAAGAAGACGAAGGCGGAAGCGTCGTACCTTACATTATAACAGAAAACGATTTCAAGTGCGTCCACTGCGAAGAGACTTTTATAACCTTCGGGAGATTGCTGTTACATTCAAACAAGCACTACCAAAACCACGTTTGTGATATCTGTGGAGCAGGATTCCCGAGTCATAGGAGGCTCAGACAGCATAAAGAGATACATGAAGAAGATAATCGTGGGTGTCCTAAATGTGGCGTAGTGCTGCCTACAAAAGCTGCCCGGTTCCGGCACATAGTCTATGCTCATGGCCCGAAGAACAGATACAAATGTCCTTTATGCGACATCGCATTTGAATCTTATTACAAGAGAGTCTTGCATCTGAATAGCGAGCATGGTCAGAAGATCGAATATCCTTGCAAAGATAAAGAATGCCCGCTGGTATTCGTGACCGCCTCAATGCGAAGCAGGCACTACAGGCGTGCCCATTTGAAAATAAAAGATGTAAAAAAGAAGAAGCAAAAGAACGCTACTGTAACTCAATTACCACATGAACAGCCGCAACAATCCACTGCTGGACATGGACCTCCCCCTATTGCGGGGTATTTGCCATACCCGTTAGGCGGATTGGCGAGTGCAGTGCAAGGTGTTGTGTTTGCGGGGAACGCTGCTCCCCATACCATGGATTCATCTCTAAGTCACCTTTTACGACACCCACGTGTATAAGCAGGGTGATACTATTCTAAGCCGGCGCTACACCAATTACATCCATAACACTTGTCACATTTAGTAAATTATTAGTTTTATTAAATACACTATTGTTATTGTCAAAGATATCTGTAAGTAATACAATATTATGTAAGGAATCATAATAACTGGTATAATGCCTTTTTCATTGCGAGTATACTTTATCACGTATTTTAGAAGTGTATCGCTGAATATATAACTATCTACCTAACTTTGCTTACTAAACTTGTATAAACAAAGTAGGATCGTAAGTAGATTCTATGGCTAATTCAATTATCCTAAATAAAGAGTATTGAAAGGAAATATCAATATATGTCAATAAATACCGTTAAGCACTCTGAATTAAAGTTTCTTATGATAATCCCCCCCTGATTGATGCCTATAAAATTCCTCTCAAGCTAACTAGAGAGTGATCTTCAGATTAATTTGTAGTAATTTGTTCGTACGTAGCACCAAGCGTCCTTTTACCAAATAGTACGCAAGTTCACTAATATTAGTGAGTACCTAAATCTTGCTGGAACCGTGTGTGGCAGAGTTCACAAAGGACATATTGTTCGCTGCCGGCCATCCCAGAAATTTCAAAGTCGCGCACGATTCACTGTAGGTACTTTGCGTAAGTCTTGCCTAGCTGACTCTTCTATGGACGTTTGTCCACCGCGTCAAGAACGAGAACGAGAATTTTGTGGTCGAGTTTAGTATGAAGTGACGCACGGCGGTGGACAAACGGCCTAAGTAAATGTATGTACCGCTACTTTGGCGCCATCATCTGTTCTTGTTCTCGTTCTCGGCGCGGAGGACAAACGCCCATAGGGTGGGCAAAATAATAAGCAAAGCAAATCAAGCTAAAAAATATCCTGATACGGTTTCTATTCTTAACCCTTATAACGCTAATGTGTATGAAAATCACGTAGAAAGTTCATGTGTCCGATTGCATGATGATATTGCGATTGCATGATGCCGGTCTTGGAACAACTACGTTCACATTCAAACACACAGGATGACTACTCCTCTGATAAAGAAAACAAAATACAGTTTAGAAATATAAGAACCGGCTTGCAATATTAGCAACTTGGGCGTTTACAGCTTAGACGACTTAAATGAAGCGTCATCAAAAACAAAAGCATTCCAAGAAAGTACTAGGTACACATCGTAATATAGGTATTAACCAAAAACAAATTTAAATGCGTTCATTAAGTAGAATCGTTTGTCAATTTTGGGAACTTAACTTTTTAACACATTCAAGCACTACCAGAATTATGTTTGTGATGCCTTCCAAACAAAAGAAAGCTTAACCAAACAAGCTGATACACGAAGAAGAAAACTGTGTGTGTCTTAAATGTGGCGAAATTTTGTCTACATAAGCGGCTGAGCCGGCACATGGCGATGGTTCATGGTCCAAAGACCAGATATGAATGTCCCATTTGTTATCAGGCAGCACACTACGTGCCTCAGAATTGAAAGTGGAAAACAAATATTCCCAATAAATTAATGAGTGTTAAGTAATTAATCAAGTCGTAAGGGGAGTGTGTTTAACCGTGGTAGTATTTAGATTCAAGAATTCCTCTGATTTCTGAAACATAAAACTCAACGTTTTCAAAAATCTACCTTGTTACAAAGCTAAATAATAAATTCATATGCACTCATGATCTTTCGAAATTATACAAATTAAAAGACGAATGGAACCAATTACCAAGATGAATTTGCTTGTCGAACATACTTAGAAGAAGGTAAAATAAGTTCGTTATCAACTTAAATATAACAACGTTTTTTAAACATAGGAAACATTCCTTTCCTTTACGTAAGAATGTTATGGTAGGAAGCAGTAGAGGTTTTTGAGAAGGATTGTCAAATATTTAAAAGCAATGTCTTTTTCTTTTTAGGATTCCTCGTCCAAGAACAAGGGTCATCAAATAAGGTGTTAGCCTTAAAAGAAGAACCTGATGCTGCTATTGAACAGCCTTCAAAGGATACGCCAAACATTACAGTTACTTGGAAGAGAAAAAGTAGAGTGTTCTTAGATAAAAAAGATAAAAAGAGCGTTGAAACGAAACCATCTAGAAAAGCAATAATAGTTCTAAAGAAAGACCTACCATTACAGAAAGAAGAAACAGAATCTAAATTAAATATTACTTGGAAAAAAGTATGTAGAACAAGAGCTAACCAAGCCAATGCCTCTTTTATTCTAGAACATTCCAACGCCATACCGTTCAAATACAATCGAGGAAAGTTCATGTGTGCGTATTGTGATTTTATATGTCCGACCATGAAAGAGCTACGTTTCCATTCCAATGCTCATGATAAATTGACTAATCTTTTCAAAAAAGGTATTCTATATCCTCTTAGAATAGAGATAACAGACCTCTCTTGCAATATTTGTAATTTGAGAGTCAATAGCATTGATAATTTAAAGATTCACCTAGACCGTGATCATTCCAAGAAACCTCCATCCGAAGAAGACGAAGAAGGAAGCATCGTTCCTTTCATTTTAACAGAAAACGAATTCAAATGCGTTCATTGCGAAGAATCGTTTATTAACTTTATGAATTTGCTCTTGCATACAAACAAGCATTACCAAAACCACGTTTGCGACGTCTGTGGCAAGGGATTCGCGAACTCTCTAAAACTGCAAAGGCACAAAATGATGCACGAAGACGAGAATTGTGGATGTCCTAAATGTGGCGTGGTTCTGGCTACAAGAGCAGCTCGCATGCATCACATGGTCCAAGCTCATGGTCCAAAGAACAGATACAGGTGTCCAATATGTGACGCTACGTTCAGTTCGTATCACATGAGATTGAGGCATCTGGACCGGGAGCATGGTCAGAAGTCCGAATACCCTTGTAAACAATGTTCGGCGATATTTCCAACCGGCATGTGCCGGGCCGCGCACGTCAGGACAGTGCATAAGAAAATAAAGAAGAAGAGGCGTAAAAACCTCCCTGAAACTGTATAGGATAGACACTAGTAGGTTATTTTATACCTCGCATTCGCATTCATACACATTAACAAAAAATATCTACTTTCCTATTTTCAATAATCTATCATTCAATTTATTATTATATTTGGTGTGGGAGTGTGTTTCTTGTTTAACTGTTTCTTTAATTGTTAAAACGAAGTCTGTAACAAAACTTTCTTTGGTTTTAGGGACGACGGTGTTACTGAGATGGAAACCGAAGAGAAAGTATCTAGACCAAAGGGGTAATGCGGCTATTATTATAGAACGTTCTAACGTCTGCCCTTTTCGTGTGGGCAGAGGCGTGTTTATTTGCGGTTATTGCTCAGAATCTTACGAGAATTTCGATGACCTCAGAGATCACACGGAAAATCACACCAATAGGATTGCAACAATGCGTTTTGCTAAATTTACCGATCAGATCAAAATCGAGATTTCTGATTTGCGATGCAATATATGTTCAGAATCTATGATAACTTTGGAGAATCTAAAAACTCATTTAAGCTATGTACACGATGAGGTCTTCCTAGAAGAACATGGGTTAGGTGTGACCCCGTTTCTCCTAGCCGACCAAAAATTCGGTTGCGCGATCTGTTACACGTATTTCGAAAAATTTCATAACTTGAACTCTCACATGAACGAACACTTTCAATATAATATTTGTTTCAAATGCGGCAAATTTTTTTCAGCCTACCAAAGGCTCGTGTCACATCTCGCTGTACATGAAAATAAAAAATACAAATGTCCTAAATGTCCCCAAACGTTTCCAAATAGAGTGAAAAAGAATAACCATGTGACTATGGTTCACGGGCCTGAGCTAAGATATAGGTGTCCTATTTGTAAAGAGAATTTCAAAAGTTACTCTACGAGGATTAAACATATGGAAGACGCTCACGATAGGAAGCATGAATATGCTTGCCACTTATGTCCAGCCGTATTCTCTATGTGCAACCGGAGAACTAAGCATATCCAAATGGTTCACGTAAAAAACAAACGATTTTCTTGCGAGTCGTGTTTTTACCAATGTGTAACTGCAACTCAACTAAGGAGGCATATGGTCAGACATCAATCGGAGCGTAACTTCGAATGTACGATTTGTAAAAAATGCTTTCCCAGAGACAAGGCTCTGAAAGAACACTTGCGTATTCATAGTAACGATCGAAGATTCTCTTGTGAATACTGCGCATATTCATGTATTCAGAAATGTAGTTTGAAAAATCATTTGAAGACTCATCACGTCAGCGACAACCAGTAGGAGAGCATAAAATATTTTTATTGTAAAATGGGGGTTACTTATTTGTAGGTATGTTTGTTTGTAACGTATATCTATGCATGTTTTCTTTGCTATATCACTTGATTATAATAGCATTAGTGTTAGTGTACATAGATTAATTGTAACTTACTATGTTTCATCATATAACTATTTGTATAGTTTAAATAAGATGTAATGTCAACCTATTAGTGTTCCTTAGCCATTACAATGTAACATTAAATATCTACCTAAATATGCTATAGTAAAATATGATTCCATCAATAAAAATCGTATATAAAATATCAACAGGAATTTTATTTCGTTTTGTTGTTTGCGATGTTTTAATGACATTTTCATGCAACATCGTTGAGATACCTATTACCTGCCTACTTATGTTTTTGTGTAATTCTTTAGATAAACTCGTAAATACTACGTCACGTCATGTACTTAACTCTGTAAAACACCCGTAAGTATATTAAGCGTCTGTATTTTCTCCAAAATTGTGTATGTCGTCACAAACGTTGAAGTTGAAGAATACAATGGAATATTTTTCTATTTTTAGGGAGAAAAATGGAAGACTTACGGAGTACGATACCGATAAAGACAGAGCTGGACTCAGAAACTGCATCAGAAATGGACATTCCAACTCGGATACTCGTTAAGAGAGAATTGGATTCCGACATTGTAACCGCAAGGGAACAGGGGTTTGAAAGGAGAGCGATATTCAGGAACAACATATCTATAATCATAGACACATCCACAGCTTACCCCTTTAAATACAGAAAAGGAATATACCTCTGCTACTTTTGCAATGAGACATTCTTAGAACCCGAAAATTTGAGAGAGCATACGAAGACCCAACATGTAGACATGAGGGCTGCATTAAAGCCGCGCAAGTACGAACCAATAAAGATTGATTTCGCTGGAACTGAATGCAAGATTTGCGGGTTAGGTATAACAGATTACCCATCCCTGAAAGCACATTTAGTAGATCATGGAAAAGCTATCGACACGACACATGGAGAAAGCATCTTACCGTACAAGTTAAGCAAAGAAGAGCATATCTGTCAAATTTGTGGCAAAAGATATGAAATGTTTCTTAGCCTTCACAGACATATGAACGACCACTACGAGCACTATCTCTGTGAAACTTGTGGAAAACCTTTTGCGACACCCCAGAGGATGCTCAATCATGCTAAAACTCATGAAAGAGGAAACTTTCCGTGCAAACATTGCCAGGAATCTTTTCCGTCGTACGCCTCGTTGCACGCTCATGTTGCAAAAGTCCACAGATCCAACAAAAGGTACAAGTGTCCGATATGCGATGAAAAATTCCAATCGTACAAGCACAGACTAAAGCATTTGAAGACAGTGCATGGGGAGAAAACGGCATTATATCCGTGCCCATCGTGTCCAAAAATATTTGATCTTTGCAGTCGACGAACAGCGCATATAAAGTTCCAGCATTTGCAGGAACGAAATCACATCTGTTCTGTGTGCGGAATGAAGTTCTTTACCAACTACGAATTGCATGAGCATTCGGTGAAGCATGGCGGCGAGAGGATATTCCAATGCGACGTTTGCAAGAAGTCTTACGCCAGGCTGAAGACTCTTAGGGAGCACATGAGGATACACAATAACGACAGGAGGTTCATTTGCCCTGTTTGTGGACAAGCATTCATACAAAACTGCAGCTTAAAGCAACACGCTAGAGTTCATCATCCTATGCATTTAAAAAATGACGTATTTTAGGTTAGCTATATTTGGGATTATGCGTAACTCTTTCCATATAAAACCAGGTATCCAAACCTTGAAACGCCTTCAGTATGTAGGCAGGCACCTACTACCATTATAACCTAACAGGTATACGTACAATCAACATATTACTTAGGTACAGAGTCTGTCCCTGCGTACTTGAGTACTTGAATGGACGGGTACATCTATAACCTCTTTATATCTGTTAGAAGATTGCTTATGGGAATAAGTAGTATAGTGGTTATATTTTTCTTTTAATCCTGTATGATAAATTGATAATATTATGTCTTACATAACTTTAATAATGTCATCTAAAATATTTAATCAACAGAAATATAATTTATACCTAACAAAATACCTACATATTTGTGTACAATAAATGTGGTTCTAAAAACATTTACTTAAATTATTTCAAATCACGCTTATTCAAACCCCATCAATAAGCTAAACGTAATCATACGCAAACATTTTATGTACCTACCTATTACCGGCAGTCGGGCTGTCTTTTACTTCAGTGCGAGAGAAAGACTGGACTCTACTTTGCAGTTCAACGCTACTGCACACCCTGGGTACTTATACTAGAGTTTGTTTCTTCGGTAGCTGTAAAGATCTAGACGGTCTTGATAATTCTAACTGATCCAATAACACTTGCTGAGAGGTTTACATGGAACTTTTGTTTATAGGTGATGATGAGACGTGCGTCCAGCAACAAAGCGAAATAAAGACCAAGTCAGCCACATCTCTACAGTTTCAAATTGATGATGAATCAAAAATACGGAAAATCAGTGCGACAAAGTTACTCTGGAACTCAAACGTATGCCCATTTCAATGGGCCCAAACATTGTATTCTTGTTTCTTTTGTAAAAAAAGCTTTTTCAAATTCCATGAACTGAAAGAGCACAATACAATACACAAATCTGCTACCGAAGTAGATCTTTTGAGATCCTGTTGTAATTTTATTGATAAACATAAACACGTGAAAGTTGAAGTAACGAATGTATCTTGTAAACTCTGTGATGAACAAATAGCCAATTTTAATGATCTCAAACATCATTTGATTGATAAACACGCAGTTTCTCTCAACTTAGACAACGATGGCGTCTTACCTTTTCTTATTGGAGAAAACCAGTCTACATGCGCAATCTGTGCAAAGGAGTTCTTGGATTTTAAAACTCTGAATCGACACATGAATGCGCATTACAAAAACTTTATTTGTGCTCTCTGTGGTGCTGGATATATTTCATCGTCAAGGCTTAGGATCCATTCCAGAACCCACGAAGCTGGGTCACATCCCTGCAAGGTATGTAACAAAGTATTTCTCAATGCTCATGCTAGAGACGCGCATAATGAACGCGTCCACTCCAACGTCAAGAGACACAAATGTCCACTGTGCTCAGAAACCTTCAAATCATACTCCTTGAAAAAGAAACATTTGAGTGCAGCCCATGAAATAAAAGTTTCAGAGTTTAAATGTGATATGTGCCCTAAAATCTTTTTAATGATAGCTGACCTGAATAGACATAAACGTAATGAACATATGAAGGAGAGAAACTACCAGTGTAAAGATTGCGAGTTGAGTTTCTTTGATAATTACCAGCTAAAACTCCATTCAGTGAAGCATGGCGGCGAAAGGATCTACCGATGCGACGTTTGCAAGAAGTCCTACGCCAGACCGAAAACACTAAGGGAGCACATGAGAATACACAATAATGACAGGAGATTTGTTTGTGATGTGTGCGGAAAAGCGTTTGTACAAAACTGCACGTTAAAAGATCATGCTAAAACACATAAAAAGGTTAAAACGCAATGATGGCTGACTTTTTTTATGGTATTTTCAACTTATTTGGTTAACCAACCTAACATTGGTTTCTCCAACTGTTACCTGTAGTTCCCGCTGAATTAAAATAAGGCGTTCTCCTTAATCTATGATGTTCAGAAAAATACAACTAGCCAATATATTTTCTTTATTAAAATACCTACTTTAGTTTGTTTATGTACCCATTTGGTTACAGCCTGTAAAGATTGCTGGCGCATTTTATTTAAATACTAAGAATTTTTAAATACAAACTTTGTTATCAGGAATTGAGTTTTTTTCGTTGGCCAAACCTCTACCAATTTGTTCTTACGCTTTAATCATATTTTTAACATGCTTTTAATCTATAGGTACCTACATAAGGTAGTTTGGTCTGTGCGATCGTGTAATGCTATTGCAATAAGTGTTGTTCTAAACTTTCAAATGAAAAACATAGAGTTCTTTACATGGATGTTTTCTTTATAGGTGATGCTCATGAGACGTACATCAAGACAGAAAGCGAGCAAAAAACGAAGCCAACGAGAGTCCTTCTGAAAACCAAATCCAAAATGCGGAAAATCAGTGCGGCACAGCTACTTATAAATTCTAACGTATGCCCGTTTCGTTGGGCCAAAACATTGTTCTTCTGTTTATTTTGTGATGAAAGCTTTATTACAATCGAATTGCTAAAGGAACACAACACAACGCACAGTTCTGCTACCAAAGCTGATATTCTGAAATCGTGTAGTAAAGTTATAAAATCACAAGGACATGTTAAATTAGAGGTAACAGACGCATCCTGTAAACGCTGCGACAAACGAATCGAAAATTTCAACGACCTTAAGCATCACCTAATTGATATACACTCTGTTTCTCTTAACTTTGACGATGATGGCGTCTTGCCTTTTATTATCGGACAAAATGTTTACACGTGCGCAATTTGTGCCGAAAATTTCTCGGATTACAAAATTCTGAATCAACACATGAATGTTCATTACAAAAACTTCATGTGTGCTCTCTGCGGTGCCGGGTTTATTTCACCGTCGAGGCTTAGGATCCATTCCAGAACCCACGAAACTGGGTCGCATCCCTGCAGTGAATGTGGTAAGAAATTTCGCAGCGTCTACGCCAGGAACGAGCACAACGCAGTCGTCCACATGCAAGCCAAGAGAAGCAAGTGCCCTCACTGCTTAGAGACTTTCAAATCCTACTATCTGAAAAAGAAACATATCGTTACGGTGCACAAATTAAAAGTTTCTGAATTCAAATGCGACATTTGCCCCAGAAGCTTTTTATTGAGCGCCGATCTTAATGTACATAAACGCCAAATACATATGAAGGAGAAAAGGCATGCATGTGAAGTTTGCGATTGGAAGTTTTATCAGAAATGTCAACTGAAAGACCATATGCTCAGCCATGGACTCAGTCAAGCTACACATCAATGCGTTTTTTGCGAAAAGAGATACTTAAGACAAAGATCTTTAAGGAAACATATTTTGAAGATACATGAAAAATTGAACGCAATTAAGTAGGTAGATAAATATTGCACAACGGTGCTGTCTAAAAGAAGGAATCATCTTGCGTACGTAACTACCTACCTATAGCGCTGTACCTATATTTCTAATACTTGTAAATATTTTTCGTAATATTGTAAAATTTTCTATGGAATCTATATTAAAAATTAATGCAAACCAGAACACATCTTGCTGTATTTTACTTCCATTACTGTACGTAAATTATAACTCTACGTGTAGGTAATTGAGTACTGCCGCAACCGCAGCTGGCCTCTAAATAAGAATAAACCATTCTTTTCTAGTGGGACGCAGAGTCGTCCAATAAACTATTGGACTTCTAAAAAATATGAGAAACTGTGCATGATTTATCGTTTTCTTACGCATTAATTTTTTGCTACATTTTATAACATGGTGCAGGCAACATGTATTTCGCTTCGCTTGACTAGGAAACTTCGGAAAGTGACGCGTTATATCTCTAAAATTAAATATCAAATGGTACGATCTGTTAACCTCACTCATGCACTGTTTCTCATTTTTTAGGTGAAGGTTTGATCCAGAAAGTTCAAGAACCACAAAAGAGGCAAAATAACATCAATAGCATCAAGGATAACGGCGACAGGTCATCTAGACTCAAAAATGCCAGGATTCTTTTGGAAAACTCGAGGATATGTCCTTTTAAATGGACGAAAAATTTATATATCTGCTTTTACTGCAATGAAAAATTCTCAGATCCAGCGGAACTAAGATGCCATAATAACCTCCACAAACCAAAAAGAAAAATTATTGAAAATTGTTTAAGTAAAATGAAAACACACGATCTCGTCAAAGTAGATATTACTGATGTTAACTGCAGAAAATGTAACGACACAATCACAGATTTAAGTTCATTGAAATCTCATTTGTTGGAGGTGCACAAGGAAAGTCTAGACCCTAAATCATGTCACGGTGTTTTGCCATTCAAAATTACTAAAGAAGACTTTCCTTGTGCTCTCTGTCCGAATAAGTATGAGGAATTCACTTCTTTGAACCACCACATGAACGTGCACTTTCAGTATTTTATCTGTGAAACCTGTGGATCTGGCTTCATAACGCCCGACAGGCTGCGCTCGCATTACTTTTCCCATGAAACAGGCTCGTTCCCTTGCGCTGAGTGCTCCAAGATTTACCGCTCGAGCAACGCTAGAAACGAGCACTACGACCTTGTTCACAAAAAAGCACAAAGGCACCGTTGCCCCCACTGTCCAGAGACATTTAAGAACTATTATCAAAAGAACAAGCACATTACTTCAATCCATGGAATCAAAATAAAGGAATTCAAGTGCGCGGTATGCCAGAAGATATTTAAATCGAGCGGTAAACTAGTGGTGCATAAACGGATGGTACATTTAAAACTGAAACGGTATGCTTGCGACGCTTGTGAGTGGAAATTCTATTCCAAATCTGAGTTAGAAGCTCATAAAATCAAACACAGCGGTGAACGGAAATACGAATGTACTGTATGCAAGAAGGCTTACGCTAGAAAATACACGCTTAGAGAACATATGAGGATACATGACAATGATAGAAGATTTGTATGTTCCTTGTGTGGAGGAGGGTTTGTGCAAAAGTGTAGTTTGAAACATCATATCAAGGTGCATCATCCGAACGTTACAACCTCGAAGACTGACAGACAGTTTAATGAAAGTATGACTTAGAGCTAAACTACGAAACAAACCTGCGTGATATTAAAAAACGGCCAAGAGCGTGTCAGACACGCCCACAAATAGGGTTTCGTAGTCAACGTTTAAATATCAGGTTTTTCAGCATTACAAACCTAATTTTGTTGCTGGTTTGTTAGCAGCAGTATGATGACCAACCGCAAATAGAAAAACTCAATTTTTTCTGAAACCTTTAAGGGTACGATATCCGTTATAGTTTTCATTGTAACTTCAGATTGTAAGCTATATTCCATATTTATTTTAAATTTTTAGCGTTTATACTTTAGAAGTTACAGCTGGAACAAATTATGGGTCAAAAACGCCCTTTTTAAAAGCAAATATCTCGTGACAGAAACATTTTAGTGACTTTGTTTCAAAGAAACCTCACCTTAGTTTTAAAAGACCTATTCAACGATACCCTACTCAATATAACAGAAGAAAAATTTTTTTTTTTTGCCCCCCTTTCACTTGTATGGGAGGGGGTCCAAAAAACATTTAAAATATTTTTTTCTTAACATTTCTATATTTGGGTCAACACGATCTATCTTCTCATTAAATTTCATGTCGATAGCTCTAAAACTGACGAAGATATGAGGGCGCGGCATACAGACAGACAGACAGACAGACAGACAGACAGACAGACAGACATGACGAAACTATAAGGGTTTCTAGTAGACTACGAAACCCTAAAAATGATATATACCTACCTACTATGGTAACATTTTTCAGATGTTTATTTAAGTAATTAAATAATATTACAAAAATTTAATTTCTGTTTTTTTTTCTGGATACACTTGCATGACATAAGTAGATACCATAAACACTGATACCCAACGTTACAAGACATTTGGTGATACACACTGGCGAAAAGAATCACAAGTGCGAGGCCTGCTTTTGTGAGGAGGAAAAACCTGAAGGATCAATTTGAGATAGCATGCTTTGTATCAAAGTAAAAAACTCTCTGACTACGTTGTAAGTATCATTTTGTACTGAACAAAGTATTAAATCTCTTAACGAATCATCTTCCTGCCCTTATCCCAATTACTTGGGGTCGGCGCAACACGTTTTGTTGAACACAAAATCGTGTTGCAAAGGTTTTGGCTTAATATTACGACCGGCCGCCTACCAGAATTAAATCTCTTAACGGATATCCGATAATTACTTATTAAATTGCATTTACAGACTTGATAAACACATTCGAAAATCAATTTTATTTTATTTTCAAGATGTTACGAAAAAGCTTTCGGGTGCGTGTAGGTACAGGTAGACACTCTCGGGGTTTACTAGCCTGTGACAACTTTCCTTAAGGAACATAAATCGATAGATATATCTATATCTAATAGTACGTCGATATACCTAAATATTGTCAGCTGCCAAAAATGTTTTTTTTTATGTCGAATTTTTCTAGTATATTCTAGAATATTCCTGGAGGAATATCTTCGGTTTTCTAGTCTATAGGTGTAAGATTTGTAAACAAATAAATGATAAACTTTTTGTTTGGTTAAATACTTAAAAGTAACACACGCACGCACATTTTTTTCTCACCCCCTTTATTCTATCTTGCGTTATTCTCTACGATCCTCTTCCACACGCATCCAAACCTTCCTATTAATTAATATTGTATCATCTGTCTAAAATCCTAACAATTTTCTCAAAAAACGTGTACAGTCACTAAAAGTAAGTAGTCGTAGCTTACCTACGTCAGTAGGAAAGATAATATTAACTTCCATTGAATGACCAATTCATGTGACGGCGTCCTCAATTGAGTTATTTTTTCTAGGACCGCCACCGAGAGGGACTTTACAAGACCAAACCAGCGCAAGACCGAAACACTTACAGATAGAATTTACACCTTCCAGAAGTGCATCACTTCTGAGTCGTAATACTTCATCGCCGTCGCCTGAAATTTTATATGCCACATCAACTGCACGCATCCATAAATCTAAGGCAAAAAATTCAGATATAATGCGGAATATCTTAACAGTATTCCAATTTTCGACTGTCTATCCATTCATTTATGCTCTGAAAATTAACAAATTCAAATGCTTTGTGTGTTCCAAATTGTTTCCAGACACATTCTTGCTTCGCGAACACATGATTGAAAAACATACATTCAAATCGCTTAAAGAGGTTATGGAATGTAAAAGAATAATCGTTCTCAGAGTCGATGTTGGTGAAATCGCTTGCAAAATTTGTTCTTTTATGCCTAAGGACCTTATAGAGTTGAAACGACATTTGAAAGACGAACACAACAAGCATATAGACCCTGAACTTAAAGACAACATGGTTCCGTTCAAAATTGATGGCGGAAAGGAATCATACGATTGCGTTATCTGCCAAGAAAACTTCAAGAAAATACCTATGCTGATCACCCATATGAATGCTCATTTCATTAACTACTCGTGTGAAATCTGCGGTTCTGGGTTCACGGCGCTAAATCAATTACAACATCATGTGGTGTTGCACGAAAATGGCAATTACCCCTGTGATAGATGCGAAAAAGTCTTTAATACAAACCACAGTAAGGATGTACACATTCGGGCAGTCCATTTGAAACAGAAGCATTGGTGTTGTCCTATGTGTCATGAGCGTTTCAGTACATACTACGGCCGAAGTAAACATATTCAGGACGTTCATAATGTAGCGACGAAAGTTCACAAGTGTTTAGAATGTGGAAAGGATTTTATTCTCAAGTACCATCTAAAAACCCACATGCGGACTGTTCATCTCAAAATAAGAGATCATGAATGTGACATTTGTCAAAAGAAATTCTTACTCAAGAAACACTTAAAGCAGCACATGGTGATACACACTAGAGAAAAAAAAACATGTAGGAAGTCTTCGAAAAGTCGTTGAGGAGAAATAACCTGAAATAGCACCATATTGTAAAATTGTATTTAATAATGTACTTATTCAATATATTAGTGAAAAAGCAGACTTCTGTAACGGGGACCGAACTTATAAAGCAATAAATTTATATTCAGATAAGTTTTAAGTATTTTGTTTTTCTTTTAAGCACTTCCCATTTTAATTAAAATCGTTTAGGCCTTTGTCGTAAGCAATATCCCACCCAAAACATAAATGTGAAAGGCTGCCAAGTTCTATAATATTAGAATGCTTCGCCTATAAAAGAAGTGAGATCTAAATAAGTACCAAGTTCCATACACAGACCTCAGTTAAAAATAGTTACAGGAATGCACACTTGATTTTTTGCAGTTTGGAAATAAGAATCTACTTTCCAAACTGCGAAAAATCAAGTGTGCATTCCTGTAACTATTTTTAACTGAGGTCTGTGTATGGAACTTGGTACTTATTTAGATCTCACTTCTTTTATAGGCGAAGCATTCTAATATTATCGAACTTGGCAGCCTTTCACATTTATGTTTTGGGTGGGATTTCATTTATTTTTGTAGGGTTTATTTTCTTTTTTTCTTATGATTAAGTTAGGTAAGGAAATATCTCATTTATACTTTTACCATAACCACAACAGCCACAACAGTCCACTGCTGGACATGGGCCTCCCCCTATCGGGGGGTATTGCCATACTCACCACGCTTGGCAGGCGGATTGGCGAGCGCAGTGCCAAGATGTTATATTTACAGGGAACGCTGCTGCCCTTTCCCTGGATGAATATCCCTTAGTCGCTTTTTACGACACCCACGGGTAGAATTGGGGTGATGCTATTCTAAGCCGGCATCACACGGCATTTATACTTTACTTTGACTACATACAAACCTTCGTAACGAATTTTAGGTCGGTACGACGATTGGAAGATATAGATAAAATTTTTGTTTTAGTTCCTTAGGGGTATGAATTTACACCTTCATTTTTTTTAAAACCGACTCACACTTGGCCATTTTCAGATTTTTTCCTTTACCTTGACCTAAAGACCTACCTCCATGCCAAATTTCAAGTCAATACGACCATTGGAAGTGGTCTAGGTTTTTGATGAGTGAGTGAGTGAGTCAGTCAGTCAGTCAGTCAGTGAGTGTATAGTAAAAATAGCGATTTTCTGACGTCAATATCTCGAAACCTACAATAGGTACATTAATGAAATTTTGTATTTTAGATAAGTAAGTAGATCTCGACAGATACACGAAATTTCATATGCGTAGATAAAATAGATTTTGAGTTATAGGTGGGTCGAACTTGGCCCGAAATGGTTCGTGTAATATAACCCACGGCCGGTGTGTCGCTTTTTTTGCTCGAACTTGGCGGACACACTGCCGTGTGTCTAGGTTACTTTCTTCCTGGGGCCGAAGTCATACATTATGCATCACAGCGAAAGTGCACAATAGTTTGCAATGTGGAAAGACTTTAAGCATCATGTCGTATCTTGCTCCATGCATCTGAAAAAGAAACAAATCATAATTGTTACATTTCTCATATGGAGACTATTACAGGTGCGAGACCTTTTGAGGAGGAAAAACCTGAACGCTCATTTGAGATCGCATGATATCGTACTTATAGCAAGATGAAGAAATCGTTTTGCTTTGTAGGTACCATTTTGTTCTGAACAAAGTTTAGAGCTTAATATAGACACTTAAATATATAGTAAACAATAAAACGAGTAACTGATATTCAACATTATGAAATACTTTTTACTCAATAAACATATTCAAAAATACGCTTAATTTTTGTTTACAAATTACTGCAAATAATTTGAAATATTGTAGTTATAATAACGATAATAATTTTCATTTCATATTTGCACAAACGTGACGTCCTCAATAAAGTTATTTTTTCTAGGTCTGCCGCCGATGGAGACGTTACAAGATCAAAAGAGTGCAGGTCCGAAAAAGACACGGATAAAGTTTACACCTCACAGAAGTGCATCATTTTCGACTCGTGATACTTCATCGCCGTCCCCTGAAAATTTAACTACGCGCATTTTAACATCTAAGGCAATGAAACCAGACGTGCGACAGAATGTCTTAACAGTGTTCGAATTTTCGACCGTCTATCCATTCATTTATGCTCCGAAAATTAACAAATTCAAGTGCTACGTGTGTTCCCAATTGTTTTCAGAAACATTCTGGCTTCGCGAACACATGAATGAGAATCATACGTTCGAATCGCTTAAGAACAGTGTGGACTCTAAAAGAGCAAATATTCTGAGAGTCGACGTCGATGAAATCTCTTGCAAAATTTGTTTCTACGTTCCTAAGGACCTTATAGAGTTAAAACAACATTTGAAAGACGATCACAACAAGTGTATAGACCTTGATGTTCAAGACAATATGATTCCGTTCAAAATTGATAACGGAAAGGAATCATACGAGTGCGTTATCTGCCAAGAAAACTTTAACAGAATACCTGGACTGATCACCCATATGAATACTCATTTCAATAACTACTCGTGTAAAATCTGCGGTACTGAATTTACGGCGGAGATTCAACTATATCATCATTTACTAGTTCACGAAGATGGCAATTACCCCTGTGATAGATGCGAAAAAGTCTTTACGACAAACCGCAGTAAGGATATGCACATTCGGACAATCCATTTGGAACAGAAGCATTGGTGTTGTCCAATGTGTTCCGAGCGCTTCAAAACGTACTACAGCCGAAACAAACATATTCAGGACGTTCATAATGTAACAACAAATGTGCACAAATGTTTGCAATGTGGAAGGGGTTTTAAAATCAAGTCGCATTTAACAACCCACATGCAGTCTGTTCATCTGAAAATAACAAATCATGAATGTTACATTTGTCATTTGAGATTCTTTTATAAGCAACACTTGAAGAGGCACATGATGACACACCAGCGAAAAGAATTACAAGTGGGGGATGGTAGTTTGGAAGAGGAAATACCTGAAGGATCATTCGCTGATTCATATATTGTATAGCAAGATACAATAACGTCGTTAACTACGTTGTAGGTACCATTTTGTTATGAACTAAATATTATGCTTATTTAGAAAAATGATTAACTAATATCTAACATTACTAGATTCCTTTTACTCGATGAACATATTCAATATTGACCTTTATTTTCGCTTATAAGTTGCTAGGAAAAGAATTTACTTCCTTGGGGACTCTGGTACCTTTATACTGTTTTTTTTTCTGCGAAATGTAATTCGTAAATTGTACCTCCCATACAAATACTGGCTGCTGCAGCTGAAGTCCAAACCATTTTTGTCATTATGTTGACCTAGACTGCCTTACATATTGCTCCGGAAACTTGTTCAATTTGAATATGGTGGTTGTTTCATTTAACGTTTAGAAGTGCACTACCTTTCCTTGTACCTTTGTTTGTGAGTACTTACTATCCTGTTCCACATGCATCCGAACGCTTCCTACAGCATGTGGATAGTACATGTTAGATACTTAAGCTACTACGGCCAGGTATCTTACGCCAGTAGGTACGATATTGATTTCCATTTGATGACCATATAAACGTGACGTCCTCAAAACACTTATTTTTTTCTAGGTCTGCTGCCGAGGGGAACATTACAAGATCAAAAGAGTGGAAGACCGGAACAGTCTGAGAAAAAGTTTACACCTTGCAGAAGTGCACGTCCTTTGAGTTCTGGTACTCCATCGATGTCACCTAAAAATTTAAAATCTGTATCAACAGCACTTCAACCAACTACGCGCATCTACAAACCAATGGCAACAAAGCCAGACGTAAGACAGAATGTCTTAACAGTTTTCGAATTTTCAACCGTTTATCCATTCAAATATGCCCCGCACATGAATAAATTCGAATGCTTCGTATGTTCCCAAATGTTTTTAGAAACGTACTTGCTTCGTGAACACATGCGTGAGAGTCATACATTCGAATCGCTTAAAAAAATTATAGATTGTAAAAAAGGAATCATTATAAGAGTAGACGTTGGTGAAATTGCTTGCAAAATTTGTTCATTCGCTGCAAAGGATCTTATGGAGTTGAAACGACATTTGAAACACGAACACAACAAGTTTGTAGATCCTGAACTTCAAGACAACATAATTCCTTTCATAATTGATGGCCGAAAGGAATCATACGATTGCGTTATCTGCCAAGAAAACTTTAAGAGAATACCTGTGCTGATCAACCATATGAATGCTCATTTCAATAACTACTCGTGTGAAATTTGCGGTACTGGGTTTAGTGCGCTACATCTTCTAAACAACCATTTGTTGGTGCACGAAAATGGTAATTACCCCTGCGATATTTGCGGCAAAGTATTTCGATCAAATCGCAGTAGGGGTGTACACATTCGGGGAGTCCATTTGAAACATAAGCATTTTGGTTGTCCAACGTGTCCCGAACGCTTCAGCACATACCATAGCAGAAACAAACATATTCAGGACGTTCATAACGTACCAACGAAAGTGCACAAGTGTTCAGAATGTGGAAAGGCTTTTAACATCATGGCGTATTTGAGAACCCACATACGGTCTGTGCATCTGAAAATAAAAAATCATGAATGTGACATTTGTCATATGCGATTCTTTGATAAACATCACTTGAAAAGGCACATAGAGACACACAGGCGAAAAGAATTTCAAGCGCGAGGCCCGCGGGATGGCATTTTTGAGGAGGAAAAACCTGAAGGATCATTTGATATAGCATGATACTCTATTACTGAGATGTGAAGTCGTTGATTACGTTTAAGATACCTACTGATTTGTACCAAACAAAGTATAGCTTAATATTATAAGGTGTAGGGGACTATATGTACCGAAAACTTAGCAGGCATGCTCATGAAACTGACCTGTTTTTTTCTATCCTTAGAATGTTCCTTCAGGCTATGTTGGTAAACGAGAAAAACAACTAAAACTCCCAATTAGCTGACTGACTTTCTGGCGCAGGGTCCATGCTTTCTCTTTTTTTGGAATCCTTGCAAAATCTTTCTCTTTCACAAATAAGCAAATCCATACTCCCACTTTAATCTACTTTCATTGAGTAAATTTGCTTGCTACGGCTTACCTTTGTTAAAATGTTGCCCATCGACACTGCTTTCTATAGAAATCCCATTTTTTATTCTCAATTAGGCTCAATAATAAAAGTTATTCAGTTTGATGGGCCGATCATACCTGCGAAGTTTTTAACACACAGCCCCTTACTCTCGGTAGATTAGATCTGATATACATTATCAATAAAAACTAGTAAGATATACAACATTTGTTTTATTAAATAATTTATACAAACTCGATAAACATACATACCTACCTACATAAAATAACGCCTCTTTGCCGGAGGGGTAGCTAGCCCACTGATGTCCAATCTTCTTTATTATGACATTCTATTAAGATATATTACCACACGCATCCATAAGCTCCCTACAGTAGAATATTATTGACGCATAAGTAGGGACCGGATTATGCAACATAAAAAGCCTGATAGGTAGAGTCTGGCTAGCGAGTCTTTGGACGTCAAATAATTCAAATATTTCAAATGGCAACATGTTAACACTGAAAAACTATAATAAAACAATTTTGATACTTACTATTTCTTTGTTTTCTGCTCTTTAGTTTGTGTTTACCTTGCCTACCGGTATGTATGTATGATGTATCTACCGGGAGTAACAGAAAGGGTATAACAAGCCGAAAGGAGGTCAAGGTACTCATGGAACTGAACAACTTTCCCCATGGAACATGGGACGAAATATAAAAAAAATTTGGACCTCTCAGAGTAAATCAATCAGCTGATCTGCGATTTTGTATGGGAGGTCCAAATATTTTTTTCATATATCGACCCATGTTTCATGGGGAAAGTTGTTCAGTTTCATGAGTACCTTGACCTCCTTTCGGCTTGTTATACCCTTTCTGTTACTCCCGGTAGATACATCATACATACATACCGGTAGGCAAGGTAAACACAAACTAAAGAGCAGAAAACAAAAAAATAGTAAGTATCAAAATTGTTTTATTGTAGTTTTTCAGTGTTAACATGTGAAAGATTTTTAAAATTGGCGCCATTTCCGTGTCCAAAGACTCGCTGGCCAGACTCTATATGCATGCAAATATGCACGAAAAAGGCTTGAAATATCCATGAAAACTAGCAAAATATGCAAGTTCAAAATAAAATAGTTACTTTGGATATAAAAATAGAACATTAATCACTTTTCTCACAAATTTGATAATTTAGAACTTAATTTAAAAAGATAATTTGATTAGTTAATGATGCAGAATAGTCAGTTATCCACTAAAACAGTTTCTTTTTTCGAGAGGCAAGGTTCGCTATCAAATTTATCAAATATCAATGAGCGCACTCACCCAAAAAAATTAACATAAATTCGATTAAAATGCGTAATAAACAAAAGCAGGAATTAATAAGACGCATTGCATGTATCAGAAATATGCATGACAACAAGATTTTCGACAAAACACTTACGCTATTTGCGACAAAAATGACTTTGCATAATGCATATGCAAATGCATATAATCCGGTCTCTACATATAGAGTGAAATTTTACTTGTGACCGATAGCAAAAACTCAGAACCGGCTGGTGATACGGAACAACTTTCCCCAAGGAACATAGGTCGAAATATGAAAAAATATTTTGACCTCCCATGCAAAATTGCCGATCAGATGATTTGAGATAAGTACCTACTATGGGAGGTGCAAATTATTTTGCACTTATGTTGCACTTGTTCCATAAGAATAAATAATAACACTACCGTACTTGTTCCTAAATATGTTGACTTATGTTCCTTGGGGAAATTTGTTCCTTATCACCAGCCGGTTCTGAGTTTTCGCTATCGGTCACTTGTAAAATTTCACCTTAGGTATATAATACTGGGTTATTTTTTAGTCAGTGCGCAAACTTTGCAGGGTGTTTCTACTCGTCATTCTGAACAACTTTTATTATGGGACCACCTGCGAATTCGCAAAAAAAAATTTGGATGTTCCATAGAAAAATTAATACCTACTCGGCAAAAATGTATGGAACAACCAAAAATTTTTTTTATATTCCGCAGGTGGCCCCATAGTAAAAGTTGATCAGAATTACGAGTAGAAACATCCTGCAAAGTTTGCGCACTGACTTAAAAATAACCCTGTATATCACCGGTCCATCGGACTGATAGAATAATTCTCACAAAATCAGGCGTGCCCCCGTCAAGACGAGCCAAGCGCAGTGCGAGGGCACTACCTACCTTTTCTCGAAGTGTTTCGTCATTATATATACCAGATTGGTCAAATTCTCAGGATATCTTGTCGATAGTAACCTTATTAAACATACAAATTTTCAATTACATATCTTTAGTACTTTTGAATTTATGGTTATCTGAAAATGCCGATTTTGTCATTCACTAGGACAGTCAGTCACTGATGCTGATTGCTGATGATCATCAAAATGTTCGAGTACTTCCTGAAGTGCTAGTAATGGTTAGCTATGGCTAATGTCTTGGCCGTTTAGAAACAATATTAAAATAACATATGTATTAAATTATTAGTGACTAGATATTTCCATTACCACAGATAATATAATACAAGGGATAAAGGCGTGATGTATGTATGTATGTATGTATATAATCCATTACACAAATACGAAACGGCGAAGCCATACATTTTGTCTGAGATGTAGAGTTTATGAAGGTGGTGTTGATAGAATGCGTGTGGATTAAGAACTTGGCTTTAACTGAGTTCTGATATCTTTTTCATTAGCTAAGGCTAATGCACTCGTCTTGGCATTGATTGACAGGAAAATATTTTTGGTGGGATACGTTACTACAACCGCCACAGGTATCTACCGTGAGTAACGGAAAGGGTATAACCAGCCGAAAGGAGATCAAGGTAAATCAATAAATTAACTGATCGGTGATTTTTTATGGGAGGTCCAAATTTTCTTTTCATATTTCGGCCAATGTTTCATGGGGAAAGTTGTTCAGTTTCATGAGTACCTTGACCTCCTTTCAGCTTGTTACACCCTTTCTGTAACTCCCTGTATAGTTAACATACGCTAGTTCAATATTTTGACTTAATTCTCAATTACCTTATTTTTTTCTAGGACCGCAGATAAGGCTCATTGCAAGATCGAAACAGTCAGAGAAAAAGTTAACACCTTCCAGGAGTGCATCACTTGTGGGTAGTGATACGCCGTCGCTGTCACCTGAAAATTTATATGCCGCAATAACTGCACCTCTACCAACTGCGCGCAACCCAAAATCTAATATAAATCCGTATATAAGGCAGAATGTCTTAACAGTATTCGAATTTTCTACCGTCTATCCATTCATTTATTCTTCTCACATGGACAAATTCAAATGCTACGTGTGTTCCAAATTGTTTTCAGAAACGTTTTTGCTTCGCAAACACATGGTTGAGAAACATAAAATCGGGAAGATTGAAAAAGCTATAAACTGTAAAAAAGAAAAGGAATTCATTCTAAGAGTAGACGTTGGTGAAATCGCTTGCAAACTTTGTTCATTCGTTACTAAGGATCTTAAAGAATTAAAGCGACATTTGAAAGATGAACACAACAAGTGTATAGACCCTGAACTTCAAGACAACATGATTCCGTTTAAAATTGATAGCGGAAAGACATCATACGATTGCGTTATCTGCCAAGAGAACTTTAACAGAATACCTTTGCTGATCTCACATATGAATGTCCATTTCAATAACTACTCGTGTGAAATATGCGGTTCTGGGTTCAGTACGCTACATCTTCTAAACAAGCATTTGTCGGTGCACGCAAATGGAAATTACCCCTGCGATATATGCGGCAAAGTCTTCAGAACAAACACTAATAGGGGCGTACACATTCGGACAGTCCATTTGAAAAAGTTGAGGAGGTGTTGCCCAATGTGTCCTGAGCGGTTCAATAATACCTATACCCGAACTAAACATATGCAGGACGTTCATAATGTAACAACGAAACTGCACAAGTGCTTGCAATGTGGAAAGGATTTTAAAGTCAAGTACGAGTTAACAGCCCACACGCGGTCTGTTCATCTGCAAATAAGAGATATTGAGTGTGACATTTGCCATGAGACATTCTTACGTAAGAACAACTTAAGAAGGCACATGAAGACGCACCATAAGCAAAAAGAATTGCAACTGCAAGGCCTGCGGAATGGCATTGTTGAGGATGAATCACCTGAACGATCGTATAGCGAGATGTGAACAATTCGTTGATTACGTTATAGGGTACGCATTGTACTCAACATAGCACCTAATAGCTTAATGTATGGGATGTAAAAGAAAATGTAAAGAAATCTTTGCAGGCGTGCGCATGAAACTGACCTACTTTTTATATCCCTAGAAAATTACTTCAGGCTATGTTGGTATACGAGAAAAACACCTAAAACTACCGATTAGCTGACTGACTTTCTATAGAAACCCATTTTGTTTCAAATTAAGGCTCAATTGTAAAAGTTGTTCAGTTTGATCGTCTGCTCATACCTGTGAAGTTTTTAACACACCGCCCTTTACTCTCGGTAGATTAGATCTGATATACCTACATTATCAATAAAAACTAGTTAGAAATACAACATTTGTTTTATTTAAATAATTTATACAAACCCGATAATCATAGAACAAAAATGGCCTTTATATCTTCGTTTAGGTACAGGTGTTAGGAAAAGAACTGCGTCCCTTGAAATATACTATTTACCTGCACATTCTCGTTTTTTACCAGCCTGTGATATTGAACAACTTTACCCAAGGTATATAAATCGGTGTATTGTACCTCCGATATAACCGAAGTACAAACACTTTTTTTCTATATCGACCTATAATAATAATACCTATCTTGTTACAAAAAGAACTGCGTTCTTTTATAACACGCCACCTGTAGATGCAAATTGATGCTTATTTTTAAAACAACTCTAAAAGTTTTCTTTTTTTACTTACCTATAATTTTGGTCAACTCTAGTTACATGCACACTTGAGCGCACGGTAACCACTCATCATCATCTTGGACATTAACCGAAATACATATATTTTAATAAACACGAATCACGCACTTTGTTTTACCTACAAAACTGAATATTTCTACAAAGGTAATATTATATGTAAAAAAAATTTGCTTGTTAGGAGACTATGGTGGTGAGGTCACTTTTACTTTTGGTATTTAAAGATAGCGCTAACGCGTAATATCTATTCAGAAACTGCTAGTCCACTGCTGGACATAGGCCCCTTCTTTGCTACGCCATTCTCTTAATTCAGTCTTTCACACTCTGGCCACACGCATCCAAAAGCAAGTAGAATATTATATCACCGGGCTAATAATTTTCACAAAATACTACTCCGCTACAGCTGAAGGTGGGTATCCATAGTTGTTTACCTAGGCAAGTACGATATTACCAAATAAAGATGGCGTTCTCAATTACCTTATTTTTTCTAGGACCGCCGATGAGGATTGAACAAGACCAAAATATTGCAAGAACGGAAAAGTCCCAGAAAAAGATTACAACTTCCAGAAGTGCATCACCTTCCAGAAGTGAAACGCAATCGCTGTCACCTGAAAATTTAAATGCCACATCAACTGCGCGTAAACCAAAACCTAAGACAAAAAAGGCAGCCGTAAGGCAGAATGTCTTAACAGTATTCGAATTTTCGACCGTCTATCCATTCTTTTATGCTCCGAACATAGACAAATTCAAATGCTACGTGTGTTCCAAATTGTTTTCAGAAACATTCTTGCTTCGCGAACACATGATAAAGAAACATACAATTGAGAGTCTTAAAAAAGTTATGAACTGTAAAAGCATAAGATACAAGGTTCTCAGAGTAGACGTTGGAGAAATCGCTTGCAAAATTTGTTCATTCGTTACTGAGGATCTGAAAGACTTAAAACGACATTTGAAAGATGAACACAACAAGTGTATTGATCTTGAACTGCAAGACAACATGATTCCGTTTAATATTGATAGCAGGAAGGAATCATACGATTGCGTTATCTGCCAAGAAAACTTTAACAGAATACCTTTGCTGATCTCACATATGAATGTCCATTTCAATAACTACACGTGTAAAATCTGCGATTCTGGGTTCATGACGAGTTATCATCTAAGGAATCATTTGCAGGTGCACGCAAATGGTAATTGTCCCTGCGATATATGCGGCAAAGTCTTTACAACAAACCGAAATAAGGGTATACACATTCGCACAGTCCATTTGAAGCAGAAGGATAGGGGTTGTCCAATGTGCCCCGAGCGCTTCAATTCGTACTACAGCCGAAATAAACATATCCAGGACGCCCATGATGTAGCAACGAAAGTTCACAAGTGTTTGGAATGTGGAAAGGCCTTTAAGGTCAAGTGGGATTTAACTACCCACACGCGGTCTGTTCATCTGCAAATAAGGGATAATGAATGTGACATTTGTCATAAGAGATTCTTACGGAAGAACACCTTAAAGAGGCACATAGCGACGCACAAGCGAAAAGAATTACAAGTGCAAGGCCTGCGGGATGGCAATTTTGAGGATGAAACACCTGAAGGATCATTTGATATTGTATAGCGAATTGTGAAGAAATCGCTGATTAAGTTATAGATGCCGCTTTGTACCTTCGAAACAAAGTACAGCTTAATGTAAGGGACAATGTAACGAATATATACATAAACATAATCATTAAAAACTAGTAAAATATCCAACATTTATTCTATTAAATAATTCATACAAACTCGATATAATTATAGTACAACAAAAATGATGTTAATCTTCATTTAGTTACAAGTGTTAGGAAAAGAACTGCGTTCCTTGAAATATACTAGGTACTAGGGGAAACCGGAATATCAGGCTGATTTTTCCGATATTTAATAACCCACACGAGGTCTATTCATCTGAAAATAAAAGATTTTGAATGTGTATATAAAGAGGCAATGGTGATGAAAACTGCAAATAGCCAAGCCTTCGACATGTCCTTGAGGAGAAATAACCTGGAAGCATAACCTGATATTGTAATAAGTCAGATTTAATAATGTAACTACCTATGGTAACTACCTATACAATACATGAGCAAAAATACAGACTTCTGTAACGGGGTGTTGACCAAACATAAAAATAATAAATAAAATTAAATATTCCCATTCCATAGCCTACCTACGTCAAAATTAGGAGAAATATACCTAGATCAAACCTAGATGAACTAATACTTAATAGTGTCGTCATCGTCACTGACGTTTTGCTACTGATGGACAGAAAGGTTGTGTTCGTAGTAGTGCCACCCGATCATAATCAGTAAGGCCCACCTTATAGCTAGCTTGCTTATATATACTCTAAAGTTTATGTAGATACATGTATGGGGATAGAGACGGTGCCAAATGCATTATTTCCTATAGAAGCCCGTACTCTCTGTGAATCTTCGTTTCGTCTTAGTAAATCATAAAGTTTATTTAAATTATTTGTATGATTTGATCACATTTTGTATATGTAAGTATACAGATTTTTCCTTGGACTTCACCCTATATTTGATAGTACCAATATGGTATGTCTTCTTAATTCACAGCCAGCACCAACACATTACTAATTTGCATGCTAAGATCAATGAAAATGGTATCCTCAAAATAAGTTTCTTTTTTTTCTAGGACCGCCGAAGAAGATAGTGCCTTTATTCCAAGTGGCATACGACAGGAGTCTTTGTAAGCCTCTTGGGACGTTGTTTGACTTCGGTAAACTGAGAACTGCAAGACTGAAACAGCCACGGAAAGACTTTACACCTTCGAGAAGTGTATCACCTGTGAATTGTGATTCGCCGTTACCGCCCGAACATTTAAATCCACCACCAACTTCACTCTCCACAAATGAGCGCATACAAAAATTGAAGACAAAAGCACCGGACGTTCGGCAGAATGTCTTAACAGTTTTCGAATTTTCAACCGTTTATCCCTTCATTTATGGCAACAACAAGTTCAAATGCTTCGTGTGTTCCCAACCGTTTTTAGAAACATCCTTGCTTCGAAAACACATGAATGAAAGTCACACATTCGCACCGCTTAAAAGGCTTGTGAACAATAAGAGAGAGAACATTCTTAAAGTGGATGTTAGTGAAATAGCCTGCAAAATTTGTTCATATACTCCTAAAGATTTTATTGAACTGAAACGCCATCTGAAAGGCGAACACAACAAAAGCATTGACCCTGAACTTCAAGACAACATGATACCGTTCAAAATAGACGGTGGGAAGGAATCATACGATTGCGTCATTTGCCAAGAAAGCTTTATTAAAGTCCGCATTCTGGTTATCCACATGAGCGTACATTTTAATAACTACTCGTGTGAAATTTGCGGCTCCGGGTTCATGACGTTACGGCTTCTAAAGAAACATTTAGAGGTGCACGAAAACGGCAACTTCCCATGCGATAGATGCAACAAAGTTTTTACGACGACGCACAAGAGGGCATTGCATATACGGGGCGTCCATTTGAAGCAGTACCCCCGGCGGTGTCCGATGTGTCCTGAACGCTTCAATTCAAACTACCGCCGAACTATACATCTCCAGGACGTACATAATGTATCAACAAGAGTGCACAAATGTCTGCAGTGTGGACGCGCCTTCAACCTGAAATACCACTTGATATGCCACACGCGGTCTGTCCATCTGCAAGAAAGGAACCAGGCGTGTGACCTCTGCCATCAGAGGTTTTGCAACAAGGAGACATTGAAAAGGCACATGGTGATACACACCGGCGAAAAGAATTACAAGTGCGAAGTCTGCGGGATGGCGTTTTTGAGGAGGAAAAACCTGAAGGATCATTTGAGATTGCACGATATTGTGTAGAAAAGTATTTATATATTATCCATCAATGTTAACAATAAAGATATCTCATCTCACCTAGTACCTACTTATAATTATATTTTGCCACCTCGAGTGTAGCATGCAGCGAGTATCACGCATACAATTTTTCTACAATACCTGGTTCACATGGCTGGTTCAATAAAGAATGAGATTACAAATGGCGGTGGTTTCATAAATGAGAAGGGAAAAGCATTAACGAAAAGCCTTAGTGTGTGTGAGAAAGCATATAATCCTATTCTTTATTAAACCAGGTTATAACTACCTAGGTACTGGCGTAGTTGAAATAGTGACTCTTTTAGTTTAAAAAAAAACGCTCTTACTTATTAAGTTGTGATTAAGTACAAAGAAGCACAAAGCAGAGAGAAAAATAAATCAATCAACTCCGTTTAAAATCTAAACGTGGGAATTTTTGGCCGCTGTAATGCGCCTGATAATTTTAAAAAGTGGGTTTTCGATTATGAATACCTATACAGGGTGGTACCGAACGACCCACTGAAAGCTTACTTACTTTCTTACTACGGTGGCTCAATGTCCCAAAGAGGATCTTGGCCTCCGCTCCGACACTAGAACGCTAAGCTAAACTCGTCAAACTGAACGAATTTCCCTAGGGACTAAATTCCAAAGACTAAAAGATATTAGAGCTTCCATGCAAAAAAACTGCTGTCCGAGCAATTTTCGTTAGGAAGCCGGAAGTCGAAATTTTTAGGCTTCGAACTTTAGTTCTTAGGACAAAATTTTCAGTGTGACGTGCTGAGCTTAGCGTTTTCGGGAAAGTGGGCCGTTCGGTACCACCCTGTATAACCTACCTTTGTCAGGTAATAACATATTACGTTTCTGTTGTTTCTGTAGAACTCTAACATTTATTTTTGCCTCGAAATGTACTTAAATTATTTAGAGCTTCTACACTAAACTAATCCATATGTTTATCAAATTATAAATAACTAAAATGTAAATAAATTTTATTTTCTTTTACACTTAAAACGTTTTTCTTTTCTATTTAAAAGTACCAGTATGGTTTAGAAAATATAATTAGGCCCGAATCGGCTTAACGTGTCAAACAAAAAACGTGTAAAATTTTATTTCCTTATCTTTTTACTAAACTTTTTCAAACGTCTATCAAATTATAAATAACTAATGTAAAAAAATATTTTTTTTACAATTTAATACACTGTTTCTATTCTTTCCGTTGTAGAATATAATATGTATGAAACGCATCACTATTCGCTTTAGATACTCTCTTTATTGTACCTTCTATAACACTTGCAAAGAAAAACACATACCTACAAATATAATAACTAAAAACAATAACACACATGTTTTGAATAACATCACCTTTTATAAATATACAAAATCCATCGGACGAAGAAGGGAGAGTAGATGTCAAAGTAGTAATACTACCTACTGCTGCCTACTAACCAACGTTATAGTAAGAAAACCAGTGTAATCTAAGGATTTGTAATTACAAACACCCATACAGTTGTATCTTACTGTCGCTTATACTACAGGGTTATTTTTAGTCAGTGCGCAAACTTTGCAGGGTGTTTCTACTCGTGATTATGATAAATTTTTACTATGGGACCACCTGCGAACTAGCGAAATAAAATTGTGTGTTCCATAGAAAAAATCATACCTTCTCGTCAAAAATGTATGGAACACCATAAATATATTTTTAGATTTCTCAGGTGGCCCCATAGTAAGAGTTGTTCAGAATCACGAGTGGAAACATCCTGCAAAGTTTGCGCACTGACTAAAAAATAACCCTGTATATTATATCGTGTCTGAACTTGGTCTGAAGTTAGTACATATGATTTATTCATGAATTCTTGTTGAAATGAAACATGAAACATCTTACGTGAATGTTTTAGATGTTATTTTTTGTGTTGTCTAAGTATACGAAAATGAAGATCTAGACGATTGATTGGTAGTTATCTGTTTTAATATAGGTAGGTAAGTAATTAA